>QPKB01000002.1:16947297-16965171 GCA_003546025.1 Camphora micrantha
CTTCCCTCTCCACCCAAACTCCCCAATCATCGGAAACCTCCATTACAAGCTAGCACTGTCTGCCACCGGCTCTTACCCCTTGACAAATAAAACATCAGTCCCATGACCGCTTGTCCGCATCTGTCAATCACCAACCTGCGCATCGCCGGGCTTGGGCTTAAGAGACCAATCTGAACATTAAGCTAAATATCTCCTAATTATTTCATATAACGTGTCACCGGACCACTTATGTTAACCGACTTTAAAACCCTCCTCTTTCTTTTCTAGGCTTGGGACCAGCATACAATCAACTAAACAAGTTATCAATAGCTAATATCGACAACTAAAGCAAGTTAAAACAGATGATTCTATTTAATGGTTACATTGCAGTTTTAGTTACATACAATTGATGGCTGGTTTCTCGCTTGCAAAAACGGTCCTTCTGGCATTCCTCCATCCCCAATCTTATTCTACATTCCATCCCCATCTTATTATGGTTCCTTCTAATGATTACTAGAAGAATCAATGCCGGAGAGTGCTCTGAAGAGTCAAACCTATACACTGATGATTTCAGGAATAAAAAGGTACCCATTATCCTAGATTTTAGGTGCCTTATCTCCAGTAACATTTTATTGTATGACCTACCCAGTAAGTTCACTAATATCCCCTTCTCTTACCATAAAAAAATACTTCTGTCATCCTCTCCATGAAGGAAATCTTCTATGAAAAGGGGTTTTTAATTTCTCAAATTCCTATCCATTTAGGTGATGCAAATACACACATTCAATGCAATCTTAGGACATATCTTTTTGGAGGCAGAGAGAAACTACAGATGTCTATCAAGAGGATCGATCAGGTTAAGACAGTTACAAATGTAAAAAATACTGAAAACTGCTAAGCCTTTTGACAACACGAAGCATTACAAGATAAGTTCCTTTTAGCGCGCACAAGAGAAAAGAAAACCTCACACACCAAATCCTCCCTTGAAGGTTTGCCGCTGCTAATTCCACCACGAAAAGATATTTCGCTATTTGGTTTTAGCAGTGGAGAAAAAAAGGGACTTTTTAAAAATCACCAATAACAGTGGTGTTTTTTTTTTCGATGGAAATTTAGGAATTAGCGGTGGAAAAAATCCGCCACTATGAGTATTTTGAGCGATGGCCTTTTTTTTACGCCACTATCTCCCATATTTCATTTCCACCGCTAATAGTCTTAACTATAGTAGTGGCTTTATTTGTTCGCCCTTAATTGCATCTCTTCAAAAAAAAATTCTCAACAAGATAAAAAAAAAAAAAAAAAACTCAAACATGTAGCATTCACATTCATACAAAACAATCCTTGTCAACAGTAAATTTCATGTATCACAATTATCAAATGGTTCAGACGACCTATAACCGAAACCCAAATAAACTCATATGTACAACTTACAATACTTGAAAATTCATAGCCTTCTAACAACATTCATATATTTTATTTCTAGAAAAAAAAGAGTTTTTTATATATACCCCCCTAAGGTTTCAATGATTTGTAAATAGGCCCCTGTGGTTCTAGTATTTGATAATTTCATAATAGGCCCCTATCCTTTTCATTTCAATACCTTTCCAAGTCCCTGAATGGGTAACCACTATGAGATTTGTATTGAACTTTTATAAAAATTGACAGCATTACCCTTACATCCAAAACAAAACATTGAGTATATTATTATTATTTATAAATATCATTATTTATTCCAAACTCCCAAGGATCTCTCTCAACTTTATTATGCACATGATTCCTAGTCAATGTATACTTTGAGATTTTCATCAATCCAATGGTGGGTCTATACATGAATTGGATCAACTATATACGCAATCTATAAAAGCAGGCGTTTGATTATCATTACATGATCGATATGGATTTACGTGAAATAGACCTATGTGTTGGTAAAAATAGATTCACGTACAATTTATCTCTCCCACTAAATGTATTATTAATGTTACATGCTTTAAAGAAAAACACGGTCTAAGCTCTTGATTTAAGCATACTAGGGATAAAGATGATGGAAAAAGTTTCATATCCACCACCACCTAAAAACTTTTGGGTGGTTAAGAAGGGCTACTGATCTTTGAGGACATGAAAGGTATTAAAATGAAAAAGAAATGGGCCTATTTATAAATACCAAAAACCACAAGTGCACCTAGTATACAAAATTCTAGAGAACCTTAGGGGGGTATATGGCAAAAAACTCAAAAAAAAGACAATGGAAAACCCAAAGCGGGTTCCATCTCATTTGTATTCCAAAATCATGTTGTTCTCCGGTGCCAGCCACAATAATCAAATGTGAGTAGGTATTTGAACAGAGAAAGTGCTGGAAAGAACATATAGAGTAGAGAAGTTGCCTATGTTCTCCATATACCATTCCAGTGCTCATAAAAAGCCAACTGCGCATTAATGAAGCTGAAGCTATAGATAGACCCACCAGTTCCTCGTCAGTAAGACCCACATTTGCCCACCTGGTAAGTTATCCTCTATAGACCGGAAGAGAAATTATGCAATGTCGCAAGATTAGACACTTGAAGGACTTTTAAAACCCTGTTTTGTCTAATGAACGACTTGAGAGGAATTGGCATCACCCTTGCCATAGCTTTCCTGATCCAGTCTCATGTGCTTTCTGCAAAAATTACTGGTGCTTTTATTGATTCATTTACAAGAAAAACATATGGCTACTTTTTTAACTGAGGTACACCGCCACTGTCCTTACCACTTGGTTCCCAAGATGCGCAATTACATAGGAAACAACATGTAAAAACATTTATTTTTGAAGCCTTGACAAAGCACTTAGAAATGTTTATACGTGTCTCATACTATCATTATTTTTGGTTAACTTATTTGTGATGGATTTTGGATGCGGAGATTCCCAAACACGCGGCCAGAGAGATTTATGTGTGTTTCCGGCGAATGAGAAGCTCCATGGATCTCTTTGCCTCTTGTCTCTCCTATAGGATGGAATAATACCCAACCCTATGGCTCCCTTATATTATATAGACAAGTCTCAAAGAGTCATACTACTATAGACTTCTTCACCAAGAAACTCACATCCACTAATCTTATTGGGAGCCTTATTTAGTGAGACCAGATCAGTTTTACATTAAGTGGGATTGTATCATTTGTTTGCATCAGCCTTGCTTGATTGATGTGGGATCCGTAACATGCGGGCACACGATTTCCTACACTTAAGACTTCTCAATTGGTTCTAGTAAATGATTTGTGGTGCAGAAGTATCGCACCATATGCCCTACATAGCTTTTTTTTTTTTTATTTTTATTATATTTTTGTTTATGGTAGAACATGCCCTTACATAGTTAGAGACCTTCTCTTGCTGCATGAAAAAGGGACTGAACCCTATACATTCCCTTGCAGGACCAACACTGAAGCTTTCCTAATACAAAGTCTAAATATTGAAAGGCCTTTATAAAATACATTATAAGTTGGACTCTCTGTCTCTCTTAATGCCACCTAGAACTCTGGACTTCAAACTAATATGCTAACTGTACCTAGGGTAATACGAGAATGACAAAAGTAAAATTGCTCGACTACAATGAGTCGAGCATGCATAAATTCCAACAATAAGGTTTGCATGACGATAAGAGAAAAAATAGGGTCCATGTGGATGGTGGGCCCTTGGGGATACTCCCAAGCCACTGGATACACTCCCATGCGACTGGGTTGGATTTTACCTCTTTTAAAATTTTGTGCTATGATTTCAATTTCCAAACAGTGATTAATGAAGGGGTAGGCATTGTAGTTAATATAGATTTAAAAGAAAAATAGTTCGAGGATAAGGGAAATATGGTAGGGGTTGTAATGGTTAAGATTGCATTTGATAGAAGGCCTTAAAGGTAGCATTTGGTTGCGCATAAATGGGCTTTAGGCAGGATTGGAATGGAAAGTGGAATGGAATGAGGTAGGAATGGTCATTTCCATTCCAATGTTTAAGATGAGGTAGAGGAAATGGTCATTCCATTCCCTTTATAATTATTCATGGGAGACCGACCATAATGCCCCCATTATCACAACAACCCCTCACCCCTCACCATCCTCCCCAGTCGGCTAGCTGGGAAAGTGAGACTAGCCGGAAGGCCCCGACAGTAGCCCCCCCAACCCAAACTCCTCCACCTTCCTCCTCTTTTCTTCTTCTTCTTCGACTTCTTCTTCCTCTCCCCCCACCTCTCTCTCTCTCTCTCTCTCTCTCTCTCTCCTCTCTCTCGTCTCTCTCTCCTCTCTTCTCTCTCTCTCTCTCTCTCTCCCACTCAACATCTGGGCTACAATCGGCCCTCTCCACAGCATTCAGCTCTTCGCCTCGGGCCCTCTTCGCACATTGGCTTTTCCAGCCAGTGGCCTTCGATTTGCCCATCTCCGCAGCAACAGCTTCTGCGTCACTAACCCGCTCTTGCCCCTTAACGTTAATTGCCAAGGGTGGGTGATCTGAAGGTGGCAAATTTGAAGGGGAAAAAGGTGTTTCCTGAGGGCTGATCTGAACGTGTCGTTGGCTAACAAAGTGGGCAATTGAAGAGGCGAAGGATTTGAGGGCGCGGGAGGCCCACCCGAGCTGCTGCCGAGGCCTTCCGGCCAGTCTCCTTTCCTGCCAGCGACTAAGAGGAGGATGGAGGAGGAGGGATTGATGTGATAAAGGGGCATTTTGGTCTCTCGATGAATAATTAAAAGAATGGAATGACCATTTCTTCCGCCTCTCTGGTACAATGATGATTTCAATAACCAAAAAATGGTGATTTTGGAAATAATGGTCGTTCTGCCACTTTCTGTAACCAAACACATGGGAATCACCATTTGATTCCGACATTCATTACGACTCGCTATTTTATGATTTTTTTTCCCAAAAATAGCACCATCAAAATAAAACTAATTCCCATGATAGCACCCATTTGAAAATAATACCCAGAATAGCATCCGAGCCTACGTGGCATATCCATTCCTAATACATGTTAATGACGGTAACGGAAGGTCAAAATATTTCCAGCTACCCAAAGCCACTAATTCCCTAATTCAGAGGCCTTGTCAAATCACATATTTGGGTCTTTACCAAGAAAGCAACGCCTTGTCAAATCACATATTTGGGGACTTTACCAAGAAAGCAACAGTTCTGGCATCACTAAACACATTGAGATATCAAATAAAGTGGTTTTTCATCACTTAATATTATGCGTTGAAAACCCACTTTTCTGTCCAAGCCAATCACATAAAGGGTAACAAATTGCATAAACTTTTAAAAATATTGATTAAGATATCATAATTAAATTCTTCACAGTATATCAATTGCCAAGCCACTCAGCATACTTAATCAAAAAACCACTTTTTTGTCCAAACCCAGTCATTGTCTGCAGTTAATTAATACAACAATAGCTCCATTTAGCATCAAACAAAATAAATAACTTTTGCTCCACACTTTCTAACTGCAACATTCAACAAATGCATATCCACCAACCTGCCATGCCAAGAAACAACACTGTATTGGATTTAAAAACAGAAATTGAAAAGGTAAATTGTAATAAAAACACAACTTACTTCATTGGTTTCTATTTGGACAAGAACGCTGATTATGACTCGTATTTCCACATAACCCACACACCAAAGGCTTGCGACCACCATCTCTAGCGTCCATCTCATTATGAATACAGTGGATTTTGGACGGCCTTGATATTTCTCCGCTTATTTTTCATCCGGAATGAGAATCAGACCATTATAAGTGGGCCAATAACATTTATCCGGAATAGGCCGGTGAAACGTAGGAGCCCAACATTTCATGTAATTTTGCATTGAATAAAATTCGTCCACAAACTGAAGAGCATCAATTCTATGTGAAGCACATGCAGCCAATACATGTGAACAAGGATGATGATAGATTTGCCACTTGTTACAAGAACAAGTTCTATTGCCAAGGTGAACAACGTGCACTCGTCCACCTCTAGCCCGATTACCAGAGCGTGCTGGTGTAGTTTTCACTTCAACTAAGCCAGGATTATGGTGATACATATGAACTTCATGCCCATTCGCCTTAACTCATAACCCAGTTAATTTAGCCTCAATTGTTGTAGTGAATAAAACACTAGAATGTAGTTGCGCCTCCCCCTACTCACGTCTAACTGCAAAGTAACTATTGACTCTATAGAACGTAAGCTGCACCAAAGCTGTAATCGGCAAAAAACGAGCGCCTTTCAAGATAGAGTTAAATATCTCAACTATATTTGACGTCATATCTCCCCACCTTCGTCCTCTATCATGCAACAACGTCCAAGATTCAAGAGAAACAATATTAATCCATGACTTCATCGAATCATTATCAAGGTTTTCAATCTCAGCCCACATCCTATCAAATTTGTGTTGTTGATTTGTCATCGCGAGCCCACTTATTACTGACTTCAAATGCTTATTCTTGAACTTTGTGTTGAAATTATTGACAAAATGCCTCATGTAATACCAATGATATGCCATTGGCTCCTTCCAACCAAGATATGGATCTTGCATAGCGTTTGTTATACTGATATGTCGATCAAATATAACACATAAGCCCTCACGGTTTGTCACTTTCTCTCGAATGCAAGCCATAAACCACCCCCAAGTGTCATTGGACTCTCCCTCAGTTATGGTGAATGCCAATGGAAGTAGCTGTCCATTTCCATCAATCGCAACATCTATCATCAGCTTTCCACAATATTTTCCTCACAAATGAGTAGCATCAACACAAATTACAGGTCTACAATACCTAAAACCCTCAATAGAAGGACCGAAAGCCCAAAAGATACGTTTAAATTTCTCCACTCCAGGACTGGATGTAGCCTTTGAGTTCCAAAATACAACTGATCCTTGATTGGCTTTTTGCATTTCCGCCATAAATGCTGGCAATATCTTGTATGACTCCTCGCAATCACCAAACAATAGAACCATGGCATGTTGCTTTGCTAACCATGCTTTCTTGTAAGAAATTGTAAAATTATATTGCTCCTTTATCATAGCTATGATTGCTTTGCTAGTAATTGACAGTTGGGCTCTGACAACATGCTTTATGTAATGAGCCACAAAAACTGAATTAAGCTACACATGATCGCGATTTTGATCGGATTAGCGCAAGTGTGAGGGTCCTGATGGACTGCAATCCTGAAATAACTACTTCCCAATGTTATAGATGCTCTTAGTCTCCAAGTACACCCATTATGTGCAAGCTTACACTTTAATATCAATTTTGTGGAGTTCGAATGCGTAACTTTATACTCCGCATGTGCATTAAGGTGGAACATCTTTACTGCACTAATAAGATCATCCTTGTTTGCATATTGAGCTCCAACAACCAAATCTAACACTTTCTGCTCCACTTGATTGTTGTGGAACCCATTGGCTAGCAACAATTTCATTTACCCAACTAATATCAATAAACTCAGGAGCCATTGGCTCTTGACTAGAAGATGACGGTCCTGGCATTCTACTCAAATCTGGTTCATCCTGATCAACTGTGTGATCCACCCCAAGAACCTCGTTATCTGCATCCAAATCTTCATACTGAACGTCATTGTGAGTGACTGTGATCAAACTGAGAACATATGGGTCCTCCGTAGATATAATATTAGGAATCTCATTCAGGTTTACTGCATCAAAATCCATATTGGATTTCTTCTTAGGCCAGCGATGCAATAAAAATTAAAAACAATTGAAACAAAAGAATAAGAAGTAACAGCAAAAACCACAATCAAAATAAAACAAAGAACCACAAGTAGCAAACAAAACCAAATGAAACGAAAGCAAAAAACAAACTAAAAAAAAAAATCACGTCCATATAATAATAATTGGGACTGGCACAAAAGTTTTTTGATTATGATATAATATAACTGGGATTTGGGACAACCACAAAATTTTTGTCCATGGCCAACGTGCAGTAGGACCACTAGCATACATGTGTAAAGAATTAAAAAAGTTCCTTGTCTATATCTGTATTGAATTGCATCAACAGCATAGCCACAAAAGTCCATGGCCAAACATGCAGCACTAAACAAAACAAAAAAAAATTAGTCTATCTATAAGAAACAAAATAAGAAAACTCAAAGCCACATGGGGGTAAAGATCAAACCCGAAGTAGCGGAAATCGAAGGGATAAATCAATTATGCGATTCAGCAGTCAATACAATATTTATTCTACCAGAATCCTCAAAATTTATCAAACAATCCATTTAATCTATAGAATTCAAAGTCAGAAATTTGAAGAGAGGAAAAAACAACCAGACTTACCTGGGAAAGGCTAGGGCGAGAATTGACAATGAACTTGGGCTGTGCGAGAGACTTTCCGTAAAAGGGTTTAGTTGTGTGATAGCTTCCGTTGTTGACAAAAAATTACTCGTTACCGTCATTGACATGTATTAGGATTGAAAATGCCACATAGGCTCGGAAGCTACTCTGGGTATTAATTTCAAATGGGTGCTATTATGGAAATTAGTTTATTTGAGGGTGCTAGTATGAAAAAAAAAAAAAAAAAAAAAACCTCCTATTTTACGGTTATTGCTACCTCGGAGGCTGGGAAAAAAAACTCCTATTTTATGGTTATTACTACCTCGGAGGCTAAGGAGCACATGTTGCTGCAAACCACCTCATGCTGATAAAAGTCTCCTTCTATTGCTTCCCTGAAGCAGCCGCAGCATTGGTTGCAGAGAATGGCAGGTGTCAGTCTGTCACCATAGCTATAGGCCATTCCCATCCATATGGCTCCTAACAATAATAGAACCAAGACAACTTGAAAGATTACATATGCACTAAGTACAATTTTCATATTTTCGTTACCACCGAGTGGTTGAAGAGACAAGATCCCTTTACTTTCCCCAAATCAGGGGATCCGGTTCCCTTTATTTATAGGGGCATTCGGCGACGGGTCCCTGAACATTCCACTTTATTGCCTTAAATCCACAATCTTTTCTCATACTGTGATAGATCCTTTTTTCAAATTTGAAAACCTAAAATGTCTAATTTACCCTTTCTTCAAATCATATCCCATGATTAGGGGGATAAGCCATTAATAATGGTCAACTACCATTTAATTAGCCATGATTAATAAAATTTCACTAATGAAATTTTCAAATAAATTTCAAAAACCGGAAATATATTTCAAATAAATTTCTAAAAATGAAATAAATTTTAAAAAATGCAAATAAATTTCAAAGAACGCAAATAAATGTCAAAAAATGAAATAAATTAAAAAAACTCAATAAATTTCAAGAGAACATAGATAAATTTAAAAAGACGCAAATAAATTTCAAAAGATCCAAATAAAATTTAAAAAATATAAATAAATTTGAAAAGAAGCAAATAAATTTCAAAAGAAAAAATTAAATTAAAAAACACAAATAGATTTGTAAAAACGCAAATAAATTTTAGAAAAAAACTCAGATAAATTTTTCAAAAACTTAGATGAATTTGCCTAACACACAGAAAGACTTATTCAAAAAATCAGTTAAAATTTCCAAAATGAAGATAAATTTGTTAGAAACTCAGATAAATTTGCTAAAAACTCAGATAAATTTGACAAAAACTCAGATAAATTTCAAAAAAACACGTCATCCCTTGCTGCAACAACTGTTTCTAGGTTTTGGGCTTTCGTGAGGTGAGTCAGGTCGAACCTGACCTGAACCAACCCGAGACCTGGACTTGGAACGAACCCAATTGGGTTGTCTTCTTCTTCCTCCCAACGCCTGCAACAGGAGATGTGTCTTATTTTGCTGTTGTCTTCCACAACGACGATGGGTAGGCGGACGACCGGACTGGCAAGGCGACGACGACAAGGAAGAAAAACCAGCAGTGATGTGGCGACTCCAGTCTTCCTCGGCGATGAATAAGCCCAGCCGTGATCAGGTTGTACAAAACAAAATCCCTGATCTTCTGTCTTCTTCCTTAGGCTGATCAACATTTTGTGGTTATGGCCCACCCACAGGTCAAAGAAACTGATCTCTCCGTTCCTGATCTCTGCAGTCTGTGAGTTTCCTTCTCTGACTATGGCGATCTTCTCCGGTCAATTTCAGTTAGTAGCCCACTGAGAGATGGGATCAGGGTGATGAGACTATGGGAAAGGGAGCAATGTAGGGTGATCAAGAGAGGGAGTGGTGAGAGGTTCTGCGCAGGATGGAGAGGGATCGTGAGATGGAGATGATAAGAGGGAGAGGGGGATGAGGTCGCCTGGGAGATGGAGGAGAAGGAGATTCTACGCCTGGGAGATGATGAGACGAAGTATGGGTTCAAGAAGAAGAAGGATAATACAATATTTGAAATTTAAAATTTCAAAATTTTATGCTTAAAACAGTTGAAAGGGTAAATCAGTCATGCCAATTGTATCTAGGAACCTCTCACCGAAATATGTCTGACTGTATAGACTACAGGCGAGGAAAAATTTGTGGACTGAAAGCCTTATAAGTCCTATATGAGAGACATTTCCCTAATTATCTCTTATTTATATAACCCGGCAGGATGCAGGATTAAGTTGTCATCCTGACCACATCGTGACCACTATGGAACCGGATCGCCTGTTTTGACTAAACAGGTAAACTCCGTTTGGACAGGGAGATGATTTTTTTTTTTAATGCTTTTTCACCGGAAGGAGATGGTATTATCTGATTTGACATCTCCTCCCTCATGTGTATACCCTGTGTACCAAAGAGGGTATCCGTTTCCAACCATTATTAGTTGTCATTGTCCTCTACCAGAGTCTCAGCATATCCAAATAAGTAGAGAAGAATGAACGGTTCTGAATCTGTCCAACAACATTACACCAATTCCATGGCTCTCTTGCTTTCTCTTCTCTTCTTGGCCTCTGCTCTCATCTTTCTCCTCAAACTCAATGGCCAGAGAGCCAAGAAAACCGACGTACCTCCTTCTCCACCCAAGCTTCCCCTCATTGGAAACCTCCACCTGCTGGGCACTCTCCCACACCGCTCTCTCCACTCCCTCGCCGGAAAATACGGCCCTCTGATGCTCCTTTATCTCGGTCGGATCCCCACTCTCATCGTCTCCTCAGCGGAGATGGCGGAACAGATCATGAAAACTCATGACCTCATCTTTGCAAGCCGACCTTCTATAACAGCGGCCAAAGAGCTCTTCTATGGATGCACCGATGTCGCCTTCGCTTCCTACGGTGAGTACTGGAGGCAAGTGAGGAAGATGTGTGTGGCCGAGCTTCTAAGCATCAAGAGAGTCAACTCGTTCCGTTCAATCATGGAAGAAGAAGTGGGCCTCATGATTGAGAGGATCTCTCATTCTTCCTCGACCGGCGCAGCAGTTAATCTCGCTGAGCTATTTCTCTCGCTCACGAGCGGGTCCATAGCGAGGGCTGCACTGGGAAAGAAGTATGAAGGACAAGGAGAGGAAGGGAGGAATAAGTTTGCAGATCTTGTGAAGGAGTTGGGGATTCTGCTGGGAGCATTTTCTGTTGGAGACTACTTTCCTTCACTCGCATGGGTTGATGTTGTAACAGGGTTGCATGGTAAGCTTAAGGAGAACTCTGGTGAGTTGGATCGTTTTCTTGATCAGGTGATCGAGCACCACCTCATGCGTCCATCAGACGGCTGTGATGTTGGGGAACAGAGAGATTTTGTGGATGTGATGCTCCAAGTGCAGAAGGATTCCAACCGTGACATTCATCTCACGAGAGATAACATCAAAGCCATCATTTTGGTTAGTTGACTTTCTCAGATTCAAGGGAGTAGATGTTCAGTAGTGGGTCCCAACAATGATTAGATGTTGGGTAGTGGATATTGTTTAATTAGATCTATGTTTTATTCAACCATTGAAACCTAAATAATTTTAAACTAACATTAATTACAAAATATGACGTTAGGGCGATCTGATTTGGAAAGAGGTTCAATTTGAAAATTGATATCTCAATTAAACTCCCAATTTTTACTCAATTTTGACTTCATCTTCACTCCTTTTTCCAGCCTCTTCTTCTCTCCCTCTCCTTTTTCATGTCTCTTTCTCTCTACCTCTCCTTCTCCCTTTCCCTCTCCCTGTCGTAGGGGCCTATATACAAACAATAAAATCATAGGAGCCTATTTGCAAATCCTAGAAACCGTAGGGGGTTTATATACAAAAAGCTCTTAATCATATTCATTAATTACCTTATTCATCATATGGTCCATTGTACACTATGGTCAACTCCTATGGGATTAAAATTGGAGAATATAAACATCCCATAGTTGATGGAAAAGACATTCATTTTCCCCTGCTCAGATTTTCAGTAGGTATACTTCACTGTGAGTTCCACTATTTCAACCTAGGAAATCTCTAGTATATATAGACAGGAGTACTTTTCTTTGTTCAGAGAGTTAATAGGCTACCTTACTTTCAATCGCAGGACATGTTCACTGGTGGAACAAACACGTCGGCCTTCACATTAGAGTGGGTTATGGCAGAGCTTGCAAAGCATCCAAATGTGATGGAGAAGGCCCAGGGAGAGGTAAGAAGAGTGTTGGACGTAAAAGCCAACATTAGTGAAGAACACCTCTATCAATTGAACTACATGAAATCCATTATCAAGGAAACTTTACGCTTACATCCTCCTATTCCCCTATTAATTCCGAGGGAGTCTACAACAAATGTTATGATACAAAACCTCCATATCCCTCCAAAGACAAGAGTTTTTATCAATGCATATGCAATTGGAAGGGACCCCACATCATGGGAAAATCCTGAGGAATTTCTTCCAGAAAGATTTACCAACAATTCTATTGATTTCAAGGGGCAAGATTTTCAATTCATTCCTTTCGGAGCAGGGAGGAGGGGTTGTCCGGGGCTTTCATTTGCAATTACATCACTTGAACTTGCTCTTGCCAATCTTCTGTATTGGTTCGATTGGAAACTGCCTCAAGGTCTGATGGAAGAAGATTTAGACATGTCTGAAGCTTTTGGATTGACTGTTCACAAGAAATTGCCTCTCTATTTGGTTCCCAAACATCACTTCTCTTAAGATTATTGCTGAATCCTTGCTCCTGCGGTTACGAGACTATCTGCTTTAAATTTATTTGCTATTTTGTATGTTGTTATATGCTATTTGTCTATGTTCATCCTTTGAACTTAAGGTAAAGAACTGTATCCTCTACTAACATTTTAATTATCAAATAATCGTTTGTATAGGTTTTTGTAATTGACTTTTTTTTCTATTTTTGTATTTATAATGGAGGGTATCCCGGCCTTTTGGGCCAGAATAATCCGTGGAGGGGAGCCGGGTAAATCCCCCGTGGCTCTAGTGTAATAATGCAGTTTTGAACCATCAACCTCCATGTGCAAACCATCGTCCTAGGCCAATTGAGCTACCCCTTGTTAATTGACTTGTGTACAGGATTTAATCATTGATATACTACAACTGGGGTTGAGTTCTATACTAGCACTTGCCAACAAAAATCGTTGTTTAATGGAGTCAAAACTAATCTTATTCGAAAATCAAATTAGAGACGAAAGACTTCGGGTTAATCAGAACCAAACCTTTGCCTTCCATCACCTTTTAGTTTTGAATGGACTTGAAAAGGGATATGAAGTCGCCCGCCCATATGCGCTACACCATATCCCAAACTATTGAGCAATTGGCAGGGACGGACCCACGTAGTGTCTTGAAAGAGGCATGCCTTTAAGCATACAGAGAGAAAGCATGGGCTTGAGTCCATTTATTTAAGAGGCCTAAGCTTTTTGGAGCCTAGATTGTGACGTTCCATTTGTAGAAAAAAAATTAAGGTCCAATGCACAATGGACATGAGTAAACTTGGGAAGGCCCAGCCATGCCCGGCTAGAATAAATAATGCATGTAATTTTAAATGACTGATTTATTCAAAAAAGTAATTAGAAAGTACAAACAAGATATAGCCACGCCGAAGTCTTAAGGAGATGATGACAATTACATACTGTCCATTTCACTGCAACTGCTCCGGTATAGTAAACTTCTTATTTGATCTCGGATTCTTGTGTATTAATTCGTAGATAAGGTGGTGGGGTCTATGTTTTTAATGGGCTAAAAGAAGATGGATCCAAATCCTCTATGACTCGACGGCCATCCAACAAAATTTCCAGCTAGGACAACAGGGGCCCACCTTCCCTTGTTTTAATGGAAGAAACGTACGTCCTGAATGTGCCATGAACCCAGGAAAGGAGATGATTGTCATCATAGTAATTAATAAAGGATCCTATGGACCGCTTGCATCCTCAATGGGCCCACTTATCGAAAAAAATTCCAAACCGCTAAAAATCCTAAGGAGTGGCCATGTGCACCATGTTGTGGGGCCCACATGGGATTGGGACTGGGGATTGAACGATCTGTACAAAACATGGACCCCACCTAATCTTCCTTAACTCCTTGACCCACAAATTCTCACCGTTAAAAACATGCGCATCGTTGATCCAGTCAAGTCCATTCGAATGGATGCATACCCGAAGGTTCGTTGTCAACCGCAGGGGGCGCCTGATGTGTGTGATTTGTTAAGATAGACCATCGGGTTGACCCAATATGAGGAGCGCACGATTGTGAAAAACAACAGGATTTTATGGGAAAAGTCCCGAAATTTTGCCATTCCTTACGAAAGGTCTCAAATATTGCCTAACACAAACGAGGTCCATTAGGACCTCTTTCGTTTTCCTTTTTTTTTTTTTTTCAATCTTGAGGGGAGTGACGCTAGTGTGCTCCTAACGTCACTCATGTCTGTTAGGATCAACACTAGCGTCGTTGTACATGGTTTTCACAAAGCACTCTTCATCCTCTTATTTTTTTTTTCTCTTCTCCCATGTATTTCTTTATCTCCCTCACTCCATTTTCTCCCAATCATAAGCTGTAATTCATACACAAAAGTATCATTTCTTATTCAGTCCATTTAACTATTCAAGTATAATACAAAAGAATTATACATGTATATACATTAATTACAAAAGAGGGTGTATAAAAGAACCCTATACAACACTACCAAAAATATAATCAAAAGAATAACTAGAACTAAGTGTAACCCATACAAAAAGGGACTAGCCACACTCTATCTGCAACAAACAAAATGTACATTCATGCGCTCCAAGGGAAGAAGCATCTATGCTGGCCCTAGCTCTGGCCACTCCTCTAGTCCTGAAGGTATCTCTTGGGTAACCTCCACTCCCTCCTTGGTCTCTGCAAGACCGGGAGCTGCACCTGTGACTGTGATACAAAGAGTAGTATCTCAATACGACGATCTAGCAAGTATAGGCAATAATAAGGAAACACATAATGCTTCAAAATGAATTAAAAGGCAATTAAATTAATATATGTCAATGGTAAGTATTAACTAGGCAAATTGTGCTAAAACCAAATAATTTATGCTTGGGAATCAAAGTAAGATGAAAACATACTACTTGGCTCCTACTTTAAGCTCATCCTCTCAAAAGAGAGCAAATCTAGTTGGGATGTCACCAGCGGCCGGACCAAAGGTTAACTAGCTACCCGGTTCTGGAATTCCGGTGTTCCATATGACTTACTACAGTAGTCTCAAATAACTAAACCAAGTTCAACCCCGTCGAGTATCACAGGGTCGAAGCTAAGTAGTGTCGACTTTATCAAATCAAATGATAATCGATTATAATCGGATTTGAGTGAGTTCGTATTTCATTTATCCATAATCAAATCGAATAGTATCCACATATCATAAATACTCACTCAATTCACATTACCAACGAATACTGAATCGGTATACAATACTGAAGTCACGAATTGACTATAAATAATCGTACCTCAATGAATACTAAAGATGCAACAACTCTACTAATTAAGATTTGATATTGAAATTGAAATTGTACTCCAATATGAAATGCAATAATTTAAGGGAATTAAGGCATTTTTTTACAAACCAATACTAGACTATTGTTTTTAGTCTTTCACCGTCCAATACAAGGTAAATTGGGAAGGTCAACGTATTACTACCTTGTTAGGTGTCACTATTTATGAGAAATACGTTGAATTTCCAAACTAACCCTTATGGCATAGTGTTAGACTAGTGGATGTCCATTGGACCAATTAATAAGGTTAAATGTTCCATCTTAAGGTCATAAGGGTCTTAAGGATCCTAAATCCTATGGAAACAAAGGTATGCACCTTAATTATCTATTAGAGATTATTAGGGTGGGTTATGATAGACGGGCGATAATTCACCCTAATATTAGGTCAAAAGAAGCCTAGTCTACGGTGTCACGTTCGCTGGAGCGGACCCATGTTCACTCGAGCGGACCCCATCCAGAAGGTTGGTCGCGCGCTCGACCCTCTTGGTTCGTTTGAACGATAGTTTCAGAGGTGTGGTCACTTGAGCGGACCCATGTTCGTTCGAGCGGACCCCATCCAAAAAGGTAATCACTCAGGCGGTCATTCTGATCACTCGAGTGACTGTTCAATAAGGAGGTTTGCTCGAGCGAATGCTTCAGTTCGCTCAAGCAAATACTCCAGAATTTTTGAATCAAAGATTTCCATTTATTTCTTCTCCCATTCATTTTCAACTACTTTCCACTACAAACCTGCACAATGGAGCCTCCTTACTCCCATATACATAATATACAACCCCTTCATCTAATTTTCATCCATTATAAACCATAAACACAATCCAACCCATCATTTATTAAGAGGTAATATCATTGAGAATGAGTCACATTGAAATCAAATGAAATTAGACAAAATGTACCTCCAAATTAAGCTTATACCTGCCTCTAATTTAACTCCAAATGTCTGATGAAGACAAAAACATATAAGAGAATAATCAATTTGAAATGTTGATGGTATAAATAGTGAATTAATTTATAAAAATTGCTCATGCTTGAAAGACTCCATCTAATACTTGGTTGACCAATATCTTGATTTGCTGCGGTTTTTTGTTTCTTTGAAGTTAGTATTGTATGCTATGTTTTAGGGAATAATAGTAAGGGAAGGGATAAGTCTCTTGCAATTTGAAAATCCAAGAATAATTTTTAAAAATGGTTATATGTGGTGAGAGTATTTGTGGGATAGCTATTATAATGCCACGTGTCGCTCTAACAAGAAGAAGGTTGCTGTCATTTTATATATTTATATATATATATATGAGAATTGAGATCATCTGAGGACTTCCCCCATCTTAACTGTGAGTGGACCAATCATGGTCCGCCGTATCACCGTGGGCAGCCCCTAAACTTGACAATGAATCAAACCCAAAGAATATCTCCTTAAAAAAAAAAAAAAAAAGTAGAAAAACAACCTCATTTCTTCACTAAATGACAAAAAACACCAACTTTTTATACAAAAAATCAAAAAGATTTATACCAATCCACTTAAGATAAAATACAATCATAACCCTCTTATATTTTAGTCTCTCTTAATTTGATGATTTACATCACTTTTGCTTTAATAGCAAATTGTCAAATGGGTTATGGATGAAGACACACCATCAAAAAGGTAATTAACTCTAATAAATTTAAATATATATGTTGTATAAGGTATGGGGTTAAACCTATATACTGTGTATTGCACTGATCAATTGTAGTATCACCGGCAAAATCGATTTAAAAGGACTTGCAAGTGGACGGTATAGAGTTGGATAACCAGAAGATGGGCCCCACCACAAAGAAGCAAACAGATTCTGTGTGGTAACTTTATTATCTTCCAACTTCTACCAAAAAACAGAAAAGAAAAAAGAAAAACTTCAATTTTCACCTACCAATGACATCAAACTAGATGTTGACAAAGGCCCAGAAAATTAACATAGAAAGGCATCAGACAGAGGAAGGGCTGTGGGTCTTCTTTATTTAACTTTTTCCTCGAGAGAGAATGCATAAACAGAAGAAAGTGAAAAAGGACTAGCAGAATACCAAAAGATGTCATTGTCATCCAGCTGCCAGCTGCAGAATACA
>QPKB01000002.1:16966171-16994614 GCA_003546025.1 Camphora micrantha
TCTACAATGGGCCCCACAAGATTAACATTACTAAATAATGAAAGGAAAATAAGGAGAAAAAAGCAGCTGAATACAACATATGAAAGTGGCCCCGTAAATTTGTGCGTTTGGAAAGAAAGAAAATCCGGCTTCCACAATGGTACCCATAGATTTATTTGGTTAAATTAGTAAATAAATTATAACAAAGAATTGTGATAAAGATAGAAACTCATAAGAGAAACTTTAGGAAATTTTGAAAATTTTTACGAGAATGTCAAGTAAATAGTAAAGATTTAGGACCTTGATTTGATTATATTTATGCTTAGGCATAAATTGATTGTCATTTCAAAATTAAAAGTGGGTTTTGAAATTAATTGGCTATCACAATGGGCCCTACAGATTAATCCTACGAAATATTGAAAGAAAAATAAGGAGAAAAAAATAGCAAAATACAGCGTACGTACGAACGTAGCCCTTGAAAATTGTGAGTTTGAATTAAAGAAAAAAAAAAAAAAACTTAGCTTTCACACTAGGTCCAACAGATTAATCCTACCAAATATTGAAAGAAAAATAAGGAGGAAAAAAATAACAAAATACTACTTACGAAAGTGGCCCTTTTAAATTATGAGTTGGAAAGGAAAAAGTTTGGCTGACACAATGGGTCCCACAAATTGTTCGAACTTGAGATAAAGAAAAGAAAAAGAACAAAAAAATTGGCTTTCATAGTGGGCACCACAGATTGATTAAAAATAACAAAAAAAAAAAAAAAAAAAAGAAGGCAACTGTGATCTATAAGTAGGTCCTAAATTCTAATATCTTGGATCTGACAAGAGGGTCCCACAAATTTATCTACAAAAAAATTTTAATACATACATGCATAGCTATCATTAAAATCATAGCCAGCTTGATCTCTATAGTTTTCATCAATCTGTAAGGCCCACTATCAAAGCCTAATGGATCTTTATTTTTCTGTAATCTATGGGACAAATTAAAGGTAATTCGTCAATGTAATCTTGAAAAATGATTTTGGAAGGACCAAAGAGAAGTTAGTATTGTATGCTATGCTTTAGGGAATAATGGTAAGGGAAGGGATAAGTCTTTTGCAATTTGAAAATCCAAGAATAATTTTTAAAAAATGGTTATATGTGGTGAGAGTATTTGTGGGATAGCTATTAGAATGCCACGTGTCGCTCTAACAAGAAGAAGGTTTCTGTCATTATATATATATATATATATATATATATATATATATGAATTGAGATCATCTGAGGACTTCCCCCACCTTAACTGTGAGTAGACCAATCACGGTCCGCCATATCACCGTGGGCAGCCCCTAAACTTGAAAATGAATCAAACCCAAAGAATATCTCATTTAAAAAAAATAAAATAGAAAAACAACCTCATTTCTCCACTAAATGACAAAAAAACACCCACTTTTTATACAAAAAGTCAAAAAAGATTTCTACCAATCCACTAAAAATAAAAAAACAATCATAACCCTCTAATATTTTATTCTCTCTTAATTGATGATTTACATAACGTTTGCTTAAGATAGCAAACTAGCAAAACATGCCCGCACTCAACATGGGCAACATAATTCATAATATTAAAAGCACAAAATTTTTATAATCTATAAGAAATTCAAAATATGATATTTTCTATGTAAATTTTAAGATCAAAGGATTTTAAGCACTTTATCTTGTTTTTAAGAGGGGGGAGAGAGATTTGTGCAGAAGGAGATGAATAAATGAAATATATTTATGTGCAAAAACTACTTGTAACAAAAGGCGTGGAAGCAATTCGTCTGGAAGAAAAGAGATCTGGAGGAAGAAATACATGCTTTTTTAAGGTTTTACTTTCCCTTGAAAGGTATCAGAGAGTGACTTTTGGGTGCCACTGAGAAGGGGGAGCAGTTAAGAAAGAGCCCTTTGCTAAGAAGAATGTGGGAGAAGTTACAAAAAGAAATAGAAAGGTAAAAATTAATTTCCCATTGAAGATGTAGAGTTGTAGAGACATGAAAGAAGAATCTGTCATAATAAATTATAGATGGTCAAAATCAAAATCAAAATTGAAAATTGGATTCATTTTGCTTCATTATATATAATTGTCAAATGGGTTATGGATGAAGACACAACATCAAAAAGGTAATTAACTCTAATAAATTTAAATATATATGTTGTATAAAGTATGGGGTTAAACCTATATAGTATAATTGTATGATTTCAAAACCCTTAGGTTTTTGGTAAGGACCCAAAACCTGAACTTGACAATGAATCAAACCCAAAGAATATCGGGTAAAAAGGGGGAAAAAGAAAACAGTGCACATGCCCAATCCTTCACACCAATGAAAGGGGATCATCCATGGGCACTTTCACCCCAAATGCAAACCCTATAAATTCATCAAGCGCGTTATATCATCACTTTGATTGGAGGAAAAACACTTCCGTTTGGCAATTTACTATGTTGGTAAAAATAATGGAAAGCCTCAGTTTTTCAGACAATGGGTCACATCAAAAGGCACATCTTTAAAAATTCTCTCTTTCAAAAAAAAAAAAAAAAAAAAACAGTTCTCCACTAAATGACAAAAAACACTCACTTCTTATACAAAAAGTCAAAAAAGATTTTTACCAATTCACTAAAGATAAAATACCATCATAACCTCTTACATTTTATTCTCTTTTAATTTGATGATTTACATCACTTTTGCTTTAATAGCAAATTGTCAAATGGGTTATGGATGAAGACACACCATCAAAAAGGTAATTAACTCTAATAAATTTAAATATATATATGTTGTATAAGGTATGGGGTTAAACCTATATACTGTGTATTGCACTGATCAATTGTAGTATCACCGGCAAAATCGATTTAAAAGGACTTGCAAGTGGACGGTATAGAGTTGGATAACCAGAAGATGGGCCCCACCACAAAGAAGCAAACAGATTCTGTGTGGTAACTTTATTATCTTCCAACTTCTACCAAAAAACAGAAAAGAAAAAAGAAAAACTTCAATTTTCACCTACCAATGACATCAAACTAGATGTTGACAAAGGCCCAGAAAATTAACATAGAAAGGCATCAGACAGAGGAAGGGCTGTGGGTCTTCTTTATTTAACTTTTTCCTCGAGAGAGAATGCATAAACAGAAGAAAGTGAAAAAGGACTAGCAGAAATACCAAAGATGTCATTGTCATCCAGCTGCCAGCTGCAGAATACAAAGAAACTAAACCTTCTGAGTGATAATTCCTAAACCGAGTGGCCGCCAATCCAACTTATACGTGTCTCGGAACTTAAGGGGACTAATTCTTCCGGACCCCAAGGGAAGCGGATAAGTTTTTTGGGCTGGACTAATCCCTATAATCTTTGGGTGCAAACCGTGACCCTAGGCCAACTGAGCTAACCCTTGGATTATAGACCACAGAAGGTTGAAAACTAGCATGAAGAAATATCAGTAGCCATTTTTCTTTAGGTACAATCAACCCTATTTTTAGATTATTAAATGTGAAACTAAAAATAAAATTGAATTACAAAGCAAGAAAAAATGTAATTACCTCAGCTAAATCAATAATCGCATCAAAAGCCAGAATTATGATCGTTTAAGACTCAAGATGCGAATATTTTTCTGAGTATATTGCACTTTTAATTAATCATAACAAAGTACACTTGCAGTTCCATATGTTTTGAATTGATCATTTGATGAAATTTAATTTTTTTAAGAATTTTATAATTACATGTATTCTATGCATAATATAGAATGTGCCAAAGCAAGCTACTTTACGTAACAATGTATCTATGCAAAATGTTGGCCCTTGATATTAATATGGTTTAGTTCATGTGTCACACATCTTTTGAATTGATAATTGGCTGAGTAGTTAATTTTTAAATCTGATATGTGTATACATGTATAATACACGAATTGGGTAACTAAACATGTGATGTAGCCATAAAGTCCCACTGGAAGATGATCCTGAATTCCTGATGGGTTGATCTTGTAGATTAGATCTGTTTACAATTTATCATATTCCAAAGGTTGTTGCCAACTTCCCTGGAAGAGTATATCATTGTAAATAAAGAGTGTCTCTCCAAAAAAAGGAACAGTCTTATCTTGTTTGTGAGTTTAAGGAAATACAACTGTGAAGAGTTTTTGTTTCGGATTTGAACAAAATGGGCTAAATACAAATTGGAACTTCAAAATTAAAGCTATTTGTTTTGCATCTAATCCAACTCTCTCCTATTGGATTAGATTAGAATTTCCAAAAGAGCCCCATGTTATTCATGCACTTCTATCTCTGTTTAAACTCACCACAAAATTCCTATTAATGTAAACTGCCGAATAATAATCTATTATGGCTACAAAAGATTTTGGGTTTGACATATTACTCCTCTTTAAACCCGGATTTTTCCATTTCACGACCGAAATCCAGATAATATTACCATAGTCATCTGACTCTGGTGAATATTATTTTTTTAAAACTTTTTTGCACACCATATCCCATGATATTATGGGATTTATAAATTTTTGTATAATACATTTTCTGCAATTTACAGACGAACTCATTTTTTGTTTTTTATAGAACGTGAAAATGATATTTTGTGAAAAGTAAATACACATATGATCCTATTTATCAAGTTCTATCATTTGGAAAAAGACTTATTTAAGATGCTACATAAAGGCCATGACATCATTAGAAAGTTTCATGATATCATGGTATTTATCAATTTTTGTAGCATGACATTATGAAATGCGGGGCAAAAAAGTTAAAAAGAAAAATTGACCGGAGTCAAGCAACTCCGATGACATTATCTAAACTCCAGTCATGAAATCGAAAAATATGAGTTTAAAAAGACTAAATATGTCATAACCCCTAATTATATCAAAAGTAAATATGGTAAGCTATTTATGGGCATTGATTTTCTTCAGCTAAGCGAGATGGCCAGATACTTTAAATAGAGCTGCTTTTTAGTGGATACCATCAACAGGCCACCTGTAATCCATATGTAGACACTGACAATGTCCTTGCATTACCAAAAAAACAAAAGTGTGGGACCCGAATATGTAGACACCATCAACAGCCCACCTGTAATCCTAAAACGGATCCCTGTTTCATCCAAACAGGGGACGAAACAGGGAACTCTGTTTGGACAAATGAAGGGGCGGAGGAAAGAGAAACATATGGATTCAGTTCTAATCGGTATGTAGACACTGACAATGTCCTTACATTAAAAAAAAAAAAAAAAAAAAAAAAAAAAAAAAAAACAGAAGAAAAGGGATCATCAGTTTGGATCAATCGGGTGCCACTGAAAAATTAAAAAGTGCAGGACCCGAATATGAATCCAGGTTGGGCCAGACCACAAGAGGGCAGAGATCAAACGTGGTCCGCCAATCCTAGCCCATCAACTCAACTTGGATGGGATGATGCTCGGGCCCGTTAGGATTCAAATGGAAGGTTCCAAATGGTGGGCCCCATCTTCTACAGATGACCCACAAAAGACAAAAGCATGCTGTCTTTTCAAAGTGCCCACCTCATGTGACCCGAATGACCTATGGAGAAATTGGGTTTTGAGATTAAAAAAAAAATTGGTGAGCCCAATATCAGTCCCAAGAGTCAGATTTGGTAGTGCATGATGCTTATGCTCAATATCAACCCTTCATCAAATGATCACAATCCTTAATAAACCCCCTCAAACTCAAAGCTTATCCCTTCATACAGCACTGATTTCTTCCAATTAAATCCAGTAGTGGAAAGTTATTACATCAACGTCAAAATCAATACCAATGAAAAAAGCAGTAGTCAGGTCAGGTGGGCCCCTTCTGAAACCAGAAAAGGGCATCAAATGGTCAGTACTGGATAAATTGTCTTTTTTAACCCAACCACCCCCACATCATTTTTAATCAAACTTTTAATCTGTAATGGGCCACTTGATGAAGGGTCGGATGGAGCACACAGTGTAAAAGCTGTGACAAAACATCATCAGTATTGCAGTCTGTTTCTGCTTATTTTAGGAGGAAATCAAGCAGCAAGAAATCAACACCTGGATATGGTCCTCCAGATCATCATAATTGCATTGATAACATCGCAACCTGCTTTATTTTTACAATAATTCTATATGGACCGAATACTTAGCCCGATTTATGGACCGATCCCATGTGGAAGTCCACGTGGTGCTGAGGTGGACCTAAGTGAACGAAAAATTTTCAAAGCCCGCCAGTGATCAAACTCATACCATTTCAAACATCATTTCATTTCCCCATTTCAGCAAGACAAAACCCATACCAGGGAGCAGACAAGAGCCTCAACGCCATCTCCGATCTGCAAACCCATCCCCTCTCTCTCTTTCGACTCCGATCTGTCTCACGCATCTCTCTCTCTCCGCCCGACCAAACAACAGGTGACTCTCTCCTTCCCATCTATTAAATCCATTAATTCCTAATGGTATATGATGAATAATGTAGTATATGATGAAAAAATGAAAAAATCAAAGAGTAATTATGAATAATATAGTATATGATGAAGACAAAAACATATAAGAGAATAATCAATTTAAACTGTTGATGGTATAAATTGTGAATTAATTTATAAAAACTCCTCATGCTTGAAAGACTCTATCTAATACTTGGTCGACCAATATCTTGATTTGTTGCAGTTTATTGTTTCGTTTATTCTCCATATTTAATATTTAGTTAAATTAGTACATTTAAATGATAAAAGAATTGTATAAAAGATGGAAACTCGTGAGAAAAGTTCTATGGGCCCGAGTAGGGCAAGATCAAGTAAATAGTAGATATTTCAGGGCCTTGATTTGATTATGTTTGTACTTGGGAATAAATTAAGTGTTGATTTCAAGATTAAATGTGGATTTTGAAATCAATTGGCTTCGACAATGGGCCCCAAAGATTAACATTACTAAATAATGAAAGGAAAATAAGGAGAAAAAAGCAGCCGAATACAACCTATGAAAGTGGCCCTCGTAAATTGTGCGTTTGGAAAGAAAGAAAATCCGGCTTTCACAATGGCACCCATAGATTTATTTGGTTAAATTAGTAAATAAATTATAACAAAGAATTGTGATAAAGATAGAAACTCATAAGAGAAACTTTAGGAAATTCTGAAAATTTTTACGGGAAGGTCAAGTAAATTAGTAAAGATTTAGGACCTTGATTTGATTATATTTATGCTTAGGCATAAATTGACTGTCATTTCAAAATTAAATGTGGGTTTTGAAATTAATTGGCTGTCACAATGGGCCCTACGGATTAATCCTACGAAATATTGAAAGCAAAATAAGGAGAAAAAAGTAGCAAAATTGAGCGTACGAAAGTAGCCCTTGTAAACTATGTGTTTGGAAAGGAAAAAAACCTGGCTTTCACAATAGGGCCCACAAATTACTCCTACCAAATATTGAAAGAAAAATAAGGAGAAAAAAATAATAAAATACTACTTTCGAAAGCGACCCTCTTAAATTATGATTTTGGAAAGGAAAATAATTGGCTTTCACAATGTGACCCACAGATTGTTCGAACTTGAGAAAAAAAAGATGAAGAAAAAATTGGTTTTCACAGTGGGCAACACTGATTGATTAAAGATATATATATATATATATAAGAAGCCAACTATGATCTATAAGTAGGCCATAATTTTTTGCATATTGAATCTGAAAACAGGGTCCCACAAATTGATCTACAACAAAATTTAATACATACATTCACACCTATCATTAAGAGCATAGCCAACTTGATCTCTATTGTTTTCGTCGGTCTGTAAGGCCCACTATCAAAGCCAAATGGACCGTTATTTTTTTTGTAATCTACGGGACAATTAACGGTAATTCGTCAATTTAATCTAGGGAAATGATTTTGGGAGGACCAAAGAGAAGTTCGTATTGTATGTTATGTTTTAGGGAAGAATAGTAAGGGAAGGGATAAGTCTTTTGCAATTTGAAAATCCAAGAATAATTTTAAAAAAATAGTTATATGTGGTGAGAGTATTTGTGGGACAACTATTAGAATGTTACATGTTGCTCTCCCAAAAAGAGGGATGTTGTCATGATATATATGAATTAAGATCATTTGAGGATTTCCCCATGGTGACCATGAGTGGACCAATCACGGTCCACCACGTCATTGTGGGCAGCCCTTGCCTGGATATATGGCAAGCCGCCCACGTGCATGGTAGGCTGCCCGCGATGATGTGGTGGATCGTGATTGGTCCACTCACAGTCACCGTGGGGTAAATCTTCAAAGGATCCGGACTATATATATATATATATATATATAATTAGGGTCACAACTGCTGCACTCTAGAACCATATTCCATGGCTGTCTTACTCTCTCTTTTCGTCTTCTACGCTACTGCTCTCATCTTCTTCCTCCTCCTTAAACTCAATGGAAAAGCCTCCAAGAAAACTAACCAACTTCCCTCTCCACCCAAACTCCCCATCATTGGAAACCTCCATTAGCTAGGCACTCTCTCCCACCGCTCTCTTAGCTCCCTTACAAATAAATACAGTCCCATGATGCTCGTCCATCTTGGTCAAATCCCATCCTGTGCATGCTGGGCTTGGGCTTAGAACGATCTTGAACATAAGCTAAATATTCTCTAATTTTTCATATACTGTCGCCGGACGCCTTGTGTGAACCGGACTTTAAACCCTCCTCATTTTTTCCAAGCTTGGGACCAGCAATACAATGCAACTAAACAAGTTATCAATAACTAATATCCACAGCTAAATAAGTAAACAAGTGATTCATATTTAATGTTATCATTGCAGTTTTAGTTACATACAAATTGATGGTTGGGTTACTCGCTTTGCAAACTGGGTCCTTCTGCATTCCCATCCCAATCTTATTATGGTCCTTCTGATGATTACTAGAAGAATCAATGCAGGAGAGTGCTCTGAAGAGTTCAAACCCATACACTGATGATTTCAGGGAATAAAAAAGGTACCCATTATCGTAGATTTTTAGGTGCCTTATCTCCAGTAACATTTTAATTGTATGACCTACCCCAGTAAGTTCACTAATATACCCTTCTTTTACCATAAAAAATACTTCCATCATCCTCTCCCATGAAGGAAAATCTTCTATGAAAAGGGTTTTTAATTCTCAAATCCTATCCATTTAGGTGATGCAAATACACATGCAATGCAATCTTAGGACATATCTTTTTTGGAGGGTAGAGAGAAACTACAGATTGTCTATCAAAGGGATCAGGTTAAGACAGTTACAAATGTGAAAATATTGAAAACTGGCTAAGCCCCTTTGACAATACTAAGCATTACAAGATAAGTTACTTTTAGCGCGCAAAAGGAAAAAAAAAAAAACCTGGAACTCAAAATCCTCCCCATGAAGGTTTGCCGCTGCTAATTCCACCACCAAAAGATATTGTCGCTATTGGTTTTAGCAGTGGAAAAAAGAAAGACTTATTAAAAATCACCAATAGCAGTGGTGTTTTTTTTTTTTTTGGGAAAAGAGCAGAATACTTACTTGGACTTTGGTCATTTTGCAGAGCACCCCCTGCACTTTGGTATTTTGTACTAAACCTACATGTAGTTCTAATTAACATGCAAAACTCACGGATTCTATTAATATTAACGGCGTAGGTCGTATAAATGGTGTATTGTCCATTGTGGCGGCAAATTACTTGCTGAAAAAGACTTATTTGCCCTTGGGGAGAAAAAAAAGAAAAAAATCACAAGCCCGCCTTTTTTTTTTCTTTCTTTCTCATTTTCTTTCTCATTTCCTTTTTATTTGTCCATCGACGGACGACCTAATCGATGTGCAACTCTTATCTCCGGCCAGATTCAGAAAATATTCGGCCTGTGCCCCGCCGTGCGCTTCCATCTCCGGCCATCTCCTCTTATCTGAAGTAAAAAATAAAATAAATCTGCAAAGAAAAAAGAAGAATAATATTGGATCAATTCGAGTGCTTACAGTCTGTAGATGGAGCTGGTGCTTCTCTGCCTTTGCAAGTTATCAGTGGTGAATGTGAAATTGCACATCTTCAATTTGCAGATGACATCATTGTGTTTGCAGGACTGAGGAAGGCACGTGTTAAAGTTTTATTGAGTAGTGTTTAGCTTTGAAGTTAATCTTTGGATCTTTTCCCATCAAGCATCTTGGGCTGCTGTGGGGAGCTAAGGTGGGGTCCATGGCTATTTGGGATGTTGTTATCATGAAGTTTGAGAAGAAGTTATTAGCTTGGGACATGTATTATTCATCTTTTGGTGGTTGCAATATGTTGACTAAGCAATGCTGGCCAATTTGCCCCTGTATATATGATTCTCTTCAAGATGCCAGTTGGGGTTATTGATAAAAGTTGAGAGCATCCGTGGAAAGTTTTTATGGGAAAGATGTAGAGGATAAAAGGCCCTATTTGAAGAAGTGTGAAAATGTGGTCAAGCCAAACGAGAAAGGAGAATGGGGGGTTTGGAGAATGGAAGATATTTTGCAACTTGACAGTTGCGAGCTAGCGGTGGAGATCGCGGATGAAGGAATCAACCTTCTCCGCGACGAGGGACGCGTTGCTGGAGCACTGCTCGAATTTTTCATTCAAGAGGAAGAGCGGCATCGAGCCCTAAAAACAAAAGCACAAAAACAATTAAAGAGGGAATAGTGTGGAGAGAGAATGAAAGGAGATGATGAATAAGATGGAGATTGAAAGGAGAAGAGAGAGAAAGAGAGATGGGAATGGGGCTTAGGTGGTTGAGAAGCCTGAATGACGTCGCCACATCATCCTCCGCAATATCAAGCTCTCGAGGTGGGGTGATTTGGAAGACAAAAGGCTAGAGCTTGCTGTTCGAATAGCCAAAGCTTTTGTGAAGTAAGCTGCCACACGTTGAATTGGGGCTCCTTAAGGAGAGGCAATCTTACCCAACCTAGAATTTGGGTCTATTAGGTTAGGCTAGTGGGAGGGACGATGACCTGTGATTGAATTAGGATTTCGGTGGGTTGATGAGAAATGGTGTGGGTTTGGGATTTTATGGGATTGTAGGAATTTCTTTTTGAAGAAGATTGGTTGTGGGGGTTGGAGAAGAATTAATCTGAATATGCAGATGTGCAAACGAGAGAGGGAGAAGAGTCAATTTGGTGAACGCCATGACACATCTTATATATGGAGGGGTAAATTCGTCATTTCTTACTTTCCGTCATAGCTGTCTGTATTTACATTGTGGTTAGAACTACATGTAGATTTAGTACAAAATACAAAAGTACCGAGGGTGCTCTGGAAAATGACCAAAGTACAAGAAGGTATTCTGCTATTTTCCCTTTTTTTTGCGATGGAAATTTAGGAATTAGCGGTGGAAAAAATCCGCCACTATGGGTATTTTGAGCGATGGCCTTTTTTTACGCCACTATCTCCCATATTTCATTTCCACCGCTAATAGTCTTAACTATAGCAGTGGCTTTATTTGTTCGCCCTTAATTGCATCTCTTTAAAAAAATTTCTCAACAAGAATATATAAAAAAAAAAAAAAAAAAAAAAAAAAAAAAAAAAAAACACTCAAACATGTAGCATTCACATTCATACAAAACAATCCTTGTCAACAATAAATTTCATGTATCACAATTATCAAATGGTTCAGACGACTTATAACCGAAACCCAAATAAACTCATATGTACAACTTACAATACTTGAAAATTCATAGCCTTCTAACAACATTCATATATTTTATTTCTAGAAAAAAAAAGAGTTTTTTATATATACCCCCCTAAGGTTTCAATGATTTGTAAATAGATCCCTGTGGTTCTAGTATTTGTAATTAAATAGGCTCCTACCTTTTCATTTCAATACCTTTCATATCCCTGAATGGGTAACCACCATGAGATTTGTATTGAACTTTTTTAAAAATGACAGCTTTCCCCTTACATCCATTAAACAAAAATGAGTATATTATTATTATTTATAAAATATCATTATTTTATTCCAACTCCCAAGGATCTCTCTCAACTTTTTAATGCACATGATTCCTAGTCATGTATTTTGAGATTTTCATCAATCCAACGATGGGTTATACATGGATTGGATCAATTATAACCAATTATAAACACAGGAGTTGCTTATCATTATGATCGATATGGATTTAGTGAAATAGGCTATGTGTTGGTAAAAATAGATTTACGTACAATTATTCTCTCCCACTAAATGTAATTATTAATGTTACAAGGTTTTAAAAAAAAAACACGTCTAAGCTTTTGAATTTAAGCATATAGGGATAAAGAGATGGAAAAAGTTTCATTCCACCACCCTAAAAACTTTTGGTGGTTAAAAGGCTACTGATTTTGGAGACATGAAAGGTATTAAAATGAAAAGGAAAGGGCCAATTTATAAATACCAAAACCACAAGAGCCTAGTTACAAATTCTTGAAACCTTAGGGGGGCATATGCAAAAAACTCAAAAAAAAGACAAAATGGAAAAACCAAAGGGTTCCATCTCATTTGTATTCCAAAATCATGTTGTTCTCTGGTGCCAGCCCCAATAACATCAATGTGAGTAGGTATTTGAACAGAGAAAGTGTTGGAAAGAACACATAGAGTAGAGAAGTTGCTATGTCTCCATATACCATTCCAGTGCTCTAAAAAGCCAACTGCATTAATGAAGCTAAAGCTATAGATAGACCCACCAGTTCCTCGTCAGTAAGACCCACATTTGCCCACCTGGCAGTAATCCTCTATAGACCGGAAGAGAAATTATGCAATGTCGCAAGATTAGACACTTGAAGGACTTTGAAAACCCTGTTTTGTTCTAATGACGACTTGTGAGGAATTGCATCACCTTGCCATAGCTTCCTGATCCAGTCTCATTGCTTTCTGCAAAATTGCCGGTGCTTTTGTTGATTCATTATAAGAAAAGCATATGGCTCCCTTTTTAACTGAGGTACACCGCCACTGTCCTTACAACTTGGTGCCCAAGATACTGCAATTACATAGGAAACAATATGTATAAACATTATTTTGAAGCTCGACAAAGCACTTAAAATGTTTTTACATGTCTCATACTATCATTATTTTTGGTAACTTATTTGTGATGGAATTGGATGCGGAGATTCCAATACGTGGCCAGAGATTTATGTGCGTTTCGGCGATTAAGAAGATTCACGGATCTCTTCGCCTTTTGTCTCTCCTATAGGATGGAATAATACCCAACCCTAGGGCTCTATTATCTTATATAGACAAGTATCAAAGAGTTACACTTACTAGAGACTTCTTCGCCAAGAAATCCACATCCACTAATCTTATTGGGAGCCTTATTAGTGAGACCAGATCGTGTTTTACATTAAATGGGATTGTATCATTTGTTGGCATCAGCCTTGCTTGATCTGACGTGGGATCCGTAACATGCGGTCCACACGATTTCTTACACTTAATACTTCTCAATTGGTTCTAGTAATGATTTGTGGTGCAGAAGTATCGCACCAAAGGCCCTTACATAGCTTTTTTTTTTTTTTGGTTTTAGAACATGCCCTTACATAGTTAGAGACCTTGCTACATGAGAAAGGGTCTGAACCCCTTTACATTCCCTTGCAGACCAACTGAAACTTTCCTAATACAAAGTCTAAATATTGAAAGCCTTTATAAAATACATTATAACTTGGACTCTTGTCTCTTAATGCCACCTAGAACTCTAGACCTCCAACTAATATGCAAACTAGTACCTAGGTAATAGGAGAATGACAAAAGTAAATTGCTCGACTAACAATGAGTCGAGCATGCATAAATTCCAACAAAAGGTTTGCACGATAAGCAAAAATAAGGTCCATGTGGATGGTGGGCCCCTTGGATACTCCCAAGCCACTGGATACACTCCCATGCTACTGGGTTGGATTTTACCTCTTTTAAATTTTGTGCTATGATTTCAATTTCCAAAACACTGATTAATGAAATGGGGTTACGCATTGTAGTTAATATAGATTTTAAAGAAAATAGTTCAGAGGATAAGGGAAATATTGGTAGGGTTGTAATGGTTAAGATTGCATTTGATAGAAGGCCTTAAGGTAGCGTTTGGTTCACTGAAATGGCTTTAGGCAGAAATAGAATGGAAAGTGGAATGGAATGAGGTAGGAATGGTCAATTCCATTCCAACTAGGGGTACACAAAAAATCCGTTGATCAGTCAATTCCATTCCAACTAGGGGTGCACAAAAAATCCGTTGATCCGTCAATCCAATCCGATCCGAAGGCCAACGGATCAGTGGCGGATTGGAAATTGTGTAGTCCGTTATCAACGGATCGGTGGCAGGATGCGGTTACCTTTATTTATATAACCTGGCAGGATGCAGGATTAAGTTGTCATCCTGACCACATCATGACCACTATGGATCCGGATTGCCTGTTTTGACCAAACAGGTAAACTCCGTTTGGATGGGGAGAGGAATTTTTATTTTTATATATTTTTTATATCGGAAGGAGATGGTATTATCTGATTTTACATCTCCTCTCCATGTGTATTCATACCCTGTTTGTACCAAAACAGGGTATCCGTTTCCGAACATTATTAGTTGTCATTGTCCCCTACCAGAGTCTCAGCATATCCAAATAAGTAGAGAAGAATGAACGGCTCTGAATCTGTCCAGCAACATTACACCAATTCCATGGCTCTCTTGCTTTCTCTTCTCTTCTTCGCCTCTGTTCTCATCTTTCTCCTCAAACTCAATGGCCACAGAGCCAAGAAAATCGACGTACCTCCTTCTCCACCCAAGCTTCCCCTCATTGGAAACCTCCACCAGCTGGGCACTCTCCCACACCTGTTAGTATTTTTGAGTGTTGGCTAATTCATTGGGTGGACAAAACATGGGGATTTAATGTAAATTTGTAGATGGACCATCGTGGTTTGAAGAAGACTTCCAAAGCATTAGGATACAGAGTGTTTTCAACAAAAAGACAGACCGATCGATCGCCTCATCAATTCAATCGATCGCCCATTATTTGCTCTCAGTTAAAAGTCAGTCCGATCGATCGGACCTGCAGCCCGATCGATCGGACTGTAGGTCCGATCGATCGGCCAGCGGCGTGTCACAACTGTTTTTTAGCCACCTCTTTCTAAAACTCTAATCTTTCCATCCCATTACAACAGAACTTCCCCATACGAGTGCAGAAGCCTATTTAAGGGTGTAAACCCTTCTTAAACTATACACCTCTCTCAGATCAATACCCTAGAATACCTTAAGGGCCCGTTTGGTAATTTACTTTTAAAATAAAGTGGAGTGAAGTGAAATGAAAAGAATGAATAAAATATAAGTGAGTTATGATGGTATTTTATTTTTAGTTGTTTGGGATGGAATATTTTTGACTTTTTGTATGGGGAAATGAAGTTTTTTTGTCTTTTAGTAAGTAAATGTAGTTACTTTTTGACTTTTTTTGGAAAAGATGGAGGGAATTTTTTGGAAAAGTGCTTTTGATGGGATGTTTAACTTCACTTCACTTCACTTGACTATATTAATAAAATTATCAAACGGGCCCTAAGAGAGATCATCTTCCTCCAGAGAGTTTGTGTGTCAAAGATATGTGCTGAAGCTTTGTTCTCTGGAGATTTTCAATCTAGGTTCCATCCAATTCGTCTTGCTTAAGGCGTGGAGATTGAAGTGCTGGAGAAGGTGAACGGCGTGTTCGTCGGCAAGAATCACTTTGGTCCTTAGGTTGTGGTCAACTGTAAAGGGGAGTGAGTTTTCTCTTGTAACCTTTGATTTCATAGTGCTTGATCTTTCTGGACCGGTGTTAGGTCTCGTGGTTTTTTCCCTACCCAGGGTTTTCCACGTAAAAAATCTCGTGTCCATCTTTGTGATTGTTTGCTTGATTAACTTAGGTTTTTTTAATTTCCATATTCATATCTGTGCTGGGATTTAGTTTACTTTCTGTTAGGGTTGTGTAATTAGACCCTCTAGGGAATTTTCAACACCGCTCTCTCCACTCCCTCGCCGGAAAATACGGCCCTCTGATGCTCCTTTATCTCGGTCGGATCCCCACTCTCATCGTCTCCTCAGCGGAGATGGCGGAACAGATCATGAAAACTAATGACCTCATCTTTGCAAGCCGACCTTCTATGACAGCGGCCAAAGAGCTCCTCTATGGATGCACCGATGTCGCCTTCGCGTCCTACGGTGAGTACTGGAGGCAAGTGAGGAAGATGTGTGTGGCCGAGCTTCTAAGCATCAAGAGAGTCAACTCGTTCCGTTCAATCATGGAAGAAGAAGTGGCCTCATGATTGAGAGGATCTCTCATTCTTCCTCCACCGGCGCAGCAGTTAATCGCGCTGAGCTATTTCTCTCGCTCACGAGCGGGTCCATAGCGAGGGCTGCACTGGGAAAGAAGTATGAAGGAGAAGGAGAGGAAGGGAGGAATAAGTTTGCAGATCTTGTGAAGGAGTTGGGGATTCTGCTGGGAGCATTTTCTGTTGGAGACTACTTTCCTTCACTCGCATGGGTTGATGCTGTAACAGGGTTGCATGGTAAGCTTAAGGGGAACTCTGGTGAGTTGGATCGTTTTCTTGATCAGGTGATCGAGCGCCACCTCATGCGTCCATGAGACGGCTGTGATGTTGGGGAACAGAGAGATTTTGTGGATGTTATGCTCCAAGTGCAGAAGGATTCCAACCGTGACATTCATCTCACCAGAGATAACATCAAAGCCATCATATTGGTTAGTTGACTTTCTCAGATTCAAGGGAGTAGATGTTCAGTAGTGGGTCCCAACATTGATTAGATGTTGGGTAGTGGATATGTTTTTATTAGATCTATGTTTTATTCAACCATTGAAACCTAAATAATTTTAAACTAACAATAATTATAAAACATGACATTAGGGCGATCTGATTTGGAATGAGGTTCAATTTTAAAATTGATATCTCAATTAAACTCCCAATTTTTACTCACTTTTGACTTTATCTTCACTCCTTTTTCGTGTCTCTTTCTCTCTCCCTCTCCCTTTTCATTTATCTTTCTCTCCACCTCTCATTCTCCCTTTTCCTCTCTTTCGGTCTCCTAGTGTAGGGGCCTATATACAAATAATAAAATCATAGGGGCCTATTTGCAAATCCTAAAAACTGTGGGGGGTTAATATACAAAAAGCTCTTAATCATATTCATTAATTACCTTATTCATCATATGGTCCATTGTACACTATGGTCAACTCCTATGGGATTAAAATTGGAGAATATAAACATCCCATAGATGATGGAGAAGACATTCATTTTCACCTGCTCTGATTTTCAGTAGGTATACTTCACTGTGAGTTCCACTATTTCAACCTAAGAAATCTCTAGTATATATAGACAGGAGTACTTTTCTTTGTTCAGAGAGTTAATAGGCTACCTTACTTTTAATCGCAGGACATGTTCACTAGTGGAACAGACACGACAGCCTTGACATTAGAGTGGGTTATGGCAGAGCTTGCAAAGCATCCAAATGTGATGAAGAAAGCCCAAGGAGTGGTAAGAAGAGTGGTGGATGTAAAAGCCAACATCAGTGAAGAACACCTTTGTCAATTGAACTACATGAAATCCATTTTCAAGGAAACTTTACGTTTACATCCACCTGCTCCCCTACTAGTTCCGAGGGAGTCTACAACAAATGTTATGATACAAAACTTCCATATCCCTCCAAAGACAAGAGTTTTTATCAATGCATATGCAATTGGAAGGGACCCCACATCATGGGAAAATCCAGAGGAATTTCTTCCAGAAAGATATGAAAACAATTCTGTTGATTTCAAGGGGCAAGATTTTCAATTCATTCCTTTCGGAGCAGGGAGGAGAGGTTGTCCGGGGCTTTCATTTGCCATTACATCACTTGAACTTGCTCTTGCCAATCTACTGTATTGGTTCGATTGGGAATTGCCGCAAGGTGTTACAGAAGAAGATTTAGACATGTCTGAAACTCTTGGAATGACTGTTCACAAGAAATTGCCTCTATATTTTGTTCCCAAACATCACTTCTCTTAAAATGATTGCTAAATCCTTGCTCCTGCAGTTATGAGACTATCTGCTTTAAGGTTATATGCTATTTTGTCTGTTGTTATATGCTATTTGTTTATGTTCATCCTTTGAACTTAAGGTAAAGAGCTTGTATCCTCTAGTAGCATTTTAATTATCAAATAATCGTTTTTATAGGTTTTTGTAATTGGCCTTTGCTTTCTTTTTTTTATTTTTATTTTTTTTTTTATAATGGAGGTGTCCCGGCCTTTTGGGCCAGAATAATCCCTATGGGCGCAGGGGGAGCCGAGTAAATCCCCCGTGGCCCTAGTGTGGTAGTGCAGTTTCGAACCCTCAACTTCCGGGTGCAAACCATGGTCCTAGGCCAATTGAGCTACCCCTCTGGCTTAATTGATTTGTGTACAGGGTTTAATCATTGATAGACTGCAAGTGGGGTTGATCATTGGGCATGCCCCACGTTCATGCTAACGCATGTGGGTTCTACACTAGCAGTTGTCAACAAAAATCGTTGTTTAATGGAGTCACAACTAATCTTATTTGAAAATCAAATTAGAGACTATAGACTTCGGGTTAATCACAACCAAATCTTGGTCTTCCATCACCTTTAAATTTTGAATGGGCTCGAAAAGAGACATGAAGTCCCCCACCCCCATGCGCTACACCATGTCTCAAACTATGGAGCAATTGGTAGGGGCGGACCCACGTAGTGTCTTGAACGAGGCATGCCTTTCGTTTGGTAATTTTACTTGTAAAGTCAAGTCAAGTTAAGTCAAGTTAAACATAAAATCAAAAGCACTTTTTACCACTACTCCCTCCATCTTTTTCAAAAAAAAAGTCAAAAAGCAACTACATTTATTCACAAGAAAGACAAAAAAATTCCATTTCCCCATACAAAAAGTCAAAAATATTCCATCATAAATAACTAAAAATAAAATACCATCATAACCCACTTATATTTTATTCTCTCTTTCTATTTCACTTCATTCTACTTTATTTTAAAAGTAAAATGCCAAACGGGCTCAGCATACATAGAGAAAGCATGACCCTTAGTCCATTTATTTAAAAGGCCTAAGCTTTTTAGAACCCAGATTGTGACGTTCCATTTGTAGAAAATAAATTAAGGTCCAATGCATAATGGACATAAGTAAATATATATATATATATATATATATATATATATATATATAAAGACCCATGGGAAGGCTCGGCCATGCCGACACCCTGGGCCAATCCCCACCCGACTAAAAAACTAGTCTTCAGGAGATGATGACAATTACATATTGTCCATTTCACTGCAACTGCTCCACCATATTAAACTTCTTATTTGATCTCGGATTCGTGTGTGTTAAATTCATAGATAAGGTGGTCGGGTTTATGTTTTTTATGGGCTAAAAGAAGATGGATCCAAATCCTCCATGACTCGACGGCCATCAAACAAAGTTTCCTGGGACAACGGGGGCCCACCTTCCCTTGTCGTATTGGAAGAAAGGTACGTCATAATAAGGATCCTAGGAATCGCTTACATCCTCAATGGGCCCACTTATATAAAAAAAAATACTGGGGAGTGGCCATGTGCACCATGCTGTGGGCCCACACGGGATTGGAACTGGGGACAATTTGTACAAAGCATGGACCCCACCTAATCATCCTGACTCCTTGACCCACAAATTCTCACCATTAAAAATATGTGCATAGTTGATCTGTCGAGTCCATTCGGATGGATGCATACCCGGAGGTAAGTTGTAAATCACGGATGGGGTTTGGGGGGTGGGGGTGTGTGTGTTGTGTGTGTGATTTGTTCAAGGGGGGCGCCTAATGTGTGTGGTCTGAACATAACTAGTGCAATAAGCCGGAGTTGGTTAAAAATAATTAAGATTTTAATTAAAAGTATTTATAAATATTTAAATAAACTATAAATAAATATTAACATATAATTTATACTACAAACACAATTAAAACTAAAATTTAAAAAAGGGGTTCTTACAAAAAAAGTGTTGCAAAACAGGTATTTGCCCATTTAAGACAGAAATACACCAAAACACCAGTATTGGTGTTTGTACATGCAATTTGGACGCCTTTACCTCTCAATCTGCGAACGAAATCGTCATGGAATTATAACCCGAACACCTCAATCGTATGTTTTTGTTCTTCTTCTCTTCGCCAACTTTCTCCTGATCTCCCGCCTTTTCTCTCTTTCTCCTCTGCTTCCTCCTCTCTCTTGCCCTCATCCTACTTATTTGAAGGTCGAATAACTCTCCAAATCTGTTTAGAGAGAGAGAGAGAGAGAGAGAGAGAGAGAGAGAGAGAGAGACATCATCGATTGGAACATTAGGTATGTTGTTCATCTTTCTACTTGCTCTTGTATTTATTAAGCTGATTAACTATAGGAAGGGGCAGAGGGTCTCTCTCTTTCTCTCTATATCTGAATCAAATCTTGGGTACTTTTTATTTCATCCCCATTTTTGGATTTCTGGGATTTATAGATGGGATTTGAATTAGTGTCGTCCTCCACTTTGAATTTAGCTTATATTGCCCTTTTTTTTTTTAATCTTTCTTCTTCTTAATCCAATCTAGGTGTCCTTTTTTCATTCTCATCTTGAACTTGTTGTAAAATTTGGATATGGGTTTGAGAGCAATGGGTGTGTCTAATTGTTTAATCACAGTTGTTTGGGTGGCCATTTTCAGATCCAATTGAAAGAGGTTTGGTCCCAAGAAAGTGCAGGAAAGATCATTATGTATTAGAAATTATGGTTGAAGATTGTTAGCAGTTGAGAAATGAGTTTTTTATTTTATTTTTCTTCTTCTTCATTTGGTTTTTGTGATTTTTATATTCTCATGATGAGATTTTGCTTGCAAATATCTGTTCTTGGTTTGTTAAATTATGGTAATCTATTGGAGAGTAATTGGTTGATAAGAGTAGTAGATCAGTACATCACATACACAGTCGCTGCACACACACACACACAGAGCTTACAGTTACTTTCACTCTTTTGTTACGACGCTTAAACCGCACATTAAATTTTCCTCTAGAGTTCTGGTCATGTCCATCTGAAGAGTGAGTCCATGGTTCTAAAGTAGCAACCATACTTGACATATATTCAAGAGCAGCGGAAGCTTTGCATTCATGAAGATCTGAATGTACCAACCAAAACATCCATGAAACCTGATCTGTAACCAAAACAGGGAAATAGAGACCATGTGATTTAGAGTTCGATTGGATATATACATCACTGAAAATTTCTGAGCAACTTCGCTTCAGGTAGTTGCACATGTAATATTGATCTAGGAAATTGTAATATTTACAATGATAAGCAAAAAATTGGCTGGCTAAATGGAAATAGATATCCAAATCGCGGCACTCTCATAGATTACATTAGAAACATTTTATAACCAAGTGATCTCCAATTGGATTTAAAAAGTTTCCATCTATCCTTATATGTAAATGAAGTGCCGAGAATATTAACAAAGTATAGCTGCATACCATGGCTGCGCAACTTACTAATCAAGCCTGAAACTGATCCCAGTGTTGCATGTCTTAACATTGCACTAACCTAAAAAAATGTGAAGAGTCAAACCATGGATGAGAGAGAGAGAGAGATGCATCTTGCCAAAATGAAAAAAAAAAAAAACAGATATTGCACTTGAGCTAAATATTCAACAAAAATATCAAATGCCAGCCAGCCCCAATTTGATGGGACGGGCTAAGATGGGAGGAGATTTTCCATGAATCACATCACATTTCATTGTGAAATTAGTTCCTTTCAACAAATCAAGTTGTTTTTCCTAATTTCTAACCGAAGTTGCCAATTTCACTTTCGTCCTTGTTTCGGTTAGGCCCGTAGTGGAAAGCTTCAGCCGTTTCAGATCTCATTTTGGATTTCCATTTCAAAACATTTATAAAAATAAGAAAAAACACAAAATAAAATAATAGAGGGTGATATCATTTTGGTTTATATTCTGATGGTGTTGCTTTTGCAGATAAAGGAGTAAATCAGTACATCTAAAGCTTCTTAAGGGCCTGCACGTCGTGAGACTATACGAGGTCATTCTTTGTCCATGTTTTGGTTTTTTCCTCTTAGTCTCTATTTCAAATTTCCTGTAACATATATATATATATATCTGTTTGTGTTTGTGGGTGTGAGTTTTGGGTGCATGAGTTGATGATGGTGTTAGATAAAGAGGGAGTTGAGACATTGAAGCTTCTGAAGTATCCAAAACGTGATAATGCGACGATGTGATTGCCTTTTCTCATCACAAAGGGTGTGACAATTGCGGCCAACCCAATAACCCACAAATAGATATTGACAACAATGGAAATTCTTTCCCTCAATGCTATTGTAAATAGCAAAGGTGATGATGTACTTGGATCATAACTTATTATTTTCTTTCACGTATCACTTATAATAATCCACGAATAGAGATCTTTCCGGTTTCCGTAGCCATCTTCTATAAGTATGGGCACATTCGGTTTTCTATGGACTTCATTTCCACCAATTGGAACATACAATTTTCCACAAGGAAACGCAACTTTTTTAGCTTTATCTATGGAAAAGCCTTTCTGATAATCGATAAATAAGAATGTACCAGTTGCCGTGTACAGAAATTGATGTCTGTGTCACAATTGTGTTGTAGAAATATTCTAGGCAAGTATAAGAATGGTTCCAAACTTTGTGCCACCAGACAAAATGGTCAAAGGAAAAAAATTTGATGGTGGAGGTGCCAGGGTTCGATCCAGAAGGAGGACGTTAAACCTTCGATTTCTACAAGTAATTCGCAATCCGAAGACGACACTGCAGTCGAAGCTCGATCGGCAGATCTCTGCAAGGTTTCTGATTTTTTTCGGTTTTTGTTGATTGTCTTGTTTTTATCTGTAATTCTCAATAACTGATACCAAGATCTTGTAACAAACCGGTTTGTCGCTTGATGATAGCATATCACAGCAGGCAATGAGTTTTCTCAAGGAAAGCAAGCATCTTCTTATGTCCAACACTGATGCGATTGGAAGTGGAGGCATATGTTTTGGAGGAGATATTAATTCATAGTTATTTCTAATTGGATATTGAATCTCAGGCCGTGTTTATTTTTTTTCCTTTTTTTTTTTTTTTTTTTTGAAGTTTGATTTGATCTTGTGATTGCAGTCGGAAGAAATCAAGCGGTCGTGGTTTGCATTTGTTATATAGTCGGTGAAGAAACTGAGCGAGGGCGGCGATCCTTCACCATCCGGAGCAGAGCAAGGAGAATGGATTTATTCTATGTCAGATATTGTGGGCTGCCAAGCTAAAGTTGGGCTTTGTTCTTTTATTTAATCTGGTGTTTCTAAGTAGAGAGTTTTGTTTTGGACATTACAATTGGTTTAGATGTGTGGTTGTGTTTCATTGTAGTGGATTTTTTGAAAGAGATGCCCAAGATTTCTCTCAAGGCAGGACATGTATTAAGCAACCTGTATGGCACAGATTGGGAGAAGAGGCTTGAGGTAGTGTCAATGTGTGATACCTAAAAAGATAGTATTTCCTACTCCATTGTTCTATCTGTATGTGGCACTGATGGGTGTGTGTTCTCTTCTTAACTTTGGATTAGACAAAGGAATTTCTGGCAAATTTTGTGCACTTATCTCTTCTAAGCAAGTAAACTTCCTGTGAAATTGATGTTCCCCTTTCATTTTGAGCAGTGGTTCCTGCCATCTTGAACTTCTTATTGTTGCTGTGATTAATGCTGCAATTGGTGATGTCCTTTTTTGGTTTGTTATGCGCGCGACTACTCTTTTATTGCATGCAATCTCAATTTAATTAATGGAATTGTATTCATTTAATTACTCCATTTTTGTTTAATCACACAAAATTATTTTTTTTTTTGGCTTCCACTGTATTAAGATTTTCATGTGTGCAGGTAGCTATTACATGGACATGGAATGGTCATCATCCAGATGTGAAGATAACCAAGACAGCATGTTTAAAAGCAGTTCACCTGATGCGGTTTACAAGGAAGATAAAATTGACGACTTTGAATTTGGACTCAGCATGGCGATAGACACCTATGATAAGGAGAAGTCAAGTGATTCTAGGAAGCACCGAAGCAAGGTTAGGAAAAAGAAAAGAAGATGGGAACAGGGTCATGGAAGTAAGGATAAGAGAATGGACTAAAATTGATTTATTAGAGGACTTCTTCCAAAAAAAAATACAAAACTTGGAGGGTATTTGCTTTTTACATCTTTTTGAAATGAAGTGGATAAACCTTCCAAGTAGGCTGTGGTTTGATTGTTTTATGTAGTTATCTGGATTGTAGATCTTGCCATGTGGTCTCCCAGTAGCAATTAGCAAAATCAATCAACTAAAGTACACTTGGCAAGATGTTTCTAATTTCTATTTATGGAATCTGGATGTATTTTTTTTAATCTGTATGGCCAGAGTTGGGTTCTTAAGAACATTTTTGTTGTAATTGGGTGTTGAATGGATAGAGTCGGTCTATTTATTTTATTGATTCGAACGGATGAATGGGAGTTGTTTTTTTGGCTTTTACTTTTTGAAATGTTCCTGTTATACAACATAATTGAACTAGAGGAATGATGGTTATTCAGTTTGGATACATAAACAATGAAAAAGGCTCACGAATTTCACCAAGATTAGTGATTTCTAAATTTTTTTAAGAACGATATCGTTATGATCCTTTAGAGTTTTCAATGAGATTGGCCCTGACTATATATTGAGATACAAAAACATTAAAAAAGGCTCACGAATTTGACCCAGATTAGTGATTTCTAAGTTTTTTTTATAACGATATCGTTACGATCCCTTAGAGCTTTTTATTCCTCTCTTTCCTCTCCAGCAACAACATTAGCCCTGACTATATATTAAGATACATAAACAATGAAAAAATAATAAATTGCAAATATTCTTACAACGAAATCGTTACAGTCATTTACAGTTTTCAGTCTCAAATTTGTTATCCAGCAAGTTGATGGCCTCGATTTTAAAATGTGATCTTTAAACAATGGGAAAGACTCATGGATGTTGCTCAGATTTATATCTCAATATATTCATGTAAAAAAAAAAAAATTTCAGGATGGGTTAAATCCTCGAAGGTTCGAACTCCCCTGGAAAATGGCTCAGGGAGTGCAGAAGATAAGGGTTCGAACCGTAAATGTGAGGGTTCAAACCCTCCACCCCTCTGGAAAATGGCTCAAGGAGTGTAGAATTCGAGGGTTCGAATCCAAAACGCGAGGGTTTCGAACCTTTCACCCCCCTGGAAGATGGCCCAGGGAGTGCAGAATTCAAGGGTTCGAACCCATTAAGCGATGGTTCAAACCTTTCACCCCCCTGGAAGATGGCCCAAGGAGTGCTGGAGTGAAAGGTTCAAACCTTCAGCTCCTTTGGAATTTGGCTCGAAAGACCTGCACATTGAGGGTTCGAACCCTCAAAATCAAGGTTCGAACCATTGCTTTGTCCGGAACTTGGCCCAAAAGACATGGTCATTGAAGGTTCGAACCCTTATTTAGAGGGTTCGAAACCTCGCTGTCTTTGGAAAATGGCTCGAAAGTGCCCCTCATGGCTGGTTTGAACCTTGTTTAACAGGGTTCGAACCTTCAGCTCCTCTGGAATTTGGCCCAGAAATAGCAGAATGGGACGGTTTGAACCCTCGACCCGATGGTTCGAGCCTTGTTTGACAGCTCTAGAATTTGGCCCAGAAAGGGCAACAGATGATGGTTTGAACCCTCAAAGCGGTGGTTCGAACCATTGGGATCTTGAACATGGAACATTAAGTGAACTGACAATTATGTTCAAACCCTCAATTTCATGGGAATCTTTGCCTTTGTTACGAGCTTTGAATAGCCTGTATCCATTGCAAAATTGTGAGCGTAATCTTGGATTATGTCAATGGCATAACTGAACTGAATATGGCTCTTCTAAGTCACATTCCAACCCCAATCGGCAATGGAACCTAAAATAATTTACTTAGTACTCTGCAGTCTAGTGAATAGAGTGATTCTGTAAATCTATTGAGATACAAAGAGCAATGAAAAAAGGATACCGGAGGGCTGACCAACAAATATATTCATTGATGATATATCACCAAGCATGTCTTTTTTTCGGCATTCTTAATATTCATATTGAATTTTGCTATCGAGTAAGTCGGTGGCATTGAGTAACAACCTTCAGTCTCTTTAAAGTCTTGGATGGTGGTCATGCGTTTTAATTTCTTATTTCTATAAATTAAAGTTTGATGGGTTTTCTAATTCTTATTTCCTATTTTGTCATTGTTGAAGCAAAATACTATGAGTGGTTGCACTATTCACTAGAGATCACATTAAAAAGATGATGCCTTTCACTCAATAACTTACATGTTGTTGCCCCATAATTTGGGTCTTCCCATATGTATCTCACGTTGTATTTTGGTGCTGTCTTGTCGCTCGGCAAAAATATATGTTGGACTTCGGTTATGCGGTTCATGCAAGATGAAAGTGTATATATAATCATTCTTAAAGAAACTCTTTTAGTGCTATTTTTAAGATAAGTTATTGGAAGAACAAGAGATTGGTGCATTGTAGTGAAATTGGTTTACATTAGCATACCCACATTGAAGTGGTTGAACTATTAGCTGAGGATCACATCAAAAATATGAGGTCTTTCACTAACTGGATAACAAATTTGATAATGAAACATATGAACATTGGTAACGATATCGTTTTGTTCGAGCAGCGAATTGTACACTTTCTGAAACATTTGTTTGCCTTTTTGTTCGAGCCAATTTTCAGGCAGGCCAAGGGTTCGAACCCTTGCTTTCAGGGTTCAAACCTTTGATTTCTTCACTCCCTGAGCCAATTTCCAGGCAGGCCAAGGGTTCAAACCCTTGCTTTCAGGGTTCGAACCATTGATTTCTTCACTTAATGAGCCAATATCCAGGCAGGTCAATGGTTCGAACCCTTGCTTTGAGGGTTCGAACCTTTGATTTCTGCACTCCTTCAGCCAATTAGTTTTCTGTATCCATTCCAGAGAGCATGAAGGTTCGAACCCTCGAACCTTCACTTCACTGCCTTCCTGGGCCAAATTCCAGAGAGTCCGAAGGTTCGAACCCTCGTTTTGAGGGTTCGAACCTTCATTTCACTGCCTTCCTGGGCCAAATTCCAGAGAGTCCGAAGGTTCGAACCCTCGTTTTGAGGGTTTGAACCTTCACTTCATTGCCTTCCTGGGCCAAATTCCATTGGGCCAGCAATGTTGTTGCCTCAGTACCAACAAAAAAAAGGGCTCAAAAAGTAAAAAGAAGGATTAGCACTCTTCGTTTCTGCTTATGAAAAAACAGTCTCTATCTCTGCTTTAAACAAGTTCAACGAGTTTGACGACGGAAGGTCGCTGTTGAGACTTTGGTGACTTCAAAGACTTCGATGCTGGAGCCTCTTTGTCTCTGCTTCCTCGTCGAGACTCTAGAGATCAAGAAGACAAGTCTCGATGACGACGAGGAGTCCCGACGACGACAAATTGAAGACTGTTTTTTTTTTTCCTTGGATGTTCTTGGCTAGGATTTCTTTTCTTTTTATTTTTTATTGCTCATCAGTAAGAGTTTCCAACGAAGGTAAACCCAAACTTTAGTTCATGGCTCTGATACCATGCTGCAATGAAAAACCCTAATCTTAGGGGGCGAAACACACGAGAATTTCTTATTCACTTGTTTAGAGACATATGTCATGAATACTCAATACAAACATATGATGATAGTTACCGTATTACAAAAACACCCCACACACACTAGATATAATTCCACACTTACCCTGATAATTATTCTTAACATTATCCACGTCATCTACCGAGCAAACATCTTTTCCTACGCTCACTCTGCAACAGTGGTGACTGGAGTGTTATATTCTTCCCTCTTCACAATCCCAATAGTACACTTCTCCCCATCAAATTCACCTTCTCAGTTCCCCTTTCATCATAGATGATAATCAACCTGGCTACTGTAATAACCCTGCTGTCGATGGAGTGCAGCCACCATCTATCAAAAGATTGCAGCAGACAGTTTCAATTCCCTCAAACCGGAGAAGAATAGGAAATAATATGTACACGTATCCAAGCCTAAACTTTCCCCCTATCTACCACCCATGGACCACAATTACCTGATTGGCAGTCTGAGTAATTCGTATTTGATTCCGCAATTCGCAATTTGTCACTCATGCCGATTCAAAATTCAATGGGGTAGGTTCATTTAGTTTGTTATCATTCACTTGATTCATAGTTTCAGTTCGTGAGTTCAACACACAAATCAAATATATAGTACAATAGTTCTTTTTTTAAAAGAAATATGGTTGCGCGCAAGTCAATTTCTACAAACATATTAATAATTTTATTTAAAACTTTTAAAATGCTTAAGAGTATTTTTTTTAACAGTAAAATGTTTAAGAGTAAGTGAAAAATGATCTTCAATAAAATATAAACAAGATAAATATGTATTGACAAAATAGATATAATGCTTTAGATATGAACCATCCACTGGTAAACACCTATTTGAGTGATTTTTTTCTAGTGGCACCTTCACATATCTTAATTTCAGA
>QPKB01000002.1:16995614-17014925 GCA_003546025.1 Camphora micrantha
TAAATAGGCCCTGTGGTTCTAGTATTTGTAATTAAATAGGCCCTACCTTTTCATTTCAATACCTTTCATAGTCCTTGAATGGGTAACCACCATGAGATTTGTATTGAACTTTTATAAAAATGACAGCATTACCCTTACATCCATTAAACAAAAATGAGTATATTATTATTATTTATAAAATATCATTATTTTATTCCAACTCCCAAGGATCTCTCTCAACTTTTTAATGCACATGATTCCTAGTCATGTATTTTGAGATTTTCATCAATCCAATGGTGGGTTATACATGATTGGATCAATTATAACCAATTATAAACACAGGAGTTGCTTATCATTATGATCGATATGGATTTAGTGAAATAGGCTATGTGTTGGTAAAAATAGATTACGTACAATTATTCTCTCCCACTAAATGTAATTATTAATGTTACATTTTAAAAAAAAACACGTCTAAGCTTTGAATTTAAGCATATAGGGATAAAGAGATGGAAAAAGTTTCATTCCACCACCCTAAAAACTTTTGGTGGTTAGAAGGCTACTGATTTTGGGGACATGAAAGGTATTAAAATGAAAAAGAAAGGGCCTATTTATAAATACCAAAACCACAAGTGCCTAGTTACAAATTCTAGAAACCTTAGGGGGTATATGCAAAAAACTCAAAAAAAAGACAAAATGGAAAAACCAAAGGGTTCCATCTCATTTGTATTCCAAAATCATGTTGTTTCCTGGTGCCAGCCCAATAACATCAATGTGAGTAGGTATTTGAACAGAGAAAGTGCTGGAAAGAACACATAGAGTAGAGAAGTTGCTATGTCTCCATATACCATTCCAGTGCTCTAAAAAGCCAACTGCATTAATGAAGCTGAAGCTATAGATAGACCCACCAGTTCCTCGTCAGTAAGACCCACATTTGCCCACCTGGCAGTATCCTCTATAGACCGGAAGAGAAATTATGCAATGTCGCAAGATTAGACACTTGAAGGACTTTTAAAACCCTGTTTTGTTCTAATGACGACTTGAGGAATTGCATCACCTTGCCATAGCTTCCTGATCCAGTCTCATTGCTTTCTGCAAAATTGCCGGTGCTTTTGTTGATTCATTACAAGAAAAACATATGGCCTTTTTTAACTGAGGTACACCGCCACTGTCCTTACACTTGGTCCCAAGATACTGCAATTACATAGGAAACAACATGTAAAAACATTATTTTGAAGCTTGACAAAGCACTTAAAATGTTTTACGTGTCTCATACTATCATTATTTTTGGTAACTTATTTGTGATGGAATTGGATGCGGAGATTCCAACACGGCCAGAGATTTATGTGCGTTTCGGCGATTAAGAAGATTCATGGATCTCTTCGCCTTTGTCTCTCCTATAGGATGGAATAATACCCAACCCTAGGGCTCTATTATCTTATATAGACAAGTATCAAAGAGTACACTTACTAGAGACTTCTTCCAAGAAACTCACATCCACTAATCTTATTGGGAGCCTTATTAGTGAGACCAGATCGTTTTACATTAAATGGGATTGTATCATTTGTTGGCATCAGCCTTGCTTGATTGATGTGGGATCCGTAACATGCGGCCACACGATTTCCTACACTTAATACTTCTCAATTGGTTCTAGTAATGATTTGTGGTGCAGAAGTATCGCACCAAAGGCCCTTACATAGCTTTTTTTTTTTTGGTTTTAGAACATGCCCTTACATAGTTAGAGACCTTGCTACATGAGAAAGGGACTGAACCCCTTACATTCCCTTGCAGACCAACTGAACTTTCCTAATACAAAGTCTAAATATTGAAAGCCTTTATAAAATACATTATAAGTTGGACTCTTGTCTCTTAATGCCACCTAGAACTCTAGACTCCAACTAATATGCTAACTAGTACCTAGGTAATAGGAGAATGACAAAAGTAAATTGCTCGACTAACAATGAGTCGAGCATGCATAAATTCCAACAAAAGGTTTGCACGATAAGCAAAAATAGGTCCATGTGGATGGTGGGCCCCTTGGATACTCCCAAGCCACTGGATACACTCCCATGCTACTGGGTTGGATTTTACCTCTTTTAAATTTTGTGCTATGATTTCAATTTCCAAAACACTGATTAATGAAATGGGGTTACGCATTGTAGTTAATATAGATTTAAAGAAAATAGTTCAGAGGATAAGGGAAATATTGGTAGGGTTGTAATGGTTAAGATTGCATTTGATAGAAGGCCTTAAGGTAGCGTTTGGTTCACTAAATGGCTTTAGGCAGAAATAGAATGGAAAGTGGAATGGAATGAGGTAGGAATGGTCAATTCCATTCCAACTAGGGGTACACAAAAAATCCGTTGATCAGTCAATTCCATTCCAACTAGGGGTGCACAAAAAATCCGTTGATCCGTCAATCCAATCCGATCCGAAGGCCAACGGATCAGTGGCGGATTGGAAATTGTGTAGTCCGTTATCAACGGATCGGTGGCAGGATGCGGTTACCTTTATTTATATAACCTGGCAGGATGCAGGATTAAGTTGTCATCCTGACCACATCATGACCACTATGGATCCGGATTGCCTGTTTTGACCAAACAGGTAAACTCCGTTTGGATGGGGAGAGGAATTGTGTTAGTAATATGATATATATTTTTTTTATTCATCAGCGGATATAGGCGGAGATGGTCTTACTTGGATTATCTGATTTTACATCTCCTCTCCATGCGTATTCATAACCACTGCTTATGTGACCCAAAACAGGAAGGTAAGCTACTGCTAAGTTTTGCCGAACATTATTAGTTGTCATTGTCCCCTACCAGAGTCTCATGCATAGTTACCATAAATAGCGTACAAGGGGGAGAGAGAGCTCAACTGAAATTGGTCTGAATCTGTCCTGGGCGCAACATTACACCAATTCCATGGCCTCTCTTGCTTTCTCTTCTCTTTCGCCTCTGTTCTCATCTCTTAACATACCTCCTCAGAACTCATATGGCTTCAACAGATCCAAGAAAACTCGCGACGTACCTCCTTTCTCACCCCAAGCTTCCCCTCATTGGAAACCTTCCAACCGAGTAGAGGCACAAACTCTCCCACAAACCTGTTAGTACTTTCTTGAGATCGATTGAGACTAATTGCATTGGGTGGACAAAACATTGGGGGGATTTAATGTAAAAATCTTGTAGATGGACCATCGTGGTTTGAAGAAGACTTCCAAAGCATTAGGATACAGAGTGTTTTCAACAAAAAGACAGACCGATCGATCGCCTCATCAATGCACGATCGATCGCCCAAAGAATATATTTGCTCTCAGTTAAAGAAAGAGTTCAGTCCGATTCATATCTGGGAGCAAAGAGACCTGCAGCTTGAGTGATAACCGAGTATCTATTCGGACTGTTAGGTCACTGCATCGAATCGGTGCCACACACTAGCGGTCGTGTCACAGCTGTTTTTTAGCTTCCGGTCTCTTTCTAAATTCTAAGAGTACGATTATCAATCCATTACAACATAACTTCCCCTCCATACGGAGTGCCAGAAGCCTATTTAAGGGTGTAAACCCTTCTTAAACATTATACACTTCTCTCAGTCAAATACCTCTCGAATACCCTTAGGGTTGTGGTAATTTACGTTGTGCTTAAAATACTAAGTGGAAGTGAAGTGATAGCATGAAAAGACATGTAAATCAACAATATAAGTGAGTATATTGCGTGGTATTTTATGTTTTAGTTGTTATTGTGAATGGAAATAGTTTTTTGACTTGTTTTGTATGGAGGGATGGAGGGAACATGAAAGTTGTTTTTTGATGCATTGTTTAGTGATAGTAAATATGTGTAGTTTACTTTTATGACTTTTTGTTGGAAAAGATGGAGGGAATTTTTTGGGAAAGTGCTTTTGACTGGGATGTTTAACTTCACTTCACTCACTTGACTATATTAATAAAAATATCAACGGGCCCTAGAGAGATCATCTTCCTCCAGAGAGTTGTGTGTCAAGATATGTGCTTGAGCTTTGTTCTCTGGACGATTTTCAATCTATGTTCCATACTAATGTCTCAGTCAATGACATTTAAAGGCGTGCCAATTGAAGTGGGCTGGAGAAGGTTGAACTCAGCGGCCTGTAGTTCGTCATGACCGGGCTAATGTCATCCTAAATCACTTTGGTCCTATAGGTTGTGGTCAACTGTAAAGGGGAGTGAGTTTCTCTCTTAGTAACTCTTGATTCATAGTGCTTGATCTATTTCTGGACCGGTGTTAGGTCTCGTGGGTTTTTTCGCCCTCCCCAGGTGTTTTTCCACGTAAAAAATCTCAGTGTCCATCTTTGTGATTGTATTGCTTGATGTAACTAGTGGTTTTTTTTTTATGTATTTCCAATATTCATAGTCCTCGTGTGTGGGATTTAGTTTTACTTCTGTATGTGGAGGGTTGTGTGATCATTAGACCCTCTAGGGAATTTTCAACACCGCTCTCTCCACTCCCCTCGCGGAAAATTAACGAGCTCTGCATGCTCCTTGTATCTCGCGGTCTCGATCCCCACTCTCATCGTCTCCTCAGCGGAGATGGCGGAACAGATTCATGATAGAAACTAATGACCTCATCTTTGCAAAGCCGAATAGTATGCCTTCTAGGACAGCGGCCAAAGAGCTCCTCTACCGGATGCACCGATGTCGCCTTCGCGTCCTACGGTGAGTACTGGAGGCAAGTGAGGAAGATGTGTGTGGCGAGCTTCTAAGCATCAAGAGCAGAATTCAAACTCGTTCCGTATCACATCATGGAAGATAGAAGTGCCTCATTGATTGAGAGGGTTCATACTGTGACCATCTTCCTCCGCCGGACGCTAGCAGTTATCGCGCTGAGCTATTTCTCTCGCTCACGAGCAGCGAAGTCCATAGCGAGCGGCTGCACTGGGAAAAGAAGTATGATAGAGAAGGAGAGGAAGGGCGAGATAAGTTTGCAGATCTTGTGAAGGAGTGGGTATTTTCTGCTGGGAGCATTTCTGTTGGAGATACTTTCCTTCACTCGCATGGGTTGATGCCTGCTAACAGGTTGCATGGTAAGAACTTAGGGAGAAAACTCTGGTGAGTTTGGATTCGTTTTCTTGATCAGGTGATAGAGTGCGAGCGCCACCACTCATGCGTCATTGAGACGCGCTAGTGATGTTGGGACTTAACAAGAGAGGCTTTGTTGCTGATGATGTATGCTCCCGATGCTAGAAGTAATAATCGAGATCCGTACATTCATCTCATCAAGATTCTTGGAGGAGTAACATCGCGCTATTAGCACCCATCATATTGGTTAGTTGACTTTCTCAGATTCACAGGAAGCAAGTAGATGTTCTAGAGTAGTGAGGTCCCAACATTGATTAGATGTTGGGTAGTGGATATTTTTTATTAGATCTATGTTTTATTCAACCATTGAAACCTAAATAATTTTAAACTAACATAATTATAAAACATGACATTAGGGCGATCTGATTTGGAATGAGGTTCAATTTTAAAATTGATATCTCAATTAAACTCCCAATTTTTACTCATTTTGACTTTATCTTCACTCCTTTTTCGTGTCTCTTTCTCTCTCCCTCTCCTTTTCATCTTTCTCTCCACCTCCATTCTCCCTTTCCTCTCTTTCGTCTCCTAGTAGGGGCCTATATACAAATAATAAAATCATAGGGCCTATTTGCAAATCCTAAAACCGTAGGGGGTTTATATACAAAAAGCTCTTAATCATATTCATTAATTACCTTATTCATCATATGGTCCATTGTACACTATGGTCAACTCCTATGGGATTAAAATTGGAGAATATAAACATCCCATAGAAGATGGAGAAGACATTCATTTTCACCTGCTCTGATTTTCAGTAGGTATACTTCACTGTGAGTTCCACTATTTCAACCTAGGAAATCTCTAGTATATAAGACAGGAGTACTTTTCTTTGTTCAGAGAGTTAATAGGCTACCTTACTTTTAATCGCAGGACATGTTCACTAGTGGAACAGACACGACCTTGACATTAGAGTGGGTTATGGCAGAGCTTGCAAAGCATCCAAATGTGATGAAGAAAGCCCAAGGAGAGGTAAGAAGAGTGTGGATGTAAAAGCCAACATTAGTGAAGAACACCTTTATCAATTGAACTACATGAAATCCATTTCAAGGAAACTTTACGCTTACATCCTCCTGCTCCCCTATTAGTTCCGAGGGAGTCTACAACAAATGTTATGATACAAAACTTCCATATCCCTCCAAAGACAAGAGTTTTTATCAATGCATATGCAATTGGAAGGGACCCCACATCATGGGAAAATCCAGAGGAATTTCTTCCAGAAAGATTTGCCAACAATTCTATTGATTTCAAGGGGCAAGATTTTCAATTCATTCCTTTCGGAGCAGGGAGGAGGGTTGTCCGGGGCTTTCATTTGCCATTACATCACTTGAACTTGCTCTTGCCAATCTTCTGTATTGGTTCGATTGGAACTGCCTCAAGGTGTTACAGAAGAAGATTTAGACATGTCTGAAGCTCTTGGATGACTGTTCACAAGAAATTGCCTCTCTATTTGTTCCCAAACATCACTTCTCTTAATGATTGCTGAATCCTTGCTCCTGCAGTTACGAGACTATCTGCTTTAAGGTTATATGCTATTTTGTCTGTTGTTATATGCTATTTGTTTATGTTCATCCTTTGAACTTAAGGTAAAGAGCTTGTATCCTCTAGTAGCATTTTAATTATCAAATAATCGTTTTTATAGGTTTTTGTAATTGGCCTTTGCTTTCTTTTTTTTATTTTTATTTTTTTTTTTATAATGGAGGTGTCCCGGCCTTTTGGGCCAGAATAATCCCTATGGGCGCAGGGGGAGCCGAGTAAATCCCCCGTGGCCCTAGTGTGGTAGTGCAGTTTCGAACCCTCAACTTCCGGGTGCAAACCATGGTCCTAGGCCAATTGAGCTACCCCTCTGGCTTAATTGATTTGTGTACAGGGTTTAATCATTGATAGACTGCAAGTGGGGTTGATCATTGGGCATGCCCCACGTTCATGCTAACGCATGTGGGTTCTACACTAGCAGTTGTCAACAAAAATCGTTGTTTAATGGAGTCACAACTAATCTTATTTGAAAATCAAATTAGAGACTATAGACTTCGGGTTAATCACAACCAAATCTTGGTCTTCCATCACCTTTAAATTTTGAATGGGCTCGAAAAGAGACATGAAGTCCCCCACCCCCATGCGCTACACCATGTCTCAAACTATGGAGCAATTGGTAGGGGCGGACCCACGTAGTGTCTTGAACGAGGCATGCCTTTTCGTTTGGTTAATTTTACTTGGTAAAGTCAAGTCAAGTTAAGTCAAGTTAAACATAAAATCAAAAGCACTTTTACCACAACTCCTGCCTCCATTCTTTTTCAAAAATTAAAGTGTGAAGAAGAAGCAACTACATTTATTCACAAGAAAGACATATAGAAAATTACCATTCTACACCCATACAAAAAAGTCATCAAAATATTCCAATCAATAAATAACTAAAAATAACACTTATACCATCATAACCCCACTTATATTTTTATTCTCTCGTTTCTGATTTCACTTCATTCTACTTTATTTTAAAAGTAAAAATGCCAAGCACAGAACGGTGCTGTTCAGCGATACACATAGAAGATATAGCAGACGATGACCCTTTAGTTTGCATTTATTTAAAAGGCCTAAGCTTTGTGTAGAACCCAGATGTGACGTTCCATTTGATACTAAATAAATATGAAGAAGTATTCCAATGCATAATGGACATATGAATAAATATATTAATATATATATATACTTATATATTATATATAATGAAAGACCCATGGGAAGCTCGGCCATGCCGACACCCTGGGCCAATCCCCACCCGACTAAAAAACTAGTCTCAAGAGATGATGACAATTACATATGTCCATTTACTGCCAACTGCTCCACATATTGAAACTTCTTATTTGATCTCGGATTCGTGTGTGTTTAAATTCATAGATAAGTGCTCGGGTTTTATGTTTTTTATGGCTAAAAGAAGATGGATCCAAATCCTCCATGACTCGACGGCATCAAACAAAGTTCCTGGGACAACGGGGCCCACCTTCCCGTTGTCGTATTGAGAAAAGGTTACGTCCATAATAAGGATCCTAGGAATCGCTTAATCTCAATGGCCCACTTATATAAAAAAAAATACTGGGAGTGGCCATGTGCACCATGGCGTGGCCCACACGGATTGGAACTGGGGACAATTTGTACAAAGCATGGACCCCACCTAATCATAACACTGACTCCTTGACCCACAAATTCTCACCATTAAAATATGTGCATAGTATCTGTCGAGTCATCGGATGGATGCATACCGAAGTGTTAAAGTTTGTAAATCACGGATGGGGTTTGGGGGGTGGGGGTGTGTGTGATTTGTTCAAGGGGGGCGCCTAATGTGTGTGGTCTGAACATAACTAGTGCAATAAGCCGGAGTTGGTTAAAAATAATTAAGATTTTAATTAAAAGTATTTATAAATATTTAAATAAACTATAAATAAATATTAACATATAATTTATACTACAAACACAATTAAAACTAAAATTTAAAAAAGGGGTTCTTACAAAAAAAGTGTTGCAAAACAGGTATTTGCCCATTTAAGACAGAAATACACCAAAACACCAGTATTGGTGTTTGTACATGCAATTTGGACGCCTTTACCTCTCAATCTGCGAACGAAATCGTCATGGAATTATAACCCGAACACCTCAATCGTATGTTTTGTTCTTCTTCTCTTCGCCAACTTTCTCCTGATCTCCCGCCTTTTCTCTCTTTCTCCTCTGCTTCCTCCTCTCTCTTGCCCTCATCCTACTTATTTGAAGGTCGAATAACTCTCCAAATCTGTTTAGAGAGAGAGAGAGAGAGAGAGAGAGAGAGAGAGAGAGAGAGACATCATCGATTGGATTAGGTATGTTGTTCATCTTTCTACTTGCTCTTGTATTTATTAAGCTGATTAACTATAGGAAGGGGCAGAGGGTCTCTCTCTTTCTCTCTATATCTGAATCAAATCTTGGTACTTTTATTTCATCCCCATTTTTGGATTTCTGGGATTTATAGATGGGATTTGAATTAGTGTCGTCCTCCACTTTGAATTTAGCTTATATTGCCCTTTTTTTTTAATCTTTCTTCTTCTTAATCCAATCTAGGTGTCCTTTTTTCATTCTCATCTTGAACTTGTTGTAAAATTTGGATATGGGTTTGAGAGCAATGGGTGTGTCTAATTGTTTAATCACAGTTGTTTGGGTGGCCATTTTCAGATCCAATTGAAAGAGGTTTGGTCCCAAGAAAGTGCAGGAAAGATCATTATGTATTAGAAATTATGGTTGAAGATTGTTAGCAGTTGAGAAATGAGTTTTTTATTTTATTTTTCTTCTTCTTCATTTGGTTTTTGTGATTTTTATATTCTCATGAGAGATTTTGCTTGCAAATATCTGTTCTTGGTTTGTTAAATTATGGTAATCTATTGGAGAGTAATTGGTTGATAAGAGTAGTAGATCAGTACATCACATACACAGTCGCTGCACACACACACACACATAGAGCTTACAGTTACTTTCACTCTTTGTTGCGACGCTTAAACCGCACATTAAATTTTCCTCTAGAGTTCTGGTCATGTCCATCTGAAGAGTGAGTCCATGGTTCTAAAGTAGCAACCATACTTGACATATATTCAAGAGCAGCAGAAGCTTTGCATTCATGAAGATCTGAATGTACCAACCAAAACATACATGAAACCTGATCTGTAACCAAAACAGGGAAATAGAGACCATGTGATTTAGAGTTCGATTGGATGTATACATCACTGAAAATTTTTGAGCAACTTCACTTCAGGTAGTTGCACATGTAATATTGATCTAGGAAATTGTAATATTTACAATGATAAGCAAAAAATTGGCTGGCTAAATGGAAATAGATATCCAAATCGCGGCACTCTCATAGATCACATTAGAAACATTTTATAACCAAGTGATCTCCAATTGGATTTAAAAAGTTTCCATCTATCCTTATATGTAAATGAAGTGCTGAGAATATTAACAAAGTACAGCTGCATACCATGGCTGCGCAGCTTACTAATCAAGCCTGAAACTGATCCCAGTGTTGCATGTCTTAACATTGCACTAACCTAAAAAAATGTGAAGAGTCAAACCATGGAGAGAGAGAGAGAGATGCATCTTGCCAAAAAAAAAAAAAACAGATATTGCAGTTGAGCTAAATATTCAACAAAAATATCGAATGCCAGCCAGCCCCAATTTGATGGGACGGGCTAAGATGGGAGGAGAAATTTTCCATGAATCACATCACATTGCATTGTGAAATTAGTTCCTTCAACAATCAATGTTTTCCTAATTCTAACCGAAAGTTGCCAATTTCCATTTCGTCCTTGTGTTCGTTAGGCCCGTAGTGGAAAGCTTCAACCGTTCAGATCCTGTTGGATTCCATTCAAAACATTTATAAAAATAGAAAAACACAAATAAAATAATAGAGGGTTGATATCATATTTGGTTTATATCTGAGGTGTTGCTTTTGCAGAATAAAGGAGTAAATCATAACATCTAAAGCTCTTAGGCCTGACGTCGGAGACTATACGAGGTAGTCTTTGGTCCATGTTTTGGTTTTTCCCTTAAGTCTCTATTTCATAATTTCCTGTAACATATAAATATATTCGTTTTGTGTTTGTGGGTGTGATTTTGGGTGCAATGAGTTGATGATCGGTGTTAGATAAAGAGGGAGTTGGAGACATTAAGCTTCGAAGTACAAACGTGATAATGCGACGATGTGATTGCCTTTTTCTCATCACAATGGGTGTTGACAATTGCGGCCAACCCAATAACCCACAAATAGATATTTGACAACAATGGGAAATTCTTTCCCTCAATGCTATTGTAAATAGCAAAGTGATGATGTACTTGGATCATAATATTAATTTCTTTCACGTATCACTTATAATATCCACGAATAGAGATCTTTCCGGTTTCCGTAGCCATCTTCTATAAGTATGGGCACATTCGGTTTCTATGGACTTTCATTTTCCACCAATTGGAACATACAATTTTCACAAGGAACGCAACTTTTTAGCTTTATCTATGGAAAAGCCTTTCTGATAAATCGTAAATAAGAAGGTACCAGTTGCCGTTACAGAAATTGATGTCTGTGTCACAATGTGTTGTAGAAATATTCTAGGCAAGTATAAGAATGGTTCCAAACTTTGTGCCCCAGACAAAAATGGTCAAAGGAAAAAAATTTGATTGGGAGGTCCAGGGTTCGAATCAGAAGGAGGACGTTAAACCTTCGATTTTCTACAAGTAATCGCAATCCGAAGACGACACTGCCAGTCGAAGCTCGATCGGCAGATCTCTGCAAGGTTCTGAATTTTTCGGTTTTTGTTGATTGTCTTTGTTTTTATCTGTAATTCTCAATAACTGATACCAAGATCTTGTAACAAACCGTTTTGTCGCTTGATGATAGCATATCACAGCAGGCAATGAGTTTTCTCAAAGAAAGCAAGCATCTTCTTATGTCCACACTGATGCGATTGGAAAGGGAGGCATATGTTTTGGGAGGAGATATTAATTTCATAGTTATTTCTATTGGATATTGAATCTCAGGCCGTGTTTATTTTTTTCGTCCTTTTTTTTTTTTTTTTTTTGAAGTTTGATTTGATCTTTGTTGATTGCAGTCGGAAGAAATCAAGCGGTCGTGGTTGCATTGTTATATAGTCGGTGAAGAAACTGAGCGAGGGCGGCGATCCTTCACCATCCTGAGCCAGAGCAAGGAGAATGGATTTATTCTATGTCAGATATTGTGGGCTGCCAAGCTAAAGTTGGGCTTTGTTCTTTTATTTAATCTGGTGTTTCTAAGTAGAGAGTTTGTTTTGGACATTACAATTGGTTTAGATGTGTGGTTGTGTTTCATTGTAGTGGATTTTTTGAAAGAGATGCCCAAGATTTCTCTCAAGGCAGGACATGTATTAAGCAACCTGTATGCACAGATTGGAGGAAGAGGCTTGAGGTAGTGTCAATGTGTGATACCTAAAAAGATAGTATTTCCTACTCCATTGTTCTATCTGTATGTGGCACTGATGGGTGTGTGTTCTCTTCTTAACTTTGGATTAGACAAAGGAATTTCTGGCAAATTTTGTGCACTTATCTCTTCTAGCAAGTAAACTTCCTGTGAAATTTGATGTTCCCCTTCATTGAGCAGTGGTGGTTCCTGCCATCTTGAACTTCTTATTGTTGCTGGATAATGCTGCAATTGGTGATGTCCTTTTTTGGTTTGTTATGCGCGCGACTACTCTTTTATTGCATGCAATCTCAATTTAATTAATGGAATTGTATTCATTTAATTACTCCATTTTTGTTTAATCACACAAAAATATTTTTTTTTTGGCTTCACTGTATTAAGATTTTCATGTGTGCAGGTAGCTATTACATGGACATGGAATGGTCATCATCCAGATGTGAAGATAACCAAGACAGCATGTTTAAAAGCAGTTCACCTGATGCGGTTTTACAAGGAAGATAAAAATGACGACTTTTGAATTTGGACTCAGCATGGCGATAGACACCTATGATAAGGAGAAGTCAAGTGATTCTAGGAAGCACCGAAGCAAGGTTAGGAAAAAGAAAGAAGATGGGAACAGGGTCATGGAAGTAAGGATAAGAGAATGGACTAAAATTGATTTATTAGAGGACTTCTTCAAAAAAAAATACAAAACTTGGAGGTATTGCTTTTTACATCTTTTTGAAATGAAGTGGATAAACCTTCCAAGTAGGCTGTGGTTTGATTGTTTTATGTAGTTATCTGGATTGTAGATCTTGCCATGTGGTCTCCCAGTAGCAATTAGCAAAATCAATCAACTAAAGTACACTTGGCAAGATGTTTCTAATTTCTATTTATGGAATCTGGATGTATTTTTTTTAATCTGTATGGCCAGAGTTGGGTTTCTTAAGAACATTTTTTGTTGTAATTGGGTGTTGAATGGATAGAGTCGGTCTATTTATTTTATTGATTCGAACGGATGAATGGGAGTTGTTTTTTTGGCTTTTACTTTTTGAAATGTTCCTGTTATACAACATAATTGAACTAGAGGAATGATGGTTATTCAGTTTGGATACATAAACAATGAAAAAGGCTCACGAATTTCACCAAGATTAGTGATTTCTAAATTTTTTTAAGAACGATATCGTTATGATCCTTTAGAGTTTTCAATGAGATTGGCCCTGACTATATATTGAGATACAAAAACATTAAAAAAGGCTCACGAATTTGACCCAGATTAGTGATTTCTAAGTTTTTTTTATAACGATATCGTTACGATCCCTTAGAGCTTTTTATTCCTCTCTTTCCTCTCCAGCAACAACATTAGCCCTGACTATATATTAAGATACATAAACAATGAAAAAATAATAAATTGCAAATATTCTTACAACGAAATCGTTACAGTCATTTACAGTTTTCAGTCTCAAATTTGTTATCCAGCAAGTTGATGGCCTCGATTTTAAAATGTGATCTTTAAACAATGGAAGACTCATGGATGTTGCTCAGATTTATATCTCAATATATTCATGTAAAAAAAAAAAAAATTTCAGGATGCGGTTAAATCCTCGAAGGTTCGAACTCCCCTGGAAAATGGCTCAGGGAGTGCAGAAGATAAGGGTTCGAACCGTAAATGTGAGGTTTCAAACCCTCCACCCCTCTGGAAAATGGCTCAAGGAGTGTAGAATTCGAGGGTTCGAATCCAAAACGCGAGGGTTTCGAACCTTTCACCCCCCTGGAAGATGGCCCAGGGAGTGCAGAATTCAAGGGTTCGAACCCATTAAGCGATGGTTTCAAACCTTTCACCCCCCTGGAAGATGGCCCAAGGAGTGCTGGAGTGAAAGGTTCAAACCTTCAGCTCCTTTGGAATTTGGCTCGAAAGACCTGCACATTGAGGGTTCGAACCCTCAAAATCAAGGTTCGAACCATTGCTTTGTCCGGAACTTGGCCCAAAAGACATGGTCATTGAAGGTTCGAACCCTTATTTAGAGGGTTCGAAACCTCGCTGTCTTTGGAAAATGGCTCGAAAGTGCCCCTCATGGCTGGTTTGAACCTTGTTTAACAGGGTTCGAACCTTCAGCTCCTCTGGAATTTGGCCCAGAAATAGCAGAATGGGACGGTTTGAACCCTCGACCCGATGGTTCGAGCCTTGTTTGACAGCTCTAGAATTTGGCCCAGAAAGGGCAACAGATGATGGTTTGAACCCTCAAAGCGGTGGTTCGAACCATTGGGATCTTGAACATGGAACATTAAGTGAACTGACAATTATGTTCAAACCCTCAATTTCATGGGAATCTTTGCCTTTGTTACGAGCTTTGAATAGCCTGTATCCATTGCAAAATTGTGAGCGTAATCTTGGATTATGTCAATGGCATAACTGAACTGAATATGGCTCTTCTAAGTCACATTCCAACCCCAATCGGCAATGGAACCTAAAATAATTTACTTAGTACTCTGCAGTCTAGTGAATAGAGTGATTCTGTAAATCTATTGAGATACAAAGAGCAATGAAAAAAGGATACCGGAGGGCTGACCAACAAATATATTCATTGATGATATATCACCAAGCATGTCTTTTTTCGGCATTCTTAATATTCATATTGAATTTTGCTATCGAGTAAGTCGGTGGCATTGAGTAACAACCTTCAGTCTCTTTAAAGTCTTGGATGGTGGTCATGCGTTTTAATTTCTTATTTCTATAAATTAAAGTTTGATGGGTTTTCTAATTCTTATTTCCTATTTTGTCATTGTTGAAGCAAAATACTATGAGTGGTTGCACTATTCACTAGAGATCACATTAAAAAGATGATGCCTTTCACTCAATAACTTACATGTTGTTGCCCCATAATTTGGGTCTTCCCATATGTATCTCACGTTGTATTTGGTGCTGTCTTGTCGCTCGGCAAAAATATATGTTGGACTTCGGTTATGCGGTTCATGCAAGATGAAAGTGTATATATAATCATTCTTAAAGAAACTCTTTTAGTGCTATTTTTAAGATAAGTTATTGGAAGAACAAGAGATTGGTGCATTGTAGTGAAATTGGTTTACATTAGCATACCCACATTGAAGTGGTTGAACTATTAGCTGAGGATCACATCAAAAATATGAGGTCTTTCACTAACTGGATAACAAATTTGATAATGAAACATATGAACATTGGTAACGATATCGTTTTTGTTCGAGCAGCGAATTGTACACTTTCTGAAACATTTGTTTGCCTTTTTGTTCGAGCCAATTTTCAGGCAGGCCAAGGGTTCGAACCCTTGCTTTCAGGGTTCAAACCTTTGATTTCTTCACTCCCTGAGCCAATTTCCAGGCAGGCCAAGGGTTCAAACCCTTGCTTTCAGGGTTCGAACCATTGATTTCTTCACTTAATGAGCCAATATCCAGGCAGGTCAATGGTTCGAACCCTTGCTTTGAGGGTTCGAACCTTTGATTTCTACACTCCTTCAGCCAATTAGTTTTCTGTATCCATTCCAGAGAGCATGAAGGTTCGAACCCTCGAACCTTCACTTCACTGCCTTCCTGGGCCAAATTCCAGAGAGTCCGAAGGTTCGAACCCTCGTTTTGAGGGTTCGAACCTTCATTTCACTGCCTTCCTGGGCCAAATTCCAGAGAGTCCGAAGGTTCGAACCCTCGTTTTGAGGGTTTGAACCTTCACTTCATTGCCTTCCTGGGCCAAATTCCATTGGGCCAGCAATGTTGTTGCCTCAGTACCAACAAAAAAAGGGCTCAAAAAAGTAAAAGAAGGATTAGCACTCTTCGTTTCTGCTTATGAAAAACAGTCTCTATCTCTGCTTTAAACAAGTTCAACGAGTTTGACGACGGAAGGTCGCTGTTGAGACTTTGGTGACTTCAAAGACTTCGATGCTGGAGCCTCTTTGTCTCTGCTTCCTCGTCGAGACTCTAGAGATCAAGAAGACAAGTCTCGATGACGACGAGGAGTCCCGACGACGACAAATTGAAGACTGTTTTTTTTTTTTCCTTGGATGTTCTTGGCTAGGATTTCTTTTCTTTTTATTTTTTATTGCTCATCAGTAAGAGTTTCCAACGAAGGTAAACCCAAACTTTAGTTCATGGCTCTGATACCATGCTGCAATGAAAAACCCTAATCTTAGGGGGCGAAACACACGAGAATTTCTTATTCACTTGTTTAGAGACATATGTCATGAATACTCAATACAAAACATATGATGATAGTTACCGTATTTACAAAAACACCCCCACACACTAGATATAATTCCACACTTACCCTGATAATTATTCTTAACATTATCCACGTCATCTACCGAGCAAACATCTTTTCCTACGCTCACTCTGCAACAGTGGTGACTGGAGTGTTATATTCTTCCCTCTTCACAATCCCAATAGTACACTTCTCCCCCATCAAAATTCACCTTCTCAGTTCCCCTTTCATCATAGATGATAATCAACCTGGCTACTGTAATAACCCTGCTGTCGATGGAGTGCAGCACCATCTATCAACAAGATTGCAGACAGTTTCAATTCCCTCAAACCGGAGAAGAATAGGAATAATATGTACACGTATCCAAGCCTAACTTTTCCCCCTATCTACCACCATGGACCACAATTACCTGATTGGCAGTCTGAGTAATTCGTATTTGATTCCGCAATTCGCAATTTGTCACTCATGCCGATTCAAAAATTCAATGGGGTAGGTTCATTTAGTTGTTTATCAATTCACTTGATTCATAGTTTCAGTTCGGTGAGTTCAACACACAAATCAAATATATAGTACAATAGTTCTTTTTTAAAAGAAATATGGTTGCGCGCAAGTCAATTTCTACAAACATATTAATAATTTTATTAAAACTTTTAAATGCTTAAGAGTATTTTTTTTAACAGTAAAATGTTTAAGAGTAAGTGAAAAATGATCTTCAATAAAATATAAACAAGATAAATATGTATTGACAAAATAGATATAATGCTTTAGATATGAACCATCCACTGGTAAACACCTATTTGAGTGATTTTTTCTAGTGGCACCTTCACATATCTTAATTTCAGATTTCATAGAAGTGCGCACTTATTCGATCAAATTGTCTCCACAAGTCGACGGGAAATACCTGTGCATCCAATCCCCCAAGACCAAGTAACTTTATCGAGTCAATTCATATAAATCACCACTATTGAGCACCCATGTATTACATCTAAATGGTGAAAATCACAACCTCACTGTTTATTGGTGTTGGGCCAAACCACATTCCAGTCAGAGTTGGGCAATCCTTAAATTTTTCATGTGCACATCCTGGGATTGACTCCCTTTGGTTTTTGTTATTTAATTACATTTTGTATATGTAACAAATTTGCCACTGGCAAAAGACCAATTGGAGTGCAATTAATATTCTTGGGATTTGTGATTTTGAGCAGTTTAAATTTTAACAATTTGCACCACAATGAACTATAGACGTAATACTAACCCCCGTTTGGGAAATGAAGGGGAGGGGAGGGGAGGGGAAAAAGGGGAGGAAAATTAATTTTACCTCCTCTTGTTTGGGAAGTAAAAAAGTAGGGGGAAGGAAAGTGGAAAAGTAGGATTTGTTTGTAAGTGAGATAAAGAGAAAATTACCCTTTTGCCCTTACTTTTATAAAAATATTAAAATCCTCTTTTATATATAAAGGGCAATATTGTAATTTTATCACTTTTTCCCCTCCTCTCCCCATTTTCCCCCATTTTTGGGGGAAAATTTTTGTACAACTTCCCCACCCACCCCTATTTTCCCTCCCCCCTTTCCCAAACACCCTCCAAAACCACTTTCCCCCCACTTTTCCCCCCCCCATCTCTCCCCCCTTCCCAAACAGAGGGTAAAAGATTGGGAAATGCTAGTGATGTTAGTCAAAGGAGAGCAGTTGCATTGGAGAGAAATTTTTCATTTAAAAAATAAAATAAAAAGAAAGTTGAAATTAACTGAAAATCTCCCATCAATGCACATCGTCCTTTGACTCTCATAATATATCAACACCACATCACTACTTTAACTCTTGGGTATAAAGGACTCTTCTTAACTATTGGATAGATGTATTAATTAATAGATAATACGAGTCATGTTCAAGAGTCTTATTTCTCCTTTGTGTGTGATTTTCAGAGGGAGACCTCGTGGAAGCCATGGACAACTGAAAAGAAACTCTTGAATACATCCAATCCTGTAGAGGTAGAGACTAAAGATCTATGGCTCGAAAATGATGCTTGCCACAACTCTTCATATGCGTTACTTCTTCAATAAATTGTTCTGCCAGTAGTTTCCTGTAAGTTTTCTTTTTGTAATAAAACCACTTTCTCTCATTTAATGCTTGAATTCTAATAGATATTTTCAAATGAAAAGAACTCACAATCTACCGGAATTAATTTAGCTCCAAACTGAAGTAAACGAGTTCTGTTTTAGGGATCCAAACTGCAACGGACCAAACTGAGAATTGTTTGATTCGAACCATTCACAGTTTGAGGTCAGTTTGAAATACTTAGGTGACTATGCGCCGAACAACTGGAGGCGATCCAGACTTGAGCAAGCACGAGGGGACATGCACGAGGAATACGTATAGGATGCAGGACCTGCACAAACATCTTATTGTGGATCTATACACGAATCCAATTGAGGGCATAGACTTGGATCTAGAATCAGTATCCACAGGACCATAAGCCACATTTATGTTAAGAGAGTTTTGATAAATGATAAGGCCTTCAATATCATCCTTAATCCGAAAAATGTTAAAGCTTATTTAATATATATATATATATATATATCAAACGCAAAAATGCTAGTAGGGTTCATGAGTATGAATCCCATAGATGTAGACCCTACCCAAATTTTATACAGATCCATACAGAAATGGGACCAAATCCTAGAGCCACTTCAAAATTCTCAGGTTGGATTCTTCAGGTATTTGGGGACCATCACTGGATAGGTTGGGTATAAGTTCGGCGGGGGATCAAAAGCTTCCTTCCTCAACCACCGACCAATTTGATAAATGGGCAAAGAATTGAAGTCCTAGCCTACCCATACCCATAGACAAATTATCAGACAAAAACCAAGCACATACTTTTAAGCTAACACGACCTGCCGAGATGCAAATTCACGGACAGAATATAGGATATGGTGGAGAATGGTAGTGACAGTTTGAGCATATGATATAGGGATTACATCTACAAAAGAGTTTTCCAGAACTCATCCTCTGCAGCAGAGAGTTGTGTTGTTTCTTTTTCAAGCTAAATAGGTTGATATTAATCCCCTTTGCCATG
>QPKB01000002.1:17015925-17039727 GCA_003546025.1 Camphora micrantha
CTTCTTATTTAACCTTCGATGATACTGTGCAGGGACCTTGGAAATTCTAACCTGTGAGTTAGATTATAATTTTTTGTGCTTACAATTTTCATATTTTATAGAAGTACATTTGAGCATGTCGAGCACATTAAATGTTTTTTCCTAATACGAAATTGATAGTTTTCAATAGAACAGCAACATGTTTGCAATTTGCATTTTGCATTTTGCTTACCCTGGATTGAATGGGTAAGAATAAGATGACGATGATCATGGTGAACTCAATCCACTGTTTCATAAATTTGGTGACTTGGTCTCACCCCAAAATGGTTGGCTCTACCACATTTTCACATCTAATGGGCATTTGCTTTTATGGTAGTTTTGCCACAACTGCTTTGATGGTTCCCAGTTAGTCACCAATTGTTTGTAAAAATGCCTCAGTGGGTATCTTTATGGATTCTCCCTCATGGGTTGAGGAATTTGAGTGAATGAGTTTCCATTTATTTTTCTATAATGTGAAGAAACCAAAAGTCATTGAAGATATGAAGATTATTTTGACTTTAGATCATATTATTAGAGACAACATCCCCCCCAATATGATTTTTGTAATTAATATCACTCTTTTCTAAAAGGCCCAGTGGGTAGTATAGACTAATTGCAAGTCTATTTTCGATCATTGAATGTCTTTACAATTTCTTCCTTAAATAAAAATATTAAATGAAAATCGAACATAGCAGCCTAGTTGAGGTATGATGGAATTACCCATGATAGCATTGAAATACTTTTTGCAGAAATAGAATATTTAATTTTAGTAAATTTTTTCAGTAACATCTGGAGAATAACCTTTAGATTTGATTATTTTTTTATTTTTTCACTCTCTTTATTTGTTTGTTTGTTTAATTTTTTCCAATCCTCCTTAACTTGTATGGCCAAGATCATTAGTTGCATGCCTATCAATGGTTGAAAGTCTCAAAGTTTGAGATTGTTATTAAAATATGAGCTATGGACCCCACTTGTACAGAGTGGTTGCATCGAATTCTGCATTAAGTTTGATGCTTAAATCCCTTTAGTTCTTCACTTGTCAAAATCTTTTTCAACTACTTTTGTCAACCCCATTACAAAGATTTCATTTCCCATTAAGTTCAGTTATTGATGGAAGTAGTTACAATTTTTGGCTAGATCTAATGTAATTTGATAGTTTAATGTAATTTCGAATTTTGTATTGACCCCAAATGATATTAATCCAAAATGATTATTGATTTTTGGATTTAATAGTGCTTGTCCCAGTTGCATTCTAACCATTGACTTGTTTCATTAAACAATCCCCCTTGATGCCTACCAATCAGTGTGGTTCCTGTTACTCAGATCTGGGTGTTTATTGTGTGCATACATATGATCATCATCACCCAACTTATCTGAGAATATATTTGGTCCACACCTTATTGATTCAATTATAAATACACCCATGTATTTTGACTGATGCACCCATCATGTCTTTCTGATTTTGTACTGTAATGCTCCACCTTTTTTTACTATTGTGAAAGCCTAAAATTATGTGTGGGGTACTTGATTGATTGGTGCTAACAAAAGAAGATGACAAGTACCATTGACCTCTTGCCTTTCTTTTTGCATTAAGCACAATTTAGTATATTTTCATTTTCAATTTCCTATCATATTTGACCTCTTTTTTTTTTTTTTAGGTGATGGGAGGCTAAAGTCTAAGAGCTTCAGGGATGAAGGCATGGGTCTAGTTCCATCAAAGTGGAAAGGAATTTGTCAGAATAACACTGAAGCTAGAGTTAGTTGCTATATGTCTTTTTGTAAAACCGGCTAACATCACATTTGAATGGTTCTTTTGTTCATAGCTGTTATTCTTAGTCCTATTGACGGTGAGCTTATGAAATGTCATACAAAGGGATTGTAATGTTCTTGAATTCCTCTGTTCTCCTTTCTTTTTGTTTTTTCTTTTGACCTTTTTATTTGGTATTCTTAATCCTGTTGACAGTGAGGTTATGAAATGTCATATAAAGGGATTGTAATGTTCTTGAATTTCTCTCTATTCTCCTTTCTTTTTCTGTTTTCTTTTGACCTTTTTATTTGGCGGCACAAAGTCCGAAACCATTGTTGTACTTTATAATTTGTAAATAATAGCATTTTTACCCAATTATTCAGAAGAATGCACATCTTCTTGTCTGTTATCTATATATTTTCTGGAAGCTATGCATACATTCACATCCTAAATAGGTGGCCCACATGATCTTTCTCATTTCTATTGTCCTCATGTCACTGGTAATAAAAGTTTTTGATTTTCAGGTAACAATATCGTTACCATTTTTTATAGCTTCCAAGCTCATTTTTTGTGTCTAACATCCAATACGTAATGTCTTTCTATTGAGATGCATAAACATTGAGAGGAACCTTCATGATGAGAGTCCGAAAGTGCAGCGGGCGATATACTCCATCGAAGGCATTTTCCAAAGGTGCCTAGGGTTCAAACTCTGAGTCCGAGAGTTTGAACTTTCGTGTTCTAAGTCTTCAAAGCCATTTTCCAGAGAGCTGAAGAGTTCGAACTCTCATGACGAGAGTTCGAACTTTGACTACTAGATTGACTGAAGAGTTGGAACGCTTCATTACTGAGTTCGAACATTCATGACATTTGGTTTCCTTCTAAAGTGGGCATCTGGTCCATCGGACGTCTAAAGTATAATGCTACCATCTGAGCAACAATGAAAAAGGCTCACAAATTTCATCATGAATATTGATTTAGGAAAATCTTGATAACGAAATCGTTACGGTCCTCTAGTGTTTTTTCTTCCATTTTTGTTATCCAGCAACGAGATTGGTGCTGACCATATATTGAGATACATAAACAATGAAAAAGGCTTACAGATTTCATCTAAATACTAATTTAGAAAAAAAATTATAACGAAACCGTCACGGTCCTCTAGTGTTTTTTCTTCCATTTTTGTTGTATAGTTTTGGTGGACTGCTTGGTTGTGTCATTACCAATGCATAATGGGAGAGCACTGTGGAATTCAAAAGCGTATCAAAGAAAATGATGAATACCGATGACTTCCCAAGTTTTGATTTGGGGATTTAGATATGACTAAGCATTGGAGGTGATATCATTGCCTTTTGATCTGTAATGGTTTGGTTTATAATTCTGGTAGTAGGTGTTGAAGAAACCAAAACAACTCCTTTTAGAAACCATCACTTCGTGTAGTGTATTCTGTACATATAATAGTCTCTTTAGATATTTCTTTGATTGCTAGATTAGCCATGAGAAAAGTTTTGCTCAAAAGAAAGCTTGTAAAAGAGATTTTGGATATTATGTTCTTCATATCAATTAGTTTGTGTTTTAAATTCTCAGGCATAACACATGAATAGCCTTTGGCAATTTAAATTATAATGTCTTGATTCTTAGCATTAGGTGCGATGCAGTAGATTAGATATAATGCGCCTTTATTTCTTGTTTAGCTTTTAATATGTGCCACAGTCGTTATCTATTCTTTCACGTTGCAAAATCAATGGGACAAAAGGTTTTCGCTGATTGGATGGGTCCTAATGGTAGCTTTACCAAGATAGGGGTTACGTGAGTTTTTCTCATTGTTTATATATCCCATCATAAATTCATTTCCATTTGGCCATTGGACGCAAAAAAAAAAAAAAAAATAGAACAAGAACCTACAAATAATGGTAATGATTTTCGTTATCAAAAAAATTTTAAAATAAGATTCTAGGTGAAATTCGTTAGTCTTTCTCCTTGTTTATGCTTCTCAATATAAAGTCATTGCCATTTGGTTGTTTGATACAAAAAATGGATGAGAAACCTATAAATAATGGTAACGATATTGTTATAAAAAAATTTTGAAAATACAAATTCTGGGTGAAATTCATTAGTCTTTCTCATTATTTATATCTCTCATTATAAAGTCATTGCCATTTGGCCGTTGGACACACAAAATGGACCAATAACCTATAAATAATGGTAACGACTTCGTTATAAAAAAATTCTGAAAATAAAATTCTGGATGAGATTTGTTAGTCTTTCTCCTTGTTTATGGTTCTCAATATAAAGTCATTGTCATTTGGTTGTTTGACACAAAAGATGGACGAAGAATCTATAAATAATGGGAACGATATCGTTATCATAAAACATTAAAAATAAAATTATGAGCGAAGTCTGTAAGTCTTTCTCGTTGTTTATGCACCTCTTTTAAAAGTTATTGCCATTTGGAGAAATACCCATGGATTTTACAACGATAAAGACCCACGGATTTCACAAAGAAGTCTTTCCCAATTATTTTTATAACGATATCACTATCATTATTTATAGGTTCTTGGTCCAATTTTTTGGTCCAACAACCAATTGACAATGACTTAATATTGAGGGACATAAACATTAAGAAAGACCCACGAAATTTGCCCACATTTATTTTTATCGAAATTTTCTGAGAACAATATTGTTACCGATATTTATAGGATATCCGTCGGTTTTTTGTGATAGACAACTAAATTACAATGCCTTTATACTGAGAAGCATAAACAAGGACACAACCAAATGGTATTATTCCCCTTCAAATTACTCTCTCCATCCTAACTACATCTAAGGTACATTTAGTTTTTTCAAGTAAGAGATGGAGCTTTCACTCATAGTCCTTTAAATTAACAAAGAACTGAGATTTTCCATATCAACATGATACGAAACTTCGGACATATTTCATAAATACACATAGAAAATTGATCCTGCCCTCATTGTGGGAAGATGGAGCATTATTTAAAGGCTCTTCGGCTATTTTTTTGTTGCCAAACAACAAAGGGCAATTCCTTTATATTGAGAAGCATAAGCAAGGAGAAAGGCTAACAAATTTTACCCAAAATGTTAATTCCAAATTTCTGAGATAACAATATCGTTATCATTATTTATAGGTTCTTGGTAAACTTTTTCCACCAACTCTCAAATGGCAATGACTTTATATTGAGATACATAAACAACATTAAAGACTCACGGATTTTACCTGGGATTGTATTTTCAAAATCTTCTGATAAAGATATTGTTTCCATTATTTACACCTTCTTTGTCCTCAGGTATCAAACAAGCAATTAGCAATGAATTTGTATTAAGATACATAAACACTGATGTGCCAGCATATCAAACACTATTGTGCAAATATATGGCAATTACTTCATCGACTCTTTTGAGACTTTGCCTTCAAACACTTATAAGCCAGAAGCTATTTACCGACTGTAGAGATAATTTTTTAAAAAAGGGTTCTCTACATAAGAAAGCTACTCTTAAAGCCTATCCGACACTTACAAAGAGTTCCATTCCTAAAGTCCCCCTTTTCAGCAATTAATACTATCTCTTGATTAAGAAAGATAGGAAGGTGGTCAACTACGTCATCAATATGCAAGTCTTCCACCAAGCTTACTTGATTGGTTAAAAGAGAAACCAACTCAATCTGCTTTAGGAACTGAAAACTAGCAATAAGTGCAAGGGCCTGAATCTTCACACGGTGAACATAGTAACGAACCAAAATCTTCAATATTAACATGATGCGAAAGTGGAGACAGATTTCATAAATACACAGAGAAAACCGATCCTACCCTAATGGTGTGTTCATACAGTTGCCAGCCAAGATAATTTCTTCTTAAGTTGCGAACTTTGAAGAAAGATTGCTTGGAAGGGGATTCCAAAAACTCTAGGCAGTTCTGAAAACCACATGGGAAGAGAAAAATGACCATGGATACTTTCTCACTCTGCATAACTAAGGGCCTAGTTCCCAATAAAATGACCATCGAAGATGATTTTAGTTGCAACGAATGCAATCCCCAATGCTCCTACAGATCAAAAAGGTCACACCAGAACCATGTCAGAAAAAAAATCTTACATGAAAAGAATAAGATGGTATTCTTGTCTAAAAGGGTAAGCATAAGATGGCATTCTCGTCTAAAAGGGTGTTGCTTTCCCCACTTTTGAATTCAATATTACAAATGTTGGCACAAGAAATTGAATATTCATTCAGTTCTCTAAAAAAACTACTACACTTGATGTAAGTTATAGTTCAGCCAAAATACAACCTAAAGAAATAACAATGTATGCTATCAAATATAGATTTCAAAACAACTATAACTAACAAATAAAAATGAAACTATGCAGTTTGGGAAATAGGTAGCAACCTGTCCACATATTAGGTTCTTAGAGTAAGTATTTCGTGAAGGAATTCTCAAAACCTCACAGAGGATGTTGTGAGTTTAATATAGAATATGATTACATCAATACAAAAATAAGAGGAAGTACATCATCATCATCATCATCAATTTTATACCCTTTCCTGAAGTCATCCTTACCATAAAGCACTCATTTAAGTGAAGCCATATAAATTGCTCATAAACCCATCAATTCAAATGATACAGATTTTAATTACATGCAATCCATAATTAAACAATCTTTAAATTGTATTCATAAGAGGAGAAGTACATGTCACTTAATAAGTTACATGTCACTTTAATAAGCAATTGATCAATTAAAATCCATCATCTATATTGAGAACAAAATAAAAGTAAAATAAAAAAGAACAAAGAGGGAGTTGCACACATGAACAGAAAGCAGGCAGTTGGACCACTTTTAGGTATGTTTGGATCTTTCACCTCCTTTTCTTTCCTACCCTTCTTTGTGTTCGGCTCAGATAATGCCGCCTTCTTTCTAACATTTAGAAATCAAACAAATGAGCAAAAGAGGGGAGACATAATTATGGGATTAAAACCTTAAAAAAGGACTCCAAGAAAATTAGATTGTGAAGAAATGTAACTTTGTGCATGTGTTTTGAGTTTTGTAACCGTTTCAACTATATGAGACTGTTATTGAGACAGAACAAAGCAGTGAAAGGAGCAAAAACACTAAAAGTCATATAACACTAGCATTAAAGAAGTTATAAATGGAATAGAAGGAAAAGCTTGCGATACCGAAGTTCATCTTAATAAAGGAATTGAGACTGCAATTGTGCATGTTGATGAGCCCCACAAGAATGTCCTTATTACAAGCTTCACTGCTATAGAGATGGAAAAAACTACTCTATTACCCCCAAAATCATAAGATATTGAAGTCACTCCAAAAACACCAAAGAGTTTAATAAGGAAATTGTAGGTCTCCTATAATCACAAGATATGTAATCAACTCCAAAAACTAGGTTACTTGACTAAGAAAAGATGGGACTTGCTTCATTTGTACCATAATGATTCATTGTAAATCCAAATGAAATTTTCTGTATAAATTTAAAACTTATGTTTTTGTTTTTCTCTACAAAAAAAAAAAAAAAAGTAGTGGAGATACCATATCCAGCACAATGTAGTTGTGGTTTCTAATGCAGCACCAACACTCATTGGAGTTACACCCATTTCATAACATTTAATCGCCAATCGATATAAGGGATGTATAACCACAACCTATAACCAAATTCCAAATGTTAAAAACACTATACATAAAAAGAAAAACAAAGAACTTTACAAAAAATATGAAGAATAGATATGTTAATTTTGTTTCTCCATTCCAATCTATCGATTACCTTTAAAAAATTCATATAAACAAAAAAAAAAAAAAAGACAATTCTCAATACAAAAACAAAGGATGACAAAGAGCTAGAATATTTACTTTTTATCATATAATAATAGAAAATGAAATGAAATATTTAAGAAATAGTTAAACAAATTACCTTGTAGGATCCCAAGATGGCCCGGGAAATAATGGTAATGTTCTCTTCACTCCTTTTAATGAACGTGTGATCTCATTGGCACCTCTTATATCCAGACCTCAACATAGCTTGGCTGAATCTGTTGAACCAAGCTCAAGGAGATTGCTTTAGTCCATAAAGTGCCTTTTTGAGTCTATACACTTTATCTCATTGACCTGAGGCACAAAACCAGGAGGCAACTTCATGTAAACTTCTTCTTGCATATTACCATGCAAGAATGCATTTTTTACATCTAATTGATACATGGGCCACTAAGTTGAAGTGGGAGATGCAGGAAAAATATGTATTGTGAATTTTTTATACGTTCAAAGTAATATAAGAAAACAAGTTGGTACCAAATCTTACGAAAAATATATACAAGAATATAGAGACTTTCCTTTAAAAGATAGCAAGCCGGTACCAAATTTTTCAAAAATAAAATAAAATACAAGTAGTAATATTTTTGTGGTCATTCCATTAAGATATACAATGACAATAAACAAGAAAGAAAGATCGAATGATAGCTTTCTTGGTTGAGCAGTTCTTTCTTGGAAGGAGGTGGAGCCCTCATCTTGCAAGACTTGTTGAGGGCACAGATTGGGTGATTGACATTCTGTTTGGAACTGAGTATGGGAATTGAAGCATATGGTCATGGGCTTAGAATGGTTGGTATTGGAGTGATCAATTGGTCAGCCAAGTTATTAGTTCATATTATATGGTAACTAGCGTGCAGTAGGTGTGGTTCATTAGTACTTCAATGTGTAGAGACCATGAAAACAGTTACTAAAATTAAATATTCTATTTCTGCGAAAAAGTATTTCAATGCTATCATGGTAATTCCATCATATCTCACCTGGCTAATATGTTCGATTTATCGTGAAATATTTTCATTTAAGGAATAAACTGTAAAAACATGCAATGATTGAAAATAGACTTGCAGTTAGCCTACGCAACCCATTGGGCCTTTTAGATAAGAGTGAAATTAATTACAAAAATTATAATTAATGGATGTTGTCTTTAATAATATGATCTCAAGTCACAATAATCTTCATATCTTCAATGGATTTTGGATTCCTCTCATTCTAGAAAAAAATAAATTAAAACTCATTTCACATCAAATCATCACCCATGAGGGATAGTCCATAAAGATACCTGCTGAGGCATTTTTACTAACAATTGGTCACTAACATGAAACCATCAAAGTAGTTGTAGTAAAACTACCATAAAAGGAAATGCCCATTAAAAAAAAAAAAAAAAACTCGTTAGAACTCTCATTTGGTAGATGTTATAATGTGGTAGAGCCCATCATCTATCTAGGACCATCCATCAAGAGCCACAGAACCATCAGACAGTCATAACTATTTCTATTATTTTTTATCCCTCATTTACATAACCACTATAGACGTTTAAAGTGGGGACCTTAAAGTGGCCTCATCTGTCTGGCCCTCTGCAAGGCTGATGAACATAGCCCGGTCTTCGCTTAGTCAACTCAAGTGGAGTCTTTCTAGACCCACAATATAAGTTCCACATTATTAACATATGATGTGATTTCTAACCATGAAATTTCAGCCTTGGAAAGAGTTCTGGTTCTTGAGATTTATTTTTAAGTTTCTTTATATTGTGTAATTAGGAATAGAGGGTTATCATGTTAAAATTTTGAGTCAAATTAAAATGGGGTCTATTGTTCAAATCAGAAGTTAAATAGGAGATTTTAAGATCAGTCAGTTAGCTGTAAGGAGGGATTCCAATCTTGTTCTTTGAATAAAAATTCTGAGAGTTTGTTTTGGCACATACATGATAGCCTCTAGATCCCTACAAAGCCTCTACAATAGCAGAGGGATCTAGTTTTCTAGTTGGTGGCAACTTAAAAATTCTTTGCATTGCTTAACTTATGAATTTTGTGAACCTTGCTGGAGGGAAGGAGCAATTATTCAATGCTGATGATTGCTATAATCATAGCGAATCCATCATTACTACAGAAGAACATTTACAATTCCATTGTCCATGGGAAGTTGGTATGTCTGGTTTGAATCAAGGAACGGAATCCGGTTCTACAGGGTAGCGTTCGCCCGACTAAAAGAAACGAAAGCCTTGCTAGCTAGACGACGGCATTCCAAGAAGCAACTTCCTATGGGCTATTGATGAATCACTCGAAAGGAATTTAACCGCTCCGTGGGGAATTCCCTTTGTTCTTTCAGGTCGAGTGTAGTGAAGGTACCCGTAACCCGGAACTGCCCGTAAGGAAAGGACTCAAAACCAAAAGGAAGGATAGATACGAAAGGGTAATTTGATTTGGAGGTCTGCAGGTTATACAGAGTGTTGTCATTTCTTTCAATCTCTTTTTAAAGTTGATTTGTAGGCAATTTAGGGGCTCCCTAAGAGCTTGAGGTTCAAGTACATTGCTCACATCAAAGGTTAATTTTCATTTTTTGATATTGGGAGTATAACTTTACTAAGCAGAAGAACTACATAAACACATAACAGAAGGAACATATTAATCACTAGGAACATGCATCAACTTCTAGTTGGGATAGTTCTATTTATCTAGATCCCTCCATTCGGAAAAATAGCACATTATATTTCATTTATAACAGACTAAGAGCATTGTTTTCAATGACTCAACCTTTATATGCAACCCATTCCATCAGTAGAAAGTAAATAGCTCTCTACAATAACAAGATTAAACAAAAAAAAAGGAAGGTCTTCAATCCATAACAAATCCCCTTCTTCTGCTTCATTGGAATGAAACAAGTCACAATGAGCTTCATATCTTCAATGGCTTTTAGTTTCTTCTCATTCTAGGGGAGAAAAACTAAAACTCATTTCACAACAAATCGTCAACCCATGAGGGAGAATGAACAACAATACCCACTGAGACATTTCTACAAACAATTGGTGACTAACATGAAACCATCAAAATAGTTGTAGAAAAAGTACCATCAAAGCAAACTCCCATTAAAAACAAAAAAACTCATTAGAAATGTCATTTTGCAGACGTGATCATATGGTAGGGTCCATCGTCTGTCTAGGACCATCCATCAAGAGCCACAAAACCATCAGACGGTCATAACTATTTCTATACTTTTTCCCCTCATTCACATAACCAGTGTAGGGGATTAAAGGAAATTTTCAAGGTAATGATTCTTACTTACCTTGTGTAATATTTCACGATTTTGGGCTGTAGAAAAAGCCTTAACTATGTCATTCGGTGGAAGGTCGCCGCCGATGATGTCGCTCGACGAAGAAGATGGAAAAGCCCTGTCGTTCAGGGGAAGATCGTTTGGGAAGAAAAGAGAAAACCGTCGTCCGAGAAAGCTATTCGTCGTCGTCGTCGCTTTCCCTAACGACGTTGCACTATGAGATGCGGTTTGATGTGGAGGGGCACGGGAGGAGGAAGAGAGGTTTTCCCCTAACAATATCGCACTCACCAAAAAAAAAAAAAAAAAAAAGGTAACGGGGGTAAATTTGTCTTTTTAATGTGTACGAACACCAAATTGGGTGTTTTGATTTATTTGTGATTAAATTCGGTTAATACAGGTTTAACAACAATTATTTGGTAAAACCCCCTACTATATATCTATCCACTATTCTAAAAGAGAGGAACTTGCTAAACTTTTTCACTGCAATTTTATGGGGCCCATCCTTATTATAATCACAAATCTACTATTATATCATATTATATATATACACTCTTATATAAAAGAGAATAAAGTGTCATACTTTTTCGCTACACATCTGTGGACCCCACTTAATATTATTTTTTATATTTATTTGCCCTTATATAAATCTATCTATCTATATTTCTATCTACTATTATAAAAGAGGAGATATTGCAAACTTTTTCGCTACACCATTGTGGGGCCCACCCCCAAATATTATAATGCAAACTTGTTATTACAAACATTTTCACTACACCATTGTGGGGCCCACTCCCAAATATTATAATGCAAATTTTTTCACCACACCATTGTAGGGCCCACCCCCAAATATTATTATATAATATAATAATATATTATTATGAGAAATTACAAACTTTTTCACTACACCTTTGTGGAGCCCAACCCCAAATATTATAATGCAGATTTTTTCACTACACCATTGTGGGGCCCACCCCCAAATATTATAATATAATATAATATATTATTACGAGAAATTGCAAACTTTTTCTACACAATTGTGGGGCCCACCCCCAAATATTTCTATCTACTATACTACCCTTATAAAAGAGAGAAAGATGTAGTCAAGTTGTGTGGCCCACCCTTATTATATATATATATATATATTATTATAGCCTCACTTATCTCTATCTATCTATCTATATATTATATATTATATATCTCTTCTCTCTATCTCTATCTCTATCTGTACTCTTACATCTATCTATTATATAAAAGAGAGTAAAGTGTAAGTACTTTTTCACTACACATATACCCGATAAAATGCAAGATGTGGGCCCCACTTATCTCTATCTATCTATATATTTTATATTATATATGGAAGTGCTCCTATGAGAGACACTCTCACCAAGTTTATGAGAGATTGGTGGAGGCCCTCACTTCCATATCCACTCTCACCAACTTACAGGCAAGACCCCCAACTTAAATGTAAGGGCCCTCACCCATCTCTCACCAACTTGGTGAGAGTGTCTCTCACTAGAGCATCTCCCATTATATATCTCTTCTCTATATCTATATCTATATCTATATCTATACCTTATATAAAAGAGAGTAAAGTGTAGTACCTTTTCACCACATACCTGCCCAATAAAATGCAAGATGTGGGCCCCACTTAGTATAATTCTATACCCTTATATAAACGAGAGTAAAGTGTAGTACATTTTTACTATACACCTGCCAAATAAAATGCAAGATGCGGGCTCCACTTAGTATTATATTATTATATATATATTTATATCTATATCTATATCTATATCTATACCTTATATCAAAGAGAGTAAAATGTAGTACATTTTCATTACACACTTGCCCAATAAAATGCAAGATGTGGGCCCCACTTGGTATTATATTATTATATTATATAGCTATACCCTATGATAAAAAAGAGTAAGATATAGTATGGTTTCACTACACACTTGCCCAATAAAAAAGAGAGTAAGATGTAGTAAAGGAGGAAATAGAATGAGATAAAGGAAAGAGAAATAAAAGAGAAAAGAGAGAGTGAATCGGATGGATAAAGATGTGGACATAATGGAAATTTTCCAATTTATCTAAAATAGACTTTGGGTCAGGCTTGGATTTAGAGGGGTTTTGAGGATCCGGATCAAGATGATCTAGAAGACTAAAGTTTAGGAATTAAAAATATCTACCCAAAGGTACCATAATTTCAAAAGTCTAAAATTACGAAAAAGCCCCCTAAATTCCATGGAAAATTGCTAACTACCCCTTACCATACCCAAATGAACCCGGATCTAGATCAAACTTGGCATACACAATCCTAATAATTTTTTTAATCTCTTCTATTGAGTAGATGCTGATATTTTAAACGTAATAAAATCTCATTTTAATACATTCCAATAAATCGAGTAATTTTTTTTATTTCTTTGTTTTTTTTTTTAAGATGGTGGAGAAAAGAAAAGGAAAATGTGGATAAGATTGGAATATATCTCAAATCAATATCTCAAATGTCTTTTTTCCCTCTTCTTTTTTCAATTTTCTTTTAAGATTCTTCTTATTCAGATACTACAAGATTTTCAATATCTCAAATGTTGTTTCTTTCCCCTCTTTTTTTTTCAATTTTCTTTTAACATTCTTCTTATTCAGATAATACAAGATTTCAATGCAGGAAATTTTGTGGGTATGAGGTTTTTCCTCTGTGAGTAATTATGTAAGGAAGAACATGGCATCTTAACAGATTCTTCATTGACTCTTAGCTTCTTTTGGAATGGAGAGAGTTTTCATACATGTAAGTGAGCACTGTCTACTGAAATTATTATATATCGTTTGATTGTGTCTTCTTCTTCAATTTTTTTTAATGTTGCAATAAAATCTTCATTATAAGAAAAATGGGTGCAGCTAGAGTTAAGAAAGTGATGATGAAGAGTTGGTTTTTTCTTTCTCATCCCTATTTGGGCCAAAGTTAAGCCTATTGATAGCCTTCGTGATCTGATAATTTTAATTATATGTCTGTTTTATTTCTTGAATCTTAACTGCAGGCTTCCAAATTGTGCGTGTTTCATGTTTCCCTATGGTAGAACTTTGTATTTAGTTCTCACTCTATGTTTGGAACATGAATTTATGCATAGCATTTAAAATGTAAAATTGATACTATTTTGTTATGTGAGATAGGAAAATGAAAAACTCAAAACAGAAAGTGTCTTGGTTGAGAAAAGTAAAGTAGACAGTAACTAAAAAGACGATGCTATGGGGCATTGCAAAGCTTTCAATTATCTGTCTGAATCTGTTTTCCTTCTCCATAAAGTAGAAAGGGAAGAGCTTATTAGTGATTACTAAAGATAATTCCATAAATGCAATTTAGTGGTAGGTCTTATAGATTGCTATCATAAAATTATTGTTGTTCTGTACAATTTTTAGTTTCTTAATATACAACTTTTGTGAATATTTTTTTATTATGAAAGGGCATTTCAAGGGCATGAATATATTTATTTATTATTGCTCTTACTCATGAGGTTTAAATTGAAAAACTTTGATCATTTTCTAACACATTGATTTCTTTCATCATTGCAAGCTTCTTCTTCTTTTCATATATTTTAATGAAGTGTCATGGCTTTCCTTAAAGGGAAAACGAGGATATTATAGAAATTGCTTGTTATGCTGGCATTACTACTGCCTTCAGAGTCAATGAATGAAGTGATCGTTTTAAGTGTAAATAACTAAAATAAGTATTTGATGCTGAGCTGCAACAAATTCAATTTGTCTTTGTTCGTTTCGAATTTTTCTTACTTTGATTAGCACTCCCATCCTCTATACAGAATAGAGCAGAACAGTTGATCTAGAATACATGAGTTACATTCTTAGGTATTTCTTAAAAGGAATGTCCAATTCTTTTGGAAAATTTGTATTTGTAGTTTTTTGTTTTTTGATATTTTTTCCCTATGGATATCTCTATTTGTGAGCTTCCATTTAACTGAACTTTTGTGATTACTTTGTATTATCCTTTTCTTAAAGGGCATAAAATATAGCATTTTGTATCAAGCACAAGAAGATGTTGACTCTTGGAAATATATTGCCTCTTTTTACTTGATAGTGATCCGACTTATAAAATAAAATAAAGCACATGTTAAATACTAATATTAATTAACAAGTGCTCTGCAAATTTTACCTGTCAGAGTTCATATCATAGTTCCACCATTGTTGATCCCTGTGGCTTGAGGACAAGCCGTGTTACTTCGTTATTTTTGATAGTCGGTGTGAGATGTTATTATTATTTGTAAGTTAAGACTAAAACCACCATCTCAATTTTGTTATTATGATGTCCTTAGGTAGGATATAATTAATTTTTTTTACTTCATAGAATCTGATTTTGTAGTGAACATATAATGTTCATGGTAATTGGTTAGAATAGTAAGCTCATCTGATTCTTAGCTTTTATTTTCATTTTTTATAAAACTGTAGGTTATCAATTTGATTATGCTTTCGACTAGACTCCAACTTTAGCAGGTCAAGTCTATCAGGAAACTGATAAGTCGACCTGACATGTTAAATAAAGTAAATTTAAATATCTTTGTACACATTCATGATAAAATATCTAGAAATATATGATTTATATTCTCAAAAAGTTATATAAATTCCATATTGATTATCTTTGGAGATCTCATCTTTCTCACTATATTATTGTTTTATTATTTTCAAATGTATAGGAAAAAAGTAATGTCAGCTACATTTGGATATTGCACGGGCCTTACAATTTACAATCACTTATTTTCTGTTGAAATTTTATTTTTAAATGTATTGAAGCTTCTACTGAATTTTTTAAGAACTTTATTTTTTTTTTAAACTTTCTTAGTAAAACTGTGTGTTCGGTGCACGTGCATTTCACATGCAGGGCTCCATTAGTAATATTAAAAGCCAAGGGGGAGGGTTGGCTAAACCCACCAACGCCACACGCATTTCACTGCCATATAGCTGGAAAGAGAGGGAGGAAACTACCCAGAAGGTTCCCTCCCTAAAAACGGCCCCCACCCCCACAGTCCCAACACACATGGCGTTTCATTGTGATAAAGAGAGAAGGCTACCCAGAAGTTACCCTTTTATGCCTCTGCTGAGGCATCCATTCAGGTGATTTTCACACATGGTAGGTCCCACTGAAGAGGTGTTAAATGGGTCGGATCGGCACTGCCCACCACAAAAGTCAATGGCCTGATCAACACCACGGCCCGAGGCATAGGCTGTGGTGGGCCGAGGGACCTGGCACATGAAGCATGATTAGGCACGGCCCATTGAAGGCACGACACTGCCCATGTCTGTTGTGCTTAATGGGTCGGTATAGCACGGCCTGTAAAGCACGATAAATGGCTATAAACAACCTCTTTTTTGGAAAAAAAGAGTCAATTTTACCCCCCAACAGCTATAAACGGTCACATTTTTTTTTAAAGTCCATTTTACACCACCCCTCCTCCCAAACAGCCATAAACGGTCATATAAGGGGTATTTTGTGTCCATTTGAATTTTACAAAGAGTCATAACGGTCATATAAGAGGTATTTTGTGTCCTTTTGAATATTTTTACAAAGTCTATAAATACCTCACACCTCTTATTCTCACTTCTCACCAAAAAATTACAACTCTCTCTCTACATTCTAACTCTCTCTCTTTCTCACTCTCTCTAAGAAGTTCTTTTAAGGCCACAAATCAAGTCATCAAAAGATAAGATTAAAGGGGCATTTATATCATTTAAACTTGAGATTTCATATTTATAAGTTTATAATATATTATATTAACTCTCATTTTCTCTACTTTCTTATATTAATTATCACAAAAAAGGCTATTACTATTATTATATATCTTTTTTGCTTTAAAATTTTATTTTTAAGATATGGTTGGACGATCTTCTAAAGCAGTTCTCAGACAATCTTCTTCAGTTAATTTAGGGGGAGGAGATGATTTTGTTCATTAGAAGATGAAGAAGTAGGTTAAGTCTCAGTACAACCCACTAGTTCTCGTAGACCACCCAAGAGAACTAGAACTTCTCTTATTTGGCAAGCTTATGATATTATTAAGTTTATTGAAGATAGAAAGGAGGTTGAAAAGGCTCAATGTAAATATTGTAAAAACACTTATGTTACTGAATCGGCTGAGGGACACAGACCCAAAATTTATGTTGGCCATTTATTGTAAAAACACTTATATCGGCCATTTATTAAGGCATAGAAAAAAAATTTGAACTCAAACATAAAATTTGAACTCAAACATGTGTGTGTGTGTGTGTGTGTGTGTGTGTGTGTGTGTGTGGTGTGGTGTGGGTGTGGGGGGCGGGGGGTGGGGGTTGGTTTAGTTTGGGCCTTTTTTCTTGTAACACTATTAGTAATAGGCAAGATCTTGTTAAAATGCTTGTCTTAGTCTCCATTTCATTTTGCTGAAAATGAGTTTTTTTGAAGAATATGTCAAAAATAATCTTCAACCATAATTTAGAAAGATTTCTAAAAATACTGCTATAAATGATGCTATTAGGCTTTGGCTAGAGAAGGAAAATATTAAAAATTGCTTTGCAAATATTCCTAGTAGAATAACTATAACTACAGATATATGGTCTAGAGGAGATTATAGTTATCTTTGTATTACTACCTACAACATAGATACAAATTGGGTTATTAATAAATGAATAATTAGTTTTTCTAAACTTGAATGGCCACACAATGGCAATAAAATAAGTGCCCTTATTTTGGAAAAATTAGATGAATATAATATTAAAGATAAAGTCATAGCTGTAACTTTGGATAATGCAACAAATAATATAGTGGCTATTAAACTAATGAAATTGCATATACCATTCGCATCTTTGATAGAGGGTTCTATCTTCCAAAACAAAAGTGTATATATTAAATCTCATTACAGGAGTTGGTTTAAAGCATATTTCAACTATAACAGAAAAAATTATAAAAACTGATAAATATATTTTCTGATCTGCACGAAGAAGACAGTTATACTCCACAATATGTGCGAGGCATTAATGTATCAGCTATAAAATTACCCAAAAATATTGAACATAGATGGAATTCTATGTACAATTTGCTAAATATGGCAATTGAAAGAAAAGTAGTTTTGAATGAATATTGTGCTTTTAATGCACAAGAATTTTTTATGGGTGAGGAACATTAATGGGAGATGTGTGCCCACTTAAGATATTTATTACAAGTTTTTTTATAATACAATATTACATTTCTCCAGGTTATTTTATTCCACATCTAATAGAGCTTTAAATTATATATCTTTTGGAAATTGCTTTACAATTTAGTAAATTAAGAGATATTTTTTACTTAATGAAGTTATTATAAAAATGGAAAATAAATCTAATAAGTATTGGAAAAATGCCCCAATGACAAATGACATTTTTGTTTAGCTTTTGCATTAGATCCTAGGATAAAATTAAGTGAAGTAAATTTTTTTATTGAAGTAATACATAATAGTATGCAGCACCAAGATTTAGATACTTTTTCAATATTATTGTGGACAAATGAGTACAACAGGGATTACTATGGCCCCTCAACAAGTTAGCAGTGGGTGTGAAGTTGGGTGAAATCTGTATGATAGCAGAATGGGCAAAGCCTCCAGCTCGAGTTTTACAGTGATAGAGTTATCCTTGTATCTTGACTCCGGTATAATATAGATGCAGGATGCATTTACTTTTGACATTTTAGCATGGTGGAAACAAAACAAAGCCATGTTTCCGGTGTTAGTTGCCATGGCTCGTGATCTACCAACAATTTCAATGTCTTCTATAGCATCAGAACATGCATTTAGTGTAGATAGATGTGTTGTGGATGACATAAGAACGAATTTATATGAAGAAGCGGTAAAGTGTTGTGTTTGCCTACGGGACTAGTATTTGGCTGACAAGCGAGAGCAAGAGTTGAAAGAACTTGAATATTATGATCCAGCCGAATACATTAGCAGACTACAAGTTTAATTTTTTACTTTTTCTACATTGTAAATATTTTTTTTTATTTTTGTTCTCTAAAAGATTGTAAAGATTTTGGAGATAATCCTATTAAAAAGCTTTTAAGTAGGAAAGATTCGAATGGTTCTCTACGCAGTAGAGTATATCGAGTTTGACCTAACCACTTAAATATGTGTGCCATTCTATTCCCGGTGTGTATGTTTTAATTTTTAATTTTCAATATAAAACAGAAATAAAAATACGTCAGTGGCCCCCAATCAAAACAAGAACGGTGGGCGCAGAGGCGCGGCCAGGCCAACAAGAAACAGGCACTGCAGGGCCGAGATGATGCCGCGTGGTGTGCTTGACACTGCCCATTTGACATCTCTAACTAAAGCTATGGATTTTTTTTATTTTTTTATTTTTAATTTTATTTTTATTTTTTTTGTACTCACTAATCATTACTCGGTATATGAACTTAATTACTGATAAAGGTACGGGAGTTGGTAGACATCATACGAGGTTAGAGACCACAGGATGCAGTATCTGTGATCAATCCAATCTTGGAGACCCCACCTTACAGGGCAAGCTTTAACCAGATGGCTAGGATTCTCCAAACGGAAACCCGTAATATCATTTAAAATTTCCATTGATCTGCCCTGGCTTTACCAAGATAATTCAACTCAATAGTTCAATGAGTCCAGTTGAATGAGCTTGACTGCCCTGGTACTCAGTCAGACTCAGCCCAAGTTACTTGACTCAGTGACTTTCCGAGTTGAGCCAGGTTTCCTTGTTTTTTGGGCAATGCTCTATCTTACTATAGGAGGGTCAATAGATGGGATAGTCGACTGGGATTGCAATGGATCAAAGTTCAAACTGAGTGGGGTCAAAGACTAGCTAGCTCAAACATCTGGAAACTTGGATTTACTCAGAAGGTCCCTAAGCTAAAGCAACTCAAATCCGGACGAGTTTTAAACCATGGATCCAAGCTTGTCCAAGTCCCGCCATTATCAGGGCCTAATCTTTAGTCCCAATCCGGTCTGGTGCAAGCCCAGCCCTTCATTAATAGGTAAGAGTCTCACTCGTTTTAATTAGAAATTTTAGTTTGAGCCTTTTCATCTGATAGGGGCAATGGGGCCTTTAGGTAGTGATTAATCTAGGCCTAGCTCTATAGGCCCATTAGGGCCCACCTTTGATCAGTCTTCCTCTAGTACTCAGCAGCCCCAATGAATTGGCACCGTGCCCAATTTGATGCTCTTCAAACCTATACTTCACTATTGGATTGATCCCAAAGCTGTATGATTGTAAAGTGTCAAAATCTGAAGTTACTAAATCAAGGGATAAATATATCCATGGGATTTGATCAGATGTGAACTATTCGTATGCAAGCTGTGCGAAGTCAATCATGGACCGTTGGATCGTGTGGATGATCCAACGGCAAGCGGATAGACTACTTAAGGTGGAGAAAAAAACTTTCTGTTGGCTCCTCCTTTCAACCTCTGTTTCCTGCTCACGTTTTCACCAAAATGAGAAGAAGCCCCCTATCTCGTCTCTCCCTTCTTTCTTCCCCGAAAGCTCTCTTTGCCTCCCATCTCCATCAATCACCCGAAAGGAAGTTCAAGCATCATCCTCGTCTTCCTGAGATTAGGTTAGTCTTCTCTTTCTCTGTCTTCATGCCCTTCTCTGCCATCTCCCCTTGCCCTTTTAGATCCCTTTCCTCTCTCCCTCTCCCCTTTCTTCCCCCATCCCTACTATAGAAACCCTAAAGGCCTAAAACATGAAACCTTGAACACGAATCCCCAATTCCACCCAGAACCCTAAGTCCCTAACCCCTAATTATTAAACTATAAACCCTAAAGACCAACCCCCTACACCCTAAGTTCAATCCAGGATCTCAATGTTACATTGTTGAATGTTGAATCACGAATGTACGTACTTTGTCGAATGTGAAGATGGTAGCCAATATTTGTTTACAGTAATTTCTTTTCCCAAGTTTTTTATCAAATTAATTCTACCAAACAAGTTTCTGATCAAAGTAGTAATTTTTTCTCTCTAATTTCTGATCATAGTAATTTATTTCCTCTAAATTTCTTACCAAAGCAATTTTTTTTTCTAAATATCTAATCAAAGTAGAAAAAGAGGGTTTTTTTTTTTTTTTTTTTTTTAAAGATGAAGTCAATAGGCATGATTTGAGACTACATACGAATAATTCATTGGATAAAACATTTAAATCTTTTGTGAGAAATTGGTTTTGGCATTTGCTCTGACATGTTGAGAGCCACAAACTCAGGCCAAAGTTTCTAAAACCTAAACCCGCGTTTTTTATTCAGTTCTGGGATTTGCTCTCATCCCAGTTCCTTCATTTTTAATTTATCTATTGTAATGCAGAGAAACAATTCCTTTAGAGTTTTGACATTATCAATGGCTTTGGCTTACAGGGTTTCATCGTCCAATTCTAATGCCAGCGAATGGGTTCCAAAATGCTCGTGCGGATATGGAGAAATGTTAATGTGGATTTTATTTCTTTGAGAACAGTTGAAAGCAGTCTAGAAATTCGCGGTGTATATTTTGATATAATCATGAATGGATGGATGTATATTTTGGAATGTCTAAACTAATGTTGAAACTCGACAGTTGAAACCTAAATACCCATTTGAATGTATTCCCTGTTTGGTCCAAATAAGAAACACCTGAAGTGTCTGGATGACTTTGGTTTAGGAAGGCACTTAATTTATTTATGAAATAGTTTGAACAAATGATACATGAAATGGTTATAGTCTTATAGATGCTTGTAATAGGAGTAGAGTTTTTATTTCATGACTTTATTAATGTAGAAGTGAAGTTTGAATTCCTTTGGAAATGGTATTTGCTGGAATGAAATGTTGTGAAGAGCGTTGTATATGGATTAGTCAGTGTTGGTGATACATGTATTTTTATGTTGTTAAGCGTGTTTGTACATGTATTTTATTCTTTGCATTTTGAGGTTGAGTCCTCATGTGTTTGGATCCCTACAAGTGTTTTGTACAGGTGTGGATAACTGAAACAATTTTCAAATCCATTACAACAGTCAAATCATCTATTTCTACAAATACAAACCACATATTTTTACAAATATAAACAAACTTTTTTCTACAGTGTCAAACCACGAATTTCTACAAATACAAAGCACCCATCTTTATTGATCAAAATCTCATATTTCACTTCCAAAAATGCATTGAAACCCCACTTTCATTCCTTGTTTTAGAACACACTACAGATCAATTACAACTATAAAATATCTATTCATCTCAACGTGCTATCCCACTGTGATCCCATCTTTCTTAACATGCTTCAAATCCTTTTCTTCAAACCAAACTACCACCACTCTGTCCTATGTAGTGAATCCCTGCCAAATATAAGGTAGGAGTACATGTAAGAATCAACCATAAATCAGTCCCAGTGACATAAGTATACAAAAAATCACAAATAATCTGGAATAATATAGTAAAATCACAATAGAAGTAGAAAAAAATAATTCAAAAAAAAAAAAGAGGCTCCACTTGGGAACACTGGTTCTTTGCCTAATAGTCATGTGATATTGAATTCCACGTTTGGCACGCTGAGCATACAGTACTATGATTTCTGCACACCAGAAACCATTTGTCATAGCCATGTTTAACGTGTCATGACCTTCTAGTATCATGGCTGATTGATCATTTATAGGTGGGGCATGCCAATCACACGATCTGGGTTGGACAATCAATCAAACACAAAGAAAAAATAACAGTACCCGATCTGAATGTAGACAGTGTTTTTGGAAGTTGGGGGTTTAAGGTTATGCGATTTAGGGCTTTGGGATGTAAGGATTTAGGGTGTCGTGGTTATAGCTGAAATCCTCATCCCATTGATGTAACTTCCAATCACAGTGCCACCCCTCTTTAATCCAAATACAAAAGCCAGAATCTAGGGAAAAAATAACAGGAAAGAGTCTGGGTGAGGGATGGAAAGAGTCTGGTGTCGTGGTTCACAGGGGGTGATCGGCGTTTCGAGCTCAGTGATAGCCATTGCGGTGGAGATGGTGTATGAGCTTCGACCTCACAGGCCGCCGGTGGGATATGAGACATAAATCAAAGAGAGAGATTGAGGGGAAACATCTTTGTCGAGATCGAGAGAAATAGGCAAAGGGAGATGACAGAGAAGGGCATGAAGACAGAGAAAGAGAAGACTAACCTAATATCAGGAAGACGGGGATGATGCTTAAACTTCCTTTCGGGTGATCGATGGAGATGGGAGGCAAATAGAGCTTTCGGGGAAGAAAGAAGAGAGAGAGGAGACGGGGGGCTTCTTCTCATTTTGGTGAAAACGTGAGCAGGAAATAGAGGTTGAAAGGAGGAGCCAACGAAGAGTTTTTTCCTCCGCCTTAAGTAGTCTATCCGCTTGCCGTTGGATCATCCACATGATCCAACGGTCCACGATTGACTTCGCACAACTTGCATACGAACAGTTCGCATCTGATCAAATTCCTATATCTTATGGTTATGGGAGGTCTTGGATTAGTTAAAGTGGGCTCCATGGGACAGAATCGACCCTTTTTCTTTGTTTTGGTAATTGGTACCCCAACCTAGGTGGCTGAGACCAAGAGACCCCACACAAATTGGAAAGGAAAGCCCACACCCTGGGATTTAGAGCACAGACAAGTTGGAAGACTGGAATACTAAGGAATCGACAGCAGGTGATATTTATAGCTGCCAACCAACAGAGCAATGCCTTGTTGTAGAAATAGACTGGACTTGATCATTTCATATAGATTGGACTTGATCATTTCACTAAGATTGTATGCACTTATAAGAAAAACAGCGACAGTTTTATAGTACATCTTTTACCCGAGTTGTTTTGTAGTATCCAAGTTATTGACAAGGAAAATGAATAATCCGGTAGTTTAAAATCAATTACAATTGCAACGGTAGCAAGTTAATATATTAAAGCCAAGGGGTGGGTGCGTAGACACGTCATTTGGCATCCAACATTGGACCGAAGAAGTTTCC
>QPKB01000002.1:17040727-17051685 GCA_003546025.1 Camphora micrantha
ATTGGGATCATGAAGTTAAAATTATTGTAAAAGGAACTTATAGTTACAAGGGGCTTAACTGGTCTGAGTGTCTTTACATTCATAGACTCATAACCTTCATAACCTGATGTCTTTGCCATAAAATTAGCAATATGTCTCTGCCTCCAAACGATTTACATATAGGAATGGAACAAATAGAACAAGGAGATATCAATACCTAAAACATGTCTCAAATGGGCACCGCATATTCTTCATCATCGTCATCAAAGCCTTGTCCCAAATATATAAGGGTTGGCGGGCACCACATATTGAAATAGAAAATAAAAAATACTCAACCGTATGATTCTACTGATGAAATAGGAAGAAGTTCTTGACAAATTATATTATTATTCGAGAAAACCTCTTTACATAGTTGCTAAATCCTACCCCATCATATATAATATGAGAGATGCTCCCATAAATCCAATTCATATAGAGTTCTCAAAAATGAAAAGGAAAAAAAAAAAAAAAAAGATGTGTGCAAGGCATTATTAATTGTTTACATGTAATGCTTACCAGCGCATACCAAAAAAAAAAAAAAATGCTTACATGTATGCATAGCATTATTGATTGTAGTAAAAACCATGAAACTCTTTGTTAGACATGAAAAAGAAGCGCATAAAATTCTGAGCTTTATCTTCAATAAAATTACTAGTTGCAAGCTAAAATCGCAGAATAAGAAAAATCAACATGATCTCCACCCACTGTTACAAAAGCTAAAGATAGTTCCATTGATAGAATAACATGAATGGTTTACTCAAAATTCAGGAAAAAAAATTCAATAATTTCAAAAAAAAAAAAAAAAGCAACACCACAACAACAGCAAGAGCATGAATCAAGCGGGAAAACCATTAAGCACAGAACCAAGAAAATTTAATAAAAATAAGAAAAAATCCCATCAGATGTTTTAACCTTACAACACTGCAAAGTCCAAGAACACGTCCATAAAAATGCAGCCTCTTCTTCCAGACAAAGCTCATAAAATAAGGCCTGACTACAGATACAGAAACAGAAACAGAGATTTCTTCTCATAGCTGAAAATTTCCAAAGATATGAACAACAAGGCATTATAGCCATTTGCACCCAAAATCCTCAAAAAAAAAATTAAATAAACAGGAAAATTTCTACCCAAAAAAGAGAGAGAGAAAAACCCATCATGAATTAGACTCCGGAAACTCATTCCCCAAAACAGCAAGCATCAAATACAAATACTAAGAATGATATTTTGAAAAATTAAAAACCCAATCACATATTATTCCAATGAAGTGTAAAAAATCTCACACAATATGAAACCTTAAAGAAAAAATCCCATTTTTCTTCCAAAAAAAAAAATAAATATAACAAAAACAAAAACAACCCACTAACAAAGAACCTAAATACAGCTTCAAGAACCCCATACCTCCAAGAAATCAGAACCCATAACAAGAAAACCTACAGATTCATGAAGAAACAAGAAAAGATAAGGCATCTGTTAACATTCAGATAAAGAAATGAAAACGGAGTGTGGAGAAATGGGTGAAGAAGAGCATTACCTGGGTTTAGAAGCTCTTGGAAGTGCCGACCACATTACGATTTCAAGCTCGTGATGCCCAAGTTCTTTTAAAAGATGAAAATGCCCTTCTTTGTTCTAATCAGCACTTTCACCCTCTTCTCATCTCTCTCCCAATCGCCTTCCCCATTCCAATAAAACCGAGACACCACCTCTTTTTTTTTTTTTTTTTTTTTTTTTTCCTTCTTTCTCCAAGTTCCCAACCAAAATCAAGATAACCCATTTTCTTTCCTCTTCATCATCATCCCTCTCTCTTATCCCTGCTAGCCTCAAGGCTCAAGCCCCCAGTCTGCAAATCATCTCCTCTCCAAAACATCCACCTCATATTCTTTTCCTCTTATTCCTCCAACCAAACACATTTATTCCCTCAACCAAAAAACAACCTCACTCTACCTACTTATCTTCACCTTACTGCACAACACTGGTACCCATCCAACCAAATGACTCCTTCACTCTGGCTCTCCTGCCTTCTCTTTTAAGACAGCCCTTCCCAGCAATAAATAAACAAGTAATGAATAATTGAAAAGGCCAGCTACTCGAGAAGGCGCAGCTACAATGCAGCGTCTACATCCAGTTGTTGTATTCCACATCATCAAGACTTTAAAATCACATTCTCATGTTTCAAGATGGAGTGCTGCTACTGGGACACAATTTTTTTCTTTTTCAACACAAACAATTTATTTATTTTTAATTACGTTTTTATCCCTTTATGAAATGACTAAAATATCCATTACTCTTATTTTCACACACAAGCTCTTCTTTTTCTCTCTCACCCATCTCTTCTTCCCTCCCACTCATCTCATTCTCCACTTTCAGAATAACTCAAAACATATGGGGCAATTCATCTTTCTCCATTTTTTACTCTTAGGCAATCCATCTTCCTCCATCTCCTTCATCTTTCCTTCTTCTTGTACTTTATCTTTTTTCAATTTATCTCTAAAGGCTTTCTAGTACAATGAATGAAAAAAACAACAATTAAATGGTGCCTTTCAATTAGAGCAGCAGGGGAAATGTCCGTTTTTCCATTTCTCGCTTGGAACAAGTTGCAGGTCCCAAAATGTACAGTCTTTCAGGTCCGAACATATTGCATATGTTCGGAACTATACATCCGAACAAAAGGAACATGTTCGAAAGATAGTGTCCGAACACTTTTGTTCGGACACTCAGGTCCGGACATTCTAATTTTGTTCGGAACTACAGTTATGGACATTTGCATTCCGTTCGGACACTCAGAGACCGAACAGTCACGATTTCTAGGTTGTGAACCCTTGCGATTATGGATGAAAACAAGCCCAAATGCATGAAAAAATACTAACATTGTTTGTAAAATCTTACATTGAATGGGAATCTATCTCCATAACAAGTTTTCATGAAAAACAAGGTAATCTAAGATTGGAAAAAATGATAAAGAAAAAATGGGGAAAAAGAATGAAATGGTAATGGTGGAGAGCCCTATGTTGGAAGAGGATGTGTGTGAGAAGAAAGAGGGAAATGAAGGGATGGGTACTTTGGAGAATCTTGATGTGTGTGAAAAGAATTAATGTAAATTTTAAATTATAGTGATATGTGTAGAGAGAATTTGTGTAGGAAAAGTCAAAATCTGTGTGCCAATAGCAAGCCTCTTCAAGATGCATTTAGAGCCAACCTATATTTAGCTTATTTCCAATAATGCCCTTACCAATTCATTCTTAACTTTTATTTTTAATGAGTTGCGAACCCGTGGCCCTACTTTTTATGGGCCGCCTTCTGTAATTGCGAAAATAAGGCCCACCAATTTAGAATTATAACATTGGCCCACCTTCATGGCTTATTGTACATGGAGCCTACCTTTAGAAAAATTACAACATGACTCACATTTATGAACTATAATATAGAGCCTGCCTTTATAGGAATTAAAACATGGGCCTACCTATAGGAATTACGTAAGCGCACTAAAAGAACTACAAGAAGGGCCCACATAGGGATTGTTGTGCATGGGATACATATTTACAAATTACAATATAGGCTCCACCTTAGGTCCACCTTTTGTGATTCTAAATACAGACTCACCCTTCTAGAATTTACAAAATGGAGCCATATTATTGGGCATCTAAATTGTAATAAACACTTGGACTCTTTGAAAATTCTAAAAATAAGCCGTTATTTTATAATTTAGAGCTTATTTACGTAATAGACAATTTGGAAAATTCTTAATTGTATTTTATATTTCAAGGGTTATATACATATTCAAGTTTTGATTTCCAAAAATATGTGTCAAGGAGAGCTTACTTTTTTAGTAGAGTTTTTTTTTTTTTATTTTTAGCTAAAGTGGATAAAGCAGAATTTATATAAAAAATTAATAAAAATGATCTCGTAAAATTTATAAAAATAATACAAATTGTGGGTTATATACTTATATATTTTAATTTCTTAAAGGGTGAGCCTTACTTACCATAATTTCAAAAGGAGGATGGGCTCACAATCACAAAAGCCAGGCTTACAGGTAATTCAAAACAAGGTGAGCCCACATTATAATTTCTATAAAGCTAGCCCAGAATTGCCATTTCCAATGGTGGTTCCCTTATTGTAATTCTTATAGATATAGGCCCCATATTCTAATTTTATAAATGTACATACCATGTTGTAACTTTTAAAACCAAGCTATATGTACAATAATTCAAGAAGGTAGACCCATGTTATAATACTTAGGGTGGGCCTCATTTTTATAATTATAAAATAAGGGCCCATATTTCAATTTCTATAAAGGTGGGGCCATGTTGATCACTTGTAACAAAAGAGCTAAAGACTAAATTTATAGGGTTATTATTGGAAATCAATTAAATGTAGCATGGTTATAAATGCATTTTGAAACCTGCAATGTGTTGTAAAGTCCTGTTTTAAAGCCTTGATGACGTGGATTACAAAAACTAGGGCATTGTAGCTGCGCCCTTATTAAGATATGAGATTCCCACTTTTACAGTCACACTCAAAATGAGAATTATGCATGACATTATGGGCTAATTAAAATTTTGTGACATACCCTGTCATATATATGACCCCAATCGTGATATCACACCAGATCAAAGTCCGCTACGAAAAAGCTTCATAATAACAGATGATACAATAAACATGTCAGAATAAACATGTAATGATGTTACTTAAAATTAAAATTTACAATGAACAAGAGTATTTAATTACAAGGTCATAAAAACACTCAGGACATCAAAATAATAAGGTTCTAGTTTTCAAAATATGACCCCAGCAAATATCATCTGCGCACCACACGTGGTTATTAGGTTTATATGCATCCTCCTCCTCCTCCTCCTTCTCAAGGTAGGCAGGCCTATGCATCAAATGAAGTGTAATCAAACTACAATCATCAAACTACAATTACTTGATATGCAGTAACAAAGAGAAGTGAAGAAACATGACCATGTGATAATTTGGTCCTTGTTTGCTACTGCCCCATACATACATACAGGCTGACATGGGAGCAAATGAACCAAAAGATCTCTTCCTTCACCCTTTTGTATCAAAATGTTGAGGTTATTATTCAATATCTTTGTTTGAAGTCATTACCTAGTGCAATCCTGTGAAGGCAAATCCTGAGAGGGTGAGATAAACTTAATCTTCGTCAATTTTGTACAAAGTGGCTGTTCGCAGGTCTCGAACCTGCATTTCCACGCAGGGTCTTAAAGACTTTTATCATTGCACCAAAGCAATATCCTCCCATTGAAGTCAAAGGCCGGGCCTTGGTTCAAAGGCCGGGCCTTGGTGCAAAGGCAAGGTAAGGTTGCTCCTTAGCGACCTGGGTGTCACGGGCCTCACGGCTTCGAAATGCTGAAACAGCCTCTTTGCTCATGAGAATAACGCTGCATACATCTGACCCTCTTCATACCCCATAGTGCTGGGAGCCTCGTGCATCAGGCTACCCTTTTTGCCCTTTGTTTGAAGCCAAGAAAAAGAATTTGATAAATGAAATACGCCAACCAATTGTCGATCTAATACGCCAACCAATTGTCAATCTAACCAAGCCAGTCCAAATATTGTGTGGCCTGGATCCTACAATAATTTTTTAGGATCTCGAGTGGGCCATGGAATCCCGGTCCGGCCCTGAGTCCATCCAGTTATGGGCTTAGTTTGTGGATCCCTAGGGTAGGAATTGGACCATTATAAGTGATTGCTAGTATTGTATGACACTATGACTCCATGTCGCCCAGCATTTAATCTCTTGTTATTTTGAAAATCAGTGTCTTTTAGATTGATATAAAATTGTATCAAGATTCACTTATATTTGGGCAGAATGACAAAAAGATTGAAGATGGAAACTTCTTCGGTCCAATGTTGGATGCCAAATGACGTGTCTACGCACCCACCCCTTGGCTTTAATATATTAACTTGCTACCGTTGCAATTGTAATTGATTTTAAACTACCCGATTATTCATTTTCCTTGTCAATAACTTGGATACTACAAAACAACTCGGGTAAAAGATGTACTATAAAACTGTCGCTGTTTTTCTTATAAGTGCATACAATCTTAGTGAAATGATCAAGTCCAATCTATATGAAATGATCAAGTCCAGTCTATTTCTACAACAAGGCATTGCTCTGTTGGTTGGCAGCTATAAATATCACCTGCTGTCGATTCCTTAGTATTCCAGTCTTCCAACTTGTCTGTGCTCTAAATCCCAGGGTGTGGGCTTTCCTTTCCAATTTGTGTGGGGTCTCTTGGTCTCAGCCACCTAGGTTGGGGTACCAATTACCAAAACAAAGAAAAAGGGTCGATTCTGTCCCATGGAGCCCACTTTAACTAATCCAAGACCTCCCATAACCATAAGATATAGGAATTTGATCAGATGCGAACTGTTCGTATGCAAGTTGTGCGAAGTCAATCGTGGACCGTTGGATCATGTGGATGATCCAACGGCAAGCGGATAGACTACTTAAGGCGGAGGAAAAAACTCTTCGTTGGCTCCTCCTTTCAACCTCTGTTTCCTGCTCACGTTTTCACCAAAATGAGAAGAAGCCCCCCGTCTCCTCTCTCTCCTTCTTTCTTCCCCGAAAGCTCTATTTGCCTCCCATCTCCATCGATCACCCGAAAGGAAGTTTAAGCATCATCCCCGTCTTCCTGAGATTAGGTTAGTCTTCTCTTTCTCTGTCTTCATGCCCTTCTCTGTCATCTCCCTTTGCCTATTTCTCTCGATCTCGACAAAGATTTTTCCCCTCAATCTCTCTCTCTGATTTATGTCTCATATCCCACCGGCGGCCTGTGAGGTCGAAGCTCATACACCATCTCCACCGCAATGGCTATCACTGAGCTCGAAACGCCGATCACCCCCTGTGAACCACGACACCAGACTCTTTCCATCCCTCACCCAGACTCTTTCCTGTTATTTTTTCCCTAGATTCTGGCTTTTGTATTTGGATTAAAGAGGGGTGGCACTGTGATTGGAAGTTACATCAATGGGATGAGGATTTCAGCTATAACCACGACACCCTAAATCCTTACATCCCAAAGCCCTAAATCGCATAACCTTAAACCCCCAACTTCCAAAAACACTGTCTACATTCAGATCGGGTACTGTTATTTTTTCTTTGTGTTTGATTGATTGTCCAACCCAGATCGTGTGATTGGCATGCCCCACCTATAAATGATCAATCAGCCATGATACTAGAAGGTCATGACACGTTAAACATGGCTATGACAAATGGTTTCTGGTGTGCAGAAATCATAGTACTGTATGCTCAACGTGCCAAACGTGGAATTCAATATCACATGACTATTAGGCAAAGAACCAGTGTTCCCAAGTGGAGCCTCTTTTTTTTTTTTTTTGAATTATTTTTTTCTACTTCTATTGTGATTTTACTATATTATTCCAGATTATTTGTGATTTTTTGTATACTTATGTCACTGGGACTGATTTATGGTTGATTCTTACATGTACTCCTACCTTATATTTGGCAGGGATTCACTACATAGGACAGAGTGGTGGTAGTTTGGTTTGAAGAAAAGGATTTGAAGCATGTTAAGAAAGATGGGATCACAGTGGGATAGCACGTTGAGATGAATAGATATTTTATAGTTGTAATTGATCTGTAGTGTGTTCTAAAACAAGGAATGAAAGTGGGGTTTCAATGCATTTTTGGAAGTGAAATATGAGATTTTGATCAATAAAGATGGGTGCTTTGTATTTGTAGAAATTGGTGGTTTGACACTGTAGAAAAAAGTTTGTTTATATTTGTAAAAATATGTGGTTTGTATTTGTAGAAATAGATGATTTGACTGTTGTAATGGATTTGAAAATTGTTTCAGTTATCCACACCTGTACAAAACACTTGTAGGGATCCAAACACATGAGGACTCAACCTCAAAATGCAAAGAATAAAATACATGTACAAACACGCTTAACAACATAAAAATACATGTATCACCAACACTGACTAATCCATATACAACGCTCTTCACAACATTTCATTCCAGCAAATACCATTTCCAAAGGAATTCAAACTTCACTTCTACATTAATAAAGTCATGAAATAAAAACTCTACTCCTATTACAAGCATCTATAAGACTATAACCATTTCATGTATCATTTGTTCAAACTATTTCATAAATAAATTAAGTGCCTTCCTAAACCAAAGTCATCCAGACACTTCAGGTGTTTCTTATTTGGACCAAACAGGGAATACATTCAAATGGGTATTTAGGTTTCAACTGTCGAGTTTCAACATTAGTTTAGACATTCCAAAATATACATCCATCCATTCATGATTATATCAAAATATACACCGCGAATTTCTAGACTGCTTTCAACTGTTCTCAAAGAAATAAAATCCACATTAACATTTCTCCATATCCGCACGAGCATTTTGGAACCCATTCGCTGGCATTAGAATTGGACGATGAAACCCTGTAAGCCAAAGCCATTGATAATGTCAAAACTCTAAAGGAATTGTTTCTCTGCATTACAATAGATAAATTAAAAATGAAGGAACTGGGATGAGAGCAAATCCCAGAACTGAATAAAAAACGCGGGTTTAGGTTTTAGAAACTTTGGCCTGAGTTTGTGGCTCTCAACATGTCAGAGCAAATGCCAAAACCAATTTCTCACAAAAGATTTAAATGTTTTATCCAATGAATTATTCGTATGTAGTCTCAAATCATGCCTATTGACTTCATCTTTAAAAAAAAAAAAAAAAAAAAAAACCTCTTTTTTCTACTTTGATTAGATATTTAGAAAAAAAAATTGCTTTGGTAAGAAATTTAGAGGAAATAAATTACTATGATCAGAAATTAGAGAGAAAAAATTACTACTTTGATCAGAAACTTGTTTGGTAGAATTAATTTGATAAAAAACTTGGGAAAAGAAATTACTGTAAACAAATATTGGCTACCATCTTCACATTCGACAAAGTACGTACATTCGTGATTCAACATTCAACAATGTAACATTGAGATCCTGGATTGAACTTAGGGTGTAGGGGGTTGGTCTTTAGGGTTTATAGTTTAATAATTAGGGGTTAGGGACTTAGGGTTCTGGGTGGAATTGGGGATTCGTGTTCAAGGTTTCATGTTTTAGGCCTTTAGGGTTTCTATAGTAGGGATGGGGGAAGAAAGGGGAGAGGGAGAGAGGAAAGGGATCTAAAAGGGCAAGGGGAGATGGCAGAGAAGGGCATGAAGACAGAGAAAGAGAAGACTAACCTAATCTCAGGAAGACGAGGATGATGCTTGAACTTCCTTTCGGGTGATTGATGGAGATGGGAGGCAAAGAGAGCTTTCGGGGAAGAAAGAAGGGAGAGACGAGATAGGGGGCTTCTTCTCATTTTGGTGAAAACGTGAGCAGGAAACAGAGGTTGAAAGGAGGAGCCAACAGAAAGTTTTTTTCTCCACCTTAAGTAGTCTATCCGCTTGCCGTTGGATCATCCACACGATCCAACGGTCCATGATTGACTTCGCACAGCTTGCATACGAATAGTTCACATCTGATCAAATCCCATGGATATATTTATCCCTTGATTTAGTAACTTCAGATTTTGACACTTTACAATCATACAGCTTTGGGATCAATCCAATAGTGAAGTATAGGTTTGAAGAGCATCAAATTGGGCACGGTGCCAATTCATTGGGGCTGCTGAGTACTAGAGGAAGACTGATCAAAGGTGGGCCCTAATGGGCCTATAGAGCTAGGCCTAGATTAATCACTACCTAAAGGCCCCATTGCCCCTATCAGATGAAAAGGCTCAAACTAAAATTTCTAATTAAAACGAGTGAGACTCTTACCTATTAATGAAGGGCTGGGCTTGCACCAGACCGGATTGGGACTAAAGATTAGGCCCTGATAATGGCGGGACTTGGACAAGCTTGGATCCATGGTTTAAAACTCGTCCGGATTTGAGTTGCTTTAGCTTAGGGACCTTCTGAGTAAATCCAAGTTTCCAGATGTTTGAGCTAGCTAGTCTTTGACCCCACTCAGTTTGAACTTTGATCCATTGCAATCCCAGTCGACTATCCCATCTATTGACCCTCCTATAGTAAGATAGAGCATTGCCCAAAAAACAAGGAAACCTGGCTCAACTCGGAAAGTCACTGAGTCAAGTAACTTGGGCTGAGTCTGACTGAGTACCAGGGCAGTCAAGCTCATTCAACTGGACTCATTGACCTATTGAGTTGAATTATCTTGGTAAAGCCAGGGCAGATCAATGGAAATTTTAAATGATATTACGGGTTTCCGTTTGGAGAATCCTAGCCATCTGGTTAAAGCTTGCCCTGTAAGGTGGGGTCTCCAAGATTGGATTGATCACAGATACTGCATCCTGTGGTCTCTAACCTCGTATGATGTCTACCAACTCCCGTACCTTTATCAGTAATTAAGTTCATATACCGAGTAATGATTAGTGAGTACAAAAAAAATAAAAATAAAAATAAAAATAAAAAAATAAAAAAAATCCATAGCTTTAGTTAGAGATGTCAAATGGGCCGTGTCAAGCACACCACGCGGCATCATCTCGGCCCTGCAGTGCCTGTTTCTTGTTGGCCTGGCTGCGCCTCTGCGCCCACCGTTCTTGTTTTGATTGGGGGCCACTGACGTATTTTTATTTCTGTTTTATATTGAAAATTAAAAATTAAAACATACACACCGGGAATAGAATGGCACACATATTTAAGTGGTTAGGTCAAACTCGATATACTCTACTGCGTAGAGAACCATTCGAATCTTTCCTACTTAAAAGCTTTTTAATAGGATTATCTCCAAAATCTTTACAATCTTTTAGAGAACAAAAATAAAAAAAAATATTTACAATGTAGAAAAAGTAAAAAATTAAACTTGTAGTCTGCTAATGTATTCGGCTGGATCATAATATTCAAGTTCTTTCAACTCTTGCTCTCGCTTGTCAGCCAAATACTAGTC
>QPKB01000002.1:17052685-17106133 GCA_003546025.1 Camphora micrantha
TAATCTTAGGGGGCGAAACACACGAGAATTTCTTATTCACTTGTTTAGAGACATATGTCATGAATACTCAATACAAAACATATGATGATAGTTACCGTATTTACAAAAACACCCCCACACACTAGATATAATTCCACACTTACCCTGATAATTATTCTTAACATTATCCACGTCATCTACCGAGCAAACATCTTTTCCTACGCTCACTCTGCAACAGTGGTGACTGGAGTGTTATATTCTTCCCTCTTCACAATCCCAATAGTACACTTCTCCCCATCAAATTCACCTTCTCAGTTCCCCTTTCATCATAGATGATAATCAACCTGGCTACTGTAATAACCCTGCTGTCGATGGAGTGCAGCACCATCTATCAACAAGATTGCAGACAGTTTCAATTCCCTCAAACCGGAGAAGAATAGGAATAATATGTACACGTATCCAAGCCTAACTTTTCCCCCTATCTACCACCATGGACCACAATTACCTGATTGGCAGTCTGAGTAATTCGTATTTGATTCCGCAATTCGCAATTTGTCACTCATGCCGATTCAAAAATTCAATGGGGTAGGTTCATTTAGTTTGTTTATCAATTCACTTGATTCATAGTTTCAGTTCGGTGAGTTCAACACACAAATCAAATATATAGTACAATAGTTCTTTTTTAAAAGAAATATGGTTGCGCGCAAGTCAATTTCTACAAACATATTAATAATTTTATTAAAACTTTTAAATGCTTAAGAGTATTTTTTTTTAACAGTAAAATGTTTAAGAGTAAGTGAAAAATGATCTTCAATAAAATATAAACAAGATAAATATGTATTGACAAAATAGATATAATGCTTTAGATATGAACCATCCACTGGTAAACACTTATTTGAGTGATTTTTTCTAGTGGCACCTTTACATATCTTAATTTCAGATTTCATAAAAGTGGGCACTTATTCGATCAAATTGTCTCCACAAGTCGACGGGAAATACCTGTGCATCCAATCCCCCAAGACCAAGTAACTTTATCGAGTCAATTCATATAAATCACCACTATTGAGCACCCATGTATTACATCTAAATGGTGAAAATCACAACCTCACTGTTTATTGGTGTTGGGCCAAACCACATTCCAGTCAGAGTTGGGCAATCCTTAAATTTTTCATGTGCACATCCTGGGATTGACTCCCTTTGGTTTTTGTTATTTAATTACATTTTGTATATGTAACAAATTTGCCACTGGCAAAAGACCAATTGGAGTGCAATTAATATTCTTGGGATTTGTGATTTTGAGCAGTTTAAATTTTAACAATTTGCACCACAATGAACTATAGACGTAATACTAACCCTCCGTTTGGGAAAATGAAGGGGAGGGGAGGGAAAATTTGAGGGGAGGGAAAATTAATTTTACCTCCTCTTGTTTGGGAAGTAAAAAAGTAGGGGGAAGGAAAGTGGAAAAGTAGGATTTTGTTTGTAAGTGAGATAAAGAGAAAATTACCCTTTTGCCCTTACTTTTATAAAAATATTAAAATCCTCTTTTATATATAAAGGGCAATATTGTAATTTTATCACTTTTTCCCCTCCTCTCCCCATTTTCCCCCCATTTTTGGGGGGAAAATTTTTGTACAACTTCCCCCCAACCCCCCCCTATTTTCCCTCCCCCCCTTTCCCAAACACCCTCCAAAACCACTTTCCCCCCACTTTCCCCCCTATAGATGTAACCCTTCCCAAACAGAGGGTAAAAGATTGGGATATGCTAGTGATGTTAGTCAAAGGAGAGCAATTGCATTGGAGAGCAATTTTTCATTTAAAAAAATAAAATAAAAGGAAAGTTGAAATTAACTGAAAAGCTCCCATCAATGCACATCGTCCTTTGACTCTCATAATATATCAACAACACATCACTACTTTAACTCTTGGGCATAAAGGACTCCTTTTAACTATTGGATAGATGTATTAATTAATGGATAATACGAGTCATGTTCAAGAGTCTTTTTTCTCCTTTGTGTGTGATTTTGAGAGAGAGACCTCGTGGAAGCCATGGACAATTGAAAAGAAACTCTTGAATACATCCAATCCTGTAGAGGTAGGGACTCAAGATCTATGGCTCGAAAATGATGCTTGCCACAACTCTTCATATGCGTTACTTCTTCAATAAATTGTTCTTCATATGCGTTACTTCTTCAATAAAACCACTTTCTCTCATTTAATGCTTGAATTATAATAGATTTTTATAAATGAAAAGAACTCACAATCTACCGGAGTTAATTTAGCTCCAAACTGAAGTGAACGAGTTCTGTTTTAGGGATCCAAACTGCAATGAACCAAACTGAGAACTGTTCGATTCGAACCATTCACAGTTTGAGGTCAGATTGAAATACTTAGGTGACCATGGGCCGAACAACTGGAGGCGACCCAGACTTGGGAGAGCATGAGGGGACATGAACGAGGAATAAAAATAGGATGCAGGACCTGCACAAACACCTTATTGTGGACCTATACACGAATCCAATTAGGGCATAGACTTGGATCTAGAATCAGTATCCACAGGACCATAAGCCATATTTATGTTAAGAGAGTTTTGATAAATGATAAGGTCCTTCAATATCATCCTTCAATCCACAAACACAAGCTTATTTAATATATATATATATATATATATATATCAAAAGCAAAAATGCTAGTAGGGTTCATGAGTATGAATCCCATAGATGTAGACCCTACCCAAGTTTTATACAGATCCATAGAGAAATGGGACCAAATCCTAGAGCCACTTCAAAATTCTCAGGTTGGATTCTTCAGGTATTTGGGGACCATCACTGGATAGGTTGGGTACAAGTTTGGCGAGGGATCAAAAGCTTCCTTCCTCAACCACCGACCAATTTGATAAATGGGCAAAGAATTGAAGTCCTAGCCTACCCATACCCATAGACAAATTATCAGACAAAAACCAAGCACATACTTTTAAGCTAACACGACCTGCCGAGATGCAAATTCACGGACAGAATATAGGATATGGTGGAGAATGTAGTGACAGTTGAGCATATGATTATAGGGATTACATCTACAAAAGAGTTTTCCAGAACTCCATCCTCTGCAGCAGAGAGTTGTGTTGTTTCTTTTTCAAGCTAAATAGGTTGAATATTATCCCCTTTGCCATGTGATGTCGTTTTTGGTCCAAGATTAACTGTCTTACCATCATTTATTTAAATAACCACTTCAAGAGATGAAAATAAAATAGAATATGAAATATCTTTATAAGGAGTAACATAAATCAAATGAGATACGTCATTTATTTATTATATCAGTAACTGTTATTCTATTCAACCAAACAAGCACTGTAGAAGACATACCTTGACAATATTGTCGGCATATTTCCCAGTAGAACCCAAGTTCAGCATAACCATCCATCTCGCAAGACAGTATCCATCAAAAAGGCATTGCCACCATGGTCCCTACCCTTTTGTTTTATTTTTCTATTAAAAACAATCATACAGAAGACATCATATGCATTGAAAATTGCACCAAACCTGCAGAAGAGCAAACCAAGATAACAAAGGTCATGTTATAAACTTTTGTCAGCATATTGCATTATGCATTGGTACTCATATGAACTACTGGCATCCATTATACTCCAACACAAGACGAAAATCAACACCAGGCAAATTGTGTCCCGTCAACCTAACTTTTGCTAGACAAAAACACCCTCCTCCCACATTTCTAAATGAATAAAGAAAAGGCCAATTTCATATTTTTTTCTCTTACAAATGTCTCTCCTTCTCAACACAACTCTTTCTAAGCTCTACCCTTTTCTGTGTTCTCTCTGGTTATTTGCCTCCTAATGTAGTACGCAAGACTTAAAATAGAAAAAATGAGGGGAAAGTTTATGAGAGGGCAAAACAGTTCCTCTCCCTAAAAAGTAATTAATGGTAGATAAAACTACTCATAAAAGAGAAGGTAAAAATTTTAAAACTAAAATAAATAATTAGAAATTCCCTATTATAAAAGAAAATATTATTAGTAAATAAAAAATTATCTCTAAAAATTGAGATTAAAATTTATGATCATTTTTTTACGATGGAAATCTTTTTTTTAAATAAATTAATGACTGAAGCTGAAATCAAGATTTTAAAATTCAAAATAATAAAATTAAAAGCTCGCTACCATGTAGAAATTTCTGGATGGGTTAAAACTGATGTATAAAGTATTAAATTGAAAACCCTTGATTGAATATAAAATTTTGGATATTATCTTCCTCATTTTACCTCTAAAAAATTTTAAATAAAATGATAAAAAAAACCCTCTTGGCCCTTCCTTGATAAATTAAAACTTATTTCTAAAAAATGGAACTAAAACCCATAATTAAAAATAAACTAACTCTATTAGAACTAAATTTTTCTTTAACAAAAAATTGTATGGAGAAAATGAATTAAACACTAAAAATCTGGTATATTATCTTTTTTTTTTTCTTATAAAATATGTGATCCTGTTACCAAAGATTAGAATTTAAAATGCATAACAAAAAAGAAAAAAAAAATCAGCATTCATAAAAAAACTGCAATTAGAAATTAATTTTTTTTTTAAAAAAAAGTGTAAAGACAAGAAATAGGTGCAGTACCCGTACAAAGAGTCCAGGACCATGGGATGTGGTGTGATGCTCAAGCTCTTGATCTTCTTAGTCTGCATCAGTGTAAATGTCATGTCCAGAGTTGGAAAACAAACAAAACACTGTTGAGGTGAGTTTCACATGCTCTCAACCAAAAAGGGTGAGATCACCGCATCACACCAAAAATCATGGAGAAAGACAGTTACACACTGGTATTTATATTACGGGCTCCCTCAGGTGTGCTCTTGAGCGCACACACGACCGATGGATGGGACGCGATGATGTCTTTATTGCATCGTGCAGCCGTCGAGCCACGATAACGTGGGCTCATGGAGCACACCTGGGAGATCCCCTTTATATTATGGTTATCATCAAAGGAACTCCAATTAATTGATGTAGTCCTTTTTTGAATGATAAATAAAATTCATTACATAAATGAGAAGAAAATACCATTCAGAAAAAAATGAGGAAAAAAATCCAATCATCAAAAAATGAAAGAGAAGTTAGATGCAAGATGCACCAACTTTGGCAGATCCATCCACTAAACATTCACTTTCCGAGACTGTATGCTAACAAACAAGTTACAAGCAGAAGAAAGACTACAGATTTCCTCGATCCAATCTTCAAGGAATAAAGGATACAAAACAGCAAGTAAACTGCTGAACCCCCACTAAATTGCGGAGGTAGTCCCACCCTCAGTTGTTACATCAACTACCGACATTTTCTGTAGCTCTTAACAACTGGCCAGCATAGCAAACAACTTTGGCTCATTTGAGTTATAGTCACATGACCCAAAAATGACTCAGATTATATCAAATTATCAACTAACAAAGCATTTTAACTGACAAACACAGGACACACAAGTGGAAAGGGGTGTCTCATGTCACACAGCCACCCAAGGATCAATCCCTGGCAGCGGCGGACCCAGGATTTTGACTTGGGAGAGCTTAATATAGTCACTTGAAAAAGTAAATCGCTATTTTGCTTTCTTAACATTAAATTTTGCAAAAGAGAAAATGTCTTGCATTTACAAAATATCTAATTACATAATCAACTAACATTCTATCATCAAAGTCATGTCTTAACTCAAACAAAGATTTTATTTAGCAAAAAAAAAAAACTCAAACAAAGACCAACCATAATCAATAAATCATTACAAATCGAAAAGTAGTGCATTTGTACAAGAATAAAAATATAAAACTAAAAGTTGGAAAAGGTGACACACTTCTGTCCTTGTACCATGTGCTGACCACCACAACACGACTCCGCTAGTTTGGAGAGTTCCATTGGCAGTTGGCACGCCTGTTTGGATCAAGATTCAAGGAGACACAACATCTGATTCCACTAGCCCTAGAGAATGTCCCTCATTTGGCATTGGGATTGGGTATCTAACATCTGTTTCTTTTTTTTTTTTTTTTTTTTTTTTTTTTTTTTTGTGTGGGGTTGGGGGTTCAATTCCTCAATGAAATTGCACTGATATTTATGGGAAAAAATAATAGAATTTTGTTTCTTTTGTCATTATTAATGAGAAAGAAATATTGACAAAGTAATTACTAATTTTATTGATCAACCATCATCAGGGGCCGACCTACATATACTGGGCAGGCCACCGCAAATTGGAAAAAAAGCCCTTAGGACCAGCCCCAACTTAAAATTACCCCAAGACCCCAGTCGCTCCCACTCCTTGTCACTTTAACCTAACAATAAAACCCTTTCTCATCTCTTTCCCTCCCTCTCAAAAATCCCCATCTCAGGCTACCGGATTCCGGCGTTGGCACCACTGCAGTGACGCCGTCCCTCCCTCTGGCAGGGCAGGTACTCATCTCGTTCTCCTTCTCTCTCTCTCCACCCTCTCTCAATGATTTATTCGCCACTGCAGTGAGACGGTTCTGTTCTTTTAAATGAGTGAACCATGCAGGCACCCTGAATGTGGTGTGCATGGGTAGCCAAAGATGAGACTTCGCTTTTTTTTTTTTATGCACTTCGATTTGAATAAAGGTTTGTTTCGTATTATTTGGTATGATATTCTAATTGATTGTGAGGAACTCTTCTCTTTTATAATTGAAAAATGCCTCCCCAGAAGCATAAGAATCTGCTGTACTAATAACCAATGATCCCTACCAACTTTTTGTTGGCAGTTTGGGGATATGGTAGTGGTGATTATTTGGTGATGATCATTGGTTATTGGTACAGCAGATTCTTATGCTTCTAGGGAGGCATGTTTCAATTATAAAAGAGAAGAGTTCCTCACAATCAATTAGAATATCATACCAAATAATATGAAACAAACCTTTATTCAAACAGCGAGATGGCTATCCATGCCAGGATAGACACCAAATTCAGCGTGCCTGCATGGTTCACTCATTTAAAAGGACAGAACCATTTGTCCATTTGAGTCCATCAAACATTGACATCATTTTCAGTTCCGTCTCACTGCAGTGGCGAATAAATCAATAAATCATTGAGAGAGGGAGAGATAAAGAGAAGGAGAACGAGATGAGTACCTACCTGAGGGAGGGACGGCGTCACCGCAGAGGTGTGCCGACGACGGAATCCGGTAGCCTGAGATGGGGATTTGAGAGGGAGGGATTTTAAGTTAGGCCTTTAAGGGCCTTTTTCCAGCTTGGGGTTGTGGGGGGGGGTGGGGTTGCGCACGTGCCGCTTCAGCCCCCAGACCAGTATATGTAGGTCCACCCCTGATCCCTGGGTAGGCAGGTTGCTCACATGTACTGTACCAGTCTCCCACTTTAGCCAAAAAAAAAAAAAACATTCTAACAATTGTTGTCAATTTCATTTTAGAACCCATTCTGGTTTGGGTCCAAAACATTTCTGCCATCTCTGTGTTTCATGTTTCATGGAGTTGCGTCTTGGAAAAGAATAAAAAAAATCAAGAGAAATTTACAAATTTACAAAAATATGAAAACATTTAATAAGTGAAAATAGCATACAAATCACATCTATTTAGGTCATGTTGCCATTAAAAAAAAAAAAACATGTCTATATGTGTGTGAAGTTGAAAGATTATAAAACCATACATTCCTCACAACCCAGTTGCATCTTCTGCTGAGCTACTCAAATGATGTTACCTACAGCAACAACAAATATATGAAAAGAAGATATTACAACTGCTAATTTTTTGTTTTGCTATTAAAGACAACAGCAATTTAGGAGTAAAGTACTCTTCTAAACCAAGTCATGTAGTTGTAGTCATAATTTTGCCTGCCAATTACCTCGTGGGCCTAACATAAATGCTCAGGCTCCAGCACATAGGCGTAGAAGTGGGGCCTAAAATCAGAATATGGATAGCCCAATGTCTATTTCACAATGGTATTGATATTCACCATCATGTCCAAAACATTAAAAATCCTTTAGGTGGTGTTTGACATTTTCATATAATTTACATATGGAAATGGATAGGTTGGAGAAAGGTGAAAGGAGGAAGATATTGTGCAAAGGAATACGTCCAGAGGTGAAGATCATCAAAATCTTTCCACATGTGGTGCAATTTATTTTCGTGGGGTAGAGGGTAAGAACATAGTTATCATCGAAGGTGGAAAAATTGAAATGTCTTCTCTGTTAGCCATACTCATTTGCACATTATTTTCCACTTGCGATTAATCTCCAACTCCGCTTTCATGTGTAAATGATATTAAAAATGTCAAATGCTCCCTTAAGAATTGAGATTTTCAAATCTTCTATAATCTATTGTTTCCTAGATGTTGAAGATCAAAATGAAAGAGGCATGAAGCAAACTTATACAACAATTTGGGCTGCCGGACATTATGTAAAGGTTTCAGCTATGGCCATTTTGGGTAAAAAAAAAAACTAATTTCATAATCATTTTTCGACTGCTTTTGTGCAATTCAGTGGGCCTCAGGAGCAACTAAAGCCCCTTGGAAGGTGGCGGGTGTTGTGGGGGAGATTTTGGATCTTGTAAATAGTATTCATGTGGCCTTTTCCCATATTGGTTGAAGTGCTAACTCAGAAGCTGATCGCATAGCCAAGGAAGGGGCATCTCGTAATGTGCTGCAAGTTAGAGTGTATCCCCTGTAGTTTTTATCCCTTTTCTCTTTACTTGTTTGTAGTCTTTTGAGATGGGACGGGGCCATCAGTTTTGTTTGGGTCTAGGCTTCATGCATCTTTTGTTACAGTATACTTCTCCTATACTGTACAGATTTTCTTTTTAATATAGTCACTTTTCTCAAAAAAAAAAAAAAAAAAAGATTATTTGACTAGTACTAGACTTGAAAACATTTATATATCAGTAAGCTGGCTAATTTCCTTGAGTTCTTCATCCACCGAAAGAACATTTTTCATGGATCCATATAAGCATGGTCCTTATGAAATGCTGATATGCACGTAACACCAACTTAGGACATCTCTTTGCAAATTGTCTGGCAAGACATCAGTCATGACAACTATGTACGTAAAAAGACTAAAGACTAGTTAAGCCTCTTGCAACTATAATTTCCTTTAGCAAGAATTTTAGACCATGGCACTTCACAATCCCCAATTTTCCGAGAGAGCTTTGTTTTTCTAATCCCTCTAGTAGAGACACCAGCGCCTCGCACTCCAAGAGGATCAATGTTTTAAGTGTTGTGAGGTTGTCTAACTCTCTAAATAGAGTCTTAAATTCTTTGCAGCACACAATGAACACCGAATCGAGAAGAGTGAAGTGTCTTAGCATCTCCAGCATCCGACAACGACTCTAGCCCGTTAATATGTTTAAGAATAAGAAAACAAATTGATGTGAGATTCATTGCTGGCACGAGTATTATAAAAGCACATCTTCTTAGTTCTAAATGTAGAATATAAGAAAAAACGCATCAACTCCCAACCAATCGTCCAAATTGGGCATGTCCCTCATGGGGAGTTTGCAAGTGACGTGAATTCTTTCATGGTGTTTTCGCCACCATAAAAGTATGCGATTGACAACGTTCATATGACACATCGAGAGAGATGGTCACTGTGAGAAGTAGCCCAAGAGATGTAGACCATCTTCGCAACTTCTGTATGAGGAAAATGAAATTTTGACCAAATTGGTGAATTTTAGTAGGGAAGTTGATTACACCATATCCATTTATATCTAATCGTTTCATATTGTAATGAAGTTGGAAACCTTTGATAATTTCAATTTTCAAATCGTGTTACAACCACTATATTACCTTCATAAGAGGCTTAGCATCTTCTATTAAGAATATGATACATTTAAGGTACCTTTACCTTTCAAATACAGACATCGAAAGCATATTTGAATCTGCATGTAGCCTAAAAAATCTGTTGACACTGAGGCTTAGAGATTGCGAAAATTTGTGCTATTTACCGAATGGAGTAAGGAACATGTACAACCTCAAACAAGCATTCACAATACATGCTTGGTCAAGTTGCTTAAGAAGGATTGGAAAGTCAAAGCACCTCCAAATATTGCCATTATACATTATTGGGAAAAAGATCTCCAATGTTTCATCCACTCTTTTCCGACAATGTATAATGGCAATATTTGGAGTTGCTTTAACTTTCCAATCCTTTTACGCAACTTGTTCAAGCATGCATCGTGAACGTCCAGATATCTAAGGTTATACATGATCCTCGATCTATTCAGTAAATGGTGCAAGTTTTTACAATCTATAAGCTTCAGTGTCAACAAATTTTTTAAACTACATGCAGATTCCAAGCATACTTTTGATGTCTCTATTTGAGAGGTGAATGTACCTTAAATGTATCATATTTTTAATAGAAGGTGGCAATATCCGAATGTACATGATCTTCCTACGCTAAGCCTCTAATGAAGAGACAATATAGTGGTCGTAACACGATTTGAAGTTTTCAAAGGTCTCCAACCTCATTCCAATCTGAAACAATTAGACATAAATGGATATTGAGAACTCATTTCCTAACTAAAATTCTCTAATTTGGTCAAAATCTCATTATCCTCCTCACGTTTAAGTTGCAAAGGTCTACCATCTCTTGCTACTTCTGAGAATTGAGCACCTCTCGATGCGTCATATGGACGTTGTCAAGCGCATCAATAGTGATTTTTATGGTGACGAAAAGCACCGTTAAGGAATTCCTATCACTTAAGGAGCTCCACATCAAGGAGCTGCTCAATTTAGAGGAATGGTTGGAAGTTGATGATAAAATTGTATTCCCCTCAGGATATTGATGATTAACAGATTTTTCCATATTTTCCTTCTATTCCACATTTGGAACTGAGAAAATTTGCTTTTACCGTGTCGGTAATGAACCTGCCATCACTTTCTTTCCTTATTCTTAAACATATTAATGGCCTAGAGTGTTGTTAGAAGGGATGTTAGGAATGCTAATACACATCACTCTTCTCGAATCATTTCTTGTTCATTTGTGAATTACAAAGAACTTGAGACTCTATGTAGAGAGTTGGACAACTTCACAATACTTAAAACAATGAACCTCTTAGGGACTGCGAGGCGCTAGTGTCTTTGCCAGAGATTAGGAAAACTCAGCTTTCTAGAAAAATTGGGGATCATGAAGTTAAAATTATTGTAAAAGGAACTTATAGTTACAAGGGGCTTAACTGGTCTGAGTGTCTTTACATTCATAGACTCATAACCTTCATAACCTGATGTCTTTGCCATAAAATTAGCAATATGTCTCTGCCTCCAAACGATTTACATATAGGAATGGAACAAATAGAACAAGGAGATATCAATACCTAAAACATGTCTCAAATGGGCACCGCATATTCTTCATCATCGTCATCAAAGCCTTGTCCCAAATATATAAGGGTTGGCGGGCACCACATATTGAAATAGAAAATAAAAAATACTCAACCGTATGATTCTACTGATGAAATAGGAAGAAGTTCTTGACAAATTATATTATTATTCGAGAAAACCTCTTTACATAGTTGCTAAATCCTACCCCATCATATATAATATGAGAGATGCTCCCATAAATCCAATTCATATAGAGTTCTCAAAAATGAAAAGGAAAAAAAAAAAAAAAAAGATGTGTGCAAGGCATTATTAATTGTTTACATGTAATGCTTACCAGCGCATACCAAAAAAAAAAAAAAATGCTTACATGTATGCATAGCATTATTGATTGTAGTAAAAACCATGAAACTCTTTGTTAGACATGAAAAAGAAGCGCATAAAATTCTGAGCTTTATCTTCAATAAAATTACTAGTTGCAAGCTAAAATCGCAGAATAAGAAAAATCAACATGATCTCCACCCACTGTTACAAAAGCTAAAGATAGTTCCATTGATAGAATAACATGAATGGTTTACTCAAAATTCAGGAAAAAAAATTCAATAATTTCAAAAAAAAAAAAAAAGCAACACCACAACAACAGCAAGAGCATGAATCAAGCGGGAAAACCATTAAGCACAGAACCAAGAAAATTTAATAAAAATAAGAAAAAATCCCATCAGATGTTTTAACCTTACAACACTGCAAAGTCCAAGAACACGTCCATAAAAATGCAGCCTCTTCTTCCAGACAAAGCTCATAAAATAAGGCCTGACTACAGATACAGAAACAGAAACAGAGATTTCTTCTCATAGCTGAAAATTTCCAAAGATATGAACAACAAGGCATTATAGCCATTTGCACCCAAAATCCTCAAAAAAAAAATTAAATAAACAGGAAAATTTCTACCCAAAAAAGAGAGAGAGAAAAACCCATCATGAATTAGACTCCGGAAACTCATTCCCCAAAACAGCAAGCATCAAATACAAATACTAAGAATGATATTTTTGAAAAATTAAAAACCCAATCACATATTATTCCAATGAAGTGTAAAAAATCTCACACAATATGAAACCTTAAAGAAAAAATCCCATTTTTCTTCCAAAAAAAAAAATAAATATAACAAAAACAAAAACAACCCACTAACAAAGAACCTAAATACAGCTTCAAGAACCCCATACCTCCAAGAAATCAGAACCCATAACAAGAAAACCTACATATTCATGAAGAAACAAGAAAAGATAAGGCATCTCTAAACATTCAGATAAAGAAATGAAAACAGAGTGTGGAGAAATGGGTGAAGAAGAGCATTACCTGGGTTTAGAAGCTCTTGGAAGTGCCGACCACATTACGATTTCAAGCTCGTGACGCCCAAGTTCTTTTAAAAGATGAAAATGCCCTTCTTTGTTCTAATCAGCACTTTCACCCTCTTCTCATCTCTCTCCCAATCGCCTTCCCCATTCCAATAAAACCGAGACACCACCGCCTTTTTTTTTTTTTTTTTTTCTTCCTTCTTTCTCCAAGTTCCCAACCAAAATCAAGATAACCCATTTTCTTTCCTCTTCATCATCATCCCTCTCTCTTATCCCTGCTAGCCTCTAGGCTCAAGCCCCCAGTCTGCAAATCATCTCCTCTCCAAAACATCCACCTCATATTCTTTTCCTCTTATTCCTCCAACCAAACACATTTATTCCCTCAACCAAAAAACAACCTCACTCTACCTACTTATCTTCACCTTACTGCACAACACTGGTACCCATCCAGCCAAATGACTCCTTCACCCTGGCTCTCCTGCCTTCTCTTTTAAGACAGCCCTTACCAGCAATAAATAAACGAGTAATGAATAATTGAAAAGGCCAACTACTCAAGAGGGCGCAGCTACAATGCAGCGTCTACATCCAGTTGTATTCCACATCTTCGAGACTTTAAATTCACATCCTCATGTTCCAAGATGGAGTGCTGATATTGGCACACAAATTTTTTCTTTTTTAATATAATTTTTTTTTAATTATGTTTTTACCCTTTTATAAAATGACTAAAATATCCATTACTCTTCTTTTTACACACAAGCTCTTCTTTTTCTCTCTCACCCATCTCTTTTTCCCTCCCACTCATCTCATTCTCCACTTTCCAGAAAAACTCAAAACATATGGGGCAATTCATCTTTCTCCATTTTCTACTCTTGGGCATCCATCTTTTCTCCATCTCCTTCATCTTTCCTTCTTCTTGTACTTTATCTTTTTTTAATTTATCTCGAAAGGCTTTCTAGTACAATAAATGAAAAAAACAACAGTCAAATGGTACCTTTCAATTAGAGCAGCAGGGGAAAGGTCTGTTTCTCCATTTCTCGTTTGAAACGAATTGCAGGTCCCGAAATGTACAGTCTTTCAGGTCCGAACATATTGCATCTGTTCGGAACTATACATCCGAACAAAAGGAACATGTTCGAAAGATAGTGTTCGGACACTCAGGTCCGGACATTTTAATTTTGTTCGGAACTACAGTTATGGACATTTGCGTTCTGTTCGGCCACTCAGAGACCGAATAGTCACGATTTCTGGGTTGTGAACCCTTGCGATTATGGATGAAAACAAGCCCAAATGCATGAAAAAATACTAACATTGTTTGTAAAATCTTACATTGAATGGGAATCTATCTCCATAACAAGTTTTCATGAAAAGCAAGGTAATCTAAGATAGAAAAAATGATAAAGAAAAAATGGGGAAAAAGAATGAAATGGTAATGGTGGAGAGCCCTGTGTTGGAAGAGGATGTGTGTGAGAAGAAAGAGGGAAATGAAGGGATGGGTACTTTGGAGAATCTTGATGTGTGTGAAAAGAATTAATGTAAATTTTAAATTATAGTGATGTGTGTAAAGAGAATTTGTGTAGGAAAAGTCAAAATCTGTGTACCAATAGCAAGCCTCTTCGAGATGCATTTAGAGCCAGCCTATATTTACCTTATTTCCAATAATGCCCTTACCAATTCAGTCTTAACTTTTATTTTTAATGAGTTGCGAACCCGTGGCCCTACTTTTTATGGGCCCGCCTTCTGTAATTGCGAAAATAAGGCCCACCAATTTAGAATTATAACATGGGCCCACCTTCATGGCTTATTGTACATGGAGCCTACCTTTAGAAAAATTACAACATGACTCACATTTATGAACTATAATATGGAGCATGCCTTTATAGGAATTAAAACATGGGCCTACCTATAGGAATTACGTAAGCCCACTAAAAGAACTACTAGAAGGGCCCACATAGGGATTGTTGTGCATGGGATACATATTTACAAATTACAATATACGCTCCACCTTGGGTCCACCTTTTGTGATTCTAAATATAGCTAGACTCACCCTTCTGGAATTTACAAAGCGGAGCCATATTATTGGGCACCTAAATTGTAATAAACACTTGGACTCTTTGAAAACTCTAAGAATAAGCCGTTATTTTATAATTTAGAGTTTATCTAAGTAATAGACAATTTGGAAAATTCTTAATTGTATTTTATATTTCAAGGGTTATATACATATTCAAGTTTTGATTTCCAAAAATATGTGTTAAGGAGAGCTTACTTTTTTAGTAGAGTCTTTATTTTTTTATTTTTAGCTGAAGTGGATAAAGCAGAATTTATAAAAAAAAAATAATAAAAATAATCTTGTAAAATTTATAAAAATAATACAAATTGTGGGTTATATACTTATATATTTTAATTTCTTAAAGGGTGAGCCTTACTTACCATAATTTCAAAAGGAGGATGGGCTTACAATCACAAAAGACAGGCTTACAGGTAATTCAAAACAAGGTGAGCCCACATTATAATTTCTATAAAGCTAGCCCAGAATTGCCATTTCCAATGGTGGTTCCCTTATTGTAATTCTTATAGATATAGGCCCCATATTCTAATTTTATAAATGTACATACCATGTTGTAACTTTTAAAACCAAGCTATATGTACAATAATTCAGGAAGGTAGACCCATGTCATAATACTTAGGGAGGGCTTCATTTTTACAATTATAAAATAAGGGTCCATATTTCAGTTTCTATAAAGGTGGGGCCATGTTGATCACTTATAACAAAAGAGCTAAAGACTAAATTTATAGGGTTATTATTGGAAATCAATTAAATGTACCATGGTTATAAATGCATTTTGAAACCTGCAATGTGTTGTAAAGTCCTGTTTTAAAGCCTTGATGATGTAGATTACAACTACTAGTGCATTGTAGCTGCGCCCTTCTTAAGATATGAGATTCCCACTTTTACAGTCACACTCAAAATGAGAATTATGTATGACATTATGGGCTAATTAAAATTTTGTGACATACCCTGTCATATGACCCCAATCGTGATATCACACCAGATCAAAGTCCGCTGCGAAAAAGCTTCATAATAACAGATGATACAATAGACATGTCAGAATAAACATGTAATGATGTTACTTCAAATTAAAATTTACAATGAACAACAGTATTTAATTACAAGGTCATAAAAAAACTCGAGACATCAAAATAATAGAGGTTCTAGTTTTCAAAATATGACCTCAACAAATATCATCTGCACACCACTCGTGGTTATTAGGTTTATATGCATCCTCCTCCTCCTCCTCAGGTAGGCATGCTTGATACCTATGCATCAAATGAAGTATAATCAAACTACCATCATCAAACTACAATTACTTGATATGCAGCAACAAAGAGAAGTGAAGAAACATGACCATGTGATAATTTGGTCCTTGTTTGCTACTGCCCCATACATACATACAGGCTGACATGGGAGCAAACGAACCAAAAGATCTCTTCCTTCACCCTTTTGTATCAAAATGTTGAGGTTATTATTCAATATCTTTGTTTGAAGTCATTACCTAGTGCGGTCCTGCGAAAGCAAGTCCCGAGAGGGTGAGATAAACTTAATCTTTATCAATTTTGTACAAAATGGCTGCTCGCAGGTCTCGAACCTGCATTATCGCGCATGGTCTCAAAGACTTTTATCGTTGCACCAAAGCAATACCCTCCCATTGAAGTCAAAGGGTGGGCCTTGGCGCAAAGGCAAGGTATGGTTGCTCCTTAGCGACCTGGGTGTCACGGGCCTCATGGCTTTGAAATGCTGAAACTGCCTCTCTGCTCATAAAAATAACGCTGCGTACATCTGACCCTCCCCATACCCTGTAATGCTTGGAGCCTCGTGCATCAGGCTACCCTTTTTACCCTTTGTTTGAAGCCAAGAAAAAGAAATTGAGAAATGAAATACGCCAACCAATTGTCGATCTAATACGCCAACTACTTGTCGATCTAACCAAGCCAATCCAAATATTGTGTGGCCTGGATCCTACAATAACTGATTTTTTAGGATCTCAAGTGGGCCATGGAATCCTGGTCCGGCCCTGAGTCCATCCAGTTATGGGCAAAGTTTGTGGATCCCTGGGGTGGGAATTGGACCATTGTAAGTGATTGCTAGTATTGTATGACGCTATGACGCCATGTCGCCCAGCGTTTAGTCTTTAGTTATTTTGAAAATCAATGTCTTTTAGATTGATATAAATTGTATCAAGATTCACTTGAATTTGGGCAGAATGACAAAAACATTGAAGATGGAAAGTTCTTGGGTCCTATGTAGGATGCCAAATGATGTGTCTTAATTCGCACCCCTTGGCTTTAATATATTAACTTGCTACCGTTGCAATCGTAATTGATTTTTAACTACCAGATTATTCATTTTCCTTGTCAATAACTTGGATACTACAAAACAACTCGGGTAAAAGATGTACTATAAATCTGTGGCTGTTTTTCTTATAAAATGCATACAATCTTAGTGAAATGATCAAGTTCAATTATTATATTATATATGAAGCAAAGTGGTTTCAAATTGAAATCAGTTCCAGTTCGCTCCAATTGATTTTGACTCATTTAATTTAGTTTGACCCTAGCAAACGGGTTGGGTCGGGATAAATTAAGTCAAGCCAGAGATAAAGTACACTTTTTGAACCCAACCTGACCCATGTATTTTTAATGAGATGGTAAAAATTAACCATGGTATGTGTTGAGACGAACACCCTACCACTACACCACAGAGCATCTTTTTGTTGATAATTATCAACAAAAACTTAAGATTAGTTAATGAGGATGGGACCCTGCCCACTTTGGAATATTGACCGAGAGTTGGAATTTATCAACGAGGTATTTATAAAAATAACTATATTTTTAGAATATTAACCCCTATAAATACTGTAGTTATTACTTTTATACTTAATGCATTGTACTTTAAGTATAGATGATCAAACTTTTGAAATAACTATTTTATATGATTTCCTATATAGTCATTAATTTCTATGACAATCATTTTACAATAAAACTAAACTCAAATGAATATATAATATATGGAATTGATCAAAAAAAATAATAAGTTTCATAATTAATAAGAAAATGACAATATTATTGAAAAAAAAAAAAAAAACCTCCGACAATAGCGTGGAGCTAAAGAGGAGGCGGAAACTTTCCATGTTACTGATGTGCTACCATGCACGCTTGCCGAGGGAGAAAAGGTGGAGTCTGGTTTTTTTTCTTTTTTGTGCATGTGGCTTTAACTTTTATAAATCGTGATGTAAATGGAGTGGAACACTATGATAGACTCCATCTATTAAAAATCACAATCATTAAGACCAACATCATTGCTATTTATGGGATACCTCAAATTTTCACCTCACTCTGGGTTATTTCCACGGTCAAATTGATTCTCTGATAAAAAAATACAAAATACTGGAGTTTTTTATTTTTATTATTTATTTATTTATTTATTTATTATTTATTTATTTATTTATTTATTTTTTTGTGATTTGGACTCTCCATGATGCCTTTTATCTATTAAGAAACTCTAAATATCATCATATTTCTATCAAGGCAATAGCATTTGAGTGATAATGGGTTCTAGTGTCCAAGTGCCACTAATCTAAGGAATTTCAAGTATTTTTGTTTGTTCTGATTATATGATTTTATTTCTTTTTTTTTTTTAAATGTGAAATTTCGATTTCTAGGTTGTCTGATTTATTTAATCCTTAGTCTTTTTTATTTAATCCACTATCAGCTCTGGGTTGGGTGGTGTCTTTTTTGTTTTATCCACTATCGGTTCTGGGTTGACTGGTTTCTTTTTTATCTATTGATTTTGATTGTACACTTTGTTTTAAGAATGCGGAACTAATGGTAAAAAGAATCTCCAATAATATTGGTCTATCTAAATAAAGAGTTAAGCTCATTATTATTTTAATCACTGTCTACTATCTCCAATATAATACTATTTCTCTACGTCCACAAGAGAACTTTCATTTTTTCTATTCATTTACTTTTAAGTTCATTGTATTTTTTTAGAGCAACTTTTTTTTTTTTTTTTTTTTTTTTGTTTCTTGATTCTTTGTCTCTTTTTAGTACTGTCTCATCTCTTATTTGCATGCTTAGTTTAGATTAGTGTTCAACCCATTTTAAAATGTGAGTATCATGAGACACTTGGTGCAATTATTAAACATTTCAATTTGAGAGGTAAACCTTTTTTAATTTATTTACTTTTGAGTTCATCATATTTTATTTGAGCAACTGTAATTATGTCATTTTAACATGATTTATACAAAAGAATCATCATTTAAAATTTCTATAAATTTGCAATATTTTTATGGTTTGCATTTGTATGGTTTTCATAGATTGTGAGTTTCATATTTTTTTTTATTTTTATTTTTATTTTTTTTGCTTTTTTGTTTCAACTTTTGGGCATTGGGTTCTCCTTCGTTTTTTTTTTTTCTTTTAAATCACCTTTTATTATGGGATTTTCTGTGAATTCTCATTTTTCTGTTGTATTTTTTTTTAATTTTTTTAATACTTATCATTATGAGTTAATTATTTATTTTACATCCATTGGGTTCTTTAAGTTCTCTTTGTGAAATCTTTTTATGAATTTTTCTTATTTCTTTTGTGGCTTCAAGTTTTCATTTTTGAGTATTAGATAATCATAAGTTGGTTTGGTTTTTCTAAATTTTTTTTATCATCGTATTATCTATGGATCTTTATTTATATATATTTTTATAGCCTTTTTAATAAGATTTATTTCATTTTATTTTGTATTTCTTTTATTATAATTTCTCACCTGTGATAAGGTTTTTTTTTTTTTTTTTTTTTTTTTTTTTTTTTTTTTTTTTTTTATGATGGTTTTTCATGAATTTGTGGGTTTTTTTGTCTTTGTCCCATTTTACTTCATTTTTTGTTTTTTTTTTCTCATGAGTGTTTGATTCTTTTAAATTTCTTATGTTATTGAATTGATTATGGATTTTCATTTCTATGTTTTATTTCTATGTGTCTTTCAAATTTCATTGGATTTTATTTATAGTTTATATTGTTTGTTTGTTTTGATTTTGTTTTTTATTTTTCTTGATCATTAATCTTCAATTTTCATGAGCTTGTGTTTTTTTTTTCTTTTTTTTAATTATATGGTATTAGGTATTGAATTCTTATGAACTTCCTTTTTTCTTTCCTTTCTCTGAGACTAAAACCTTTTGCATTTAATTTTAAAGAAATTGATTAGAAAGTTTTTTTTTTATAAATTTTAATATGATGATTATATTAGCACGGGCATTTTTTTTTAGTCAATATGAAATGATCAAGTCCAGTCTATTTCTACAACAGGGCATTGCTCCGTTGGTTGGCAACTCTTCTGCTGTCTAAGTATCGATTCCTTGGTATTCCAGTCTTCCTACTTGTGTGTGCTCTAAATCCTAGGGTGTGGGCTTTCCTTTCCAATTTGTGTGGGGTCTCTTGGTCCCAGCCACCTAAGTTGGGGTACCAATTACCAAAAGAAAGAAAAAGGGTCGATTATGTCCCATGGAGCCCACTTTAACTAATCCAAGACCTCCCATAAGATATAATTATCCCTTGATTTAGTAACTTCAGATTTTGACAGTTTACAATCATACAGTTTTGGGATCAATCCAATAGTGAAGTATAGGTTTGATGAGCATCAAATTGGGCACGGTGCCAATTCATTGGGGCTGCTGAGTACTAGAGGAAGACTGATCAAAGGTGGGCCCTAATGGGCCTAGAGAGCTAAGGCCTAGATTAATCACTACCTAAAGGCCCCATTGCCCCTATCAGATGAAAAGGCTCAAACTAAAATTTCTAATTAAAACGAGTGAGACTCTTACCTATTAATGAAGGGCTAAGCTTGCACCAGACCGGATTGGGACTAAAGATTAGGCCCTGATAATGGCGGGACTTGGACAAGCTTGGATCCATGGTTTAAAACTCGTCCGGATTTGAGTTACTTTAGCTTGGGGACCTTCTGAGTAAATCCAAGTTTCCAAATGTTTGAGCTAGCTAGTCTTTGACCCCACTCAGTTTGAACTCTGATCCATTGCAACCCCAGTCGACTATCCCATCTATTGACCCTCCTATAGTAAGATAGAGCAGTGCCCAAAAAACAAGGAAACCTGGCTCAACTCGGAAGGTCACTGAGTCAAGTAACTTGGGCTGAGTCTGACTGAGTACCAGGGCAGTCAAGCTCATTCAACTGGACTCATTGACCTATTGAGTTGAATTATCTTGGTAAAGCCAGGGCAGATCAATGGAAATTTTAAATGATATTACGGGTTTCCGTTTGGAGAATCCTAGCCATCTGGTTAAAGCTTGCCCTGTAGGGTGGGGTCCCCAAGATTGGATTGATCACAGATACTGCATCCTGTGGTCTCTAACCTCGTATGATGTCTACCACCTCCCGTGCCTTTATCAGTAATTAAGTTCCTATACCGAGTAATGAGTAGTGAGTGAAAAAAAACAAAAAACATAGCTTCTGTTAGAGATGTCAAACGGGCCGTGTCATGCGCATCGCACGGCGTCAACTCGGCCCCACCGTGCCTGTTTCGTGCTATCCTTGCCGTGCCTCTGTGCCCACCGTTCTTGTTTTGATTAGGGGCCACTTACGTATTTTTATTTTTGTTTCAATTTCGGTTTTATATTGAAAATTAAAAATTAAAACATACACATCGGGAATAGAATGGCACACATATTTAAGTAGTAGGTCAAACTCGACATACTCCACTGCGTAGAAAACCATTTGAATATTTCCTACTTGAAGGCTTTTTAATAGGATTACCTTTAAAACCTTTACAATCTTTTAGAGAATAAAAATAGAAAAAATAAAAAAAACTTTTATATTTACAATGTAGAAAAAGTAAAAAAATTAAACTTGTAGTCCGCTAATGTATTCAGCTGGACTATAATCTTTAAGTTCTTTCAACTCTTGTTTTCTCTTGTCAGCCAAATATCAGTCCTGTAGGCAAACACAATACTTCACCGTTTCTTCAAATAAGATTCGTTCTCATGTCATCCACCACACGTCCACCTATACTAAAAGCATGTTCTGATGCTATAGAAGACATTAAAATGGTTCGTAGATCACGAGCCATGGCAACTAATACCGGAAACATGGCTTCATTTTGTTTCCACCAGGATAAAATGTCAAAAGTAGATGCATCATACATCTATATTATACCGGAGTCAAGATACAAGGATAACTCCATCACTGTAAAACTTGAGCTGGAAGCTCTGGCCATTCTGCTATAATACAGATCCCACCCAACTCCACCTCATTGTTGGACTTGTTGAGGGGCCATAGTAATCCCTGTTGTATCCATTTGTTCATAATAATATTGAAAAAGTGCTTCTAATTTTGTCCTTATATTTGAAAAAGTATCTAAATCTTGGAGCTGCATACTATTATGTATTCCTTCAATAAAATTTTTTACATCACTTAATTTTAACCTAGGATCTAATGGAGCAGCTAAACAAAAGGTCGTTGGGGCATTTTTCAATATCGTTGGGGCATTTTTCAATACTTATTAAATTTATTTTCCATTTTTATAATAACTTCATTAAGTAAAAAATATCTCTAAATTTACTAAATTGTAAAGCAATTTTCAAAAGATATATAATTTAAAGCTCCATTAGATGTGTGATAATACACCCTGCAGAAAAAATAATGTTGTAGTATAAAAAAACTTGTAATAAATGTCTTAAGTGGGCACACATCTCCCAATGTTCCTTACCCATAAAAAAAAATCTTGTGCATTAAAAGCACAATATTCATTCAAAAATACTTTTCTTTCAATTGCCATATTTAGCAAATCGTACATAGAATTCCATTTATATTCAATATCTTTGGGTAATTTTATAGCTGATATGTACATATTGTGAAGTATAACTGTCTTCTTTGTGCAGATCAGAAAATATATTTATCAGTTTTTCTAAGTTTTTCTGTTATAGTTAAAATATGTTAAACCAACTCCTGTAATGAGATTTAATATATACACTTATGTTTTGAAAGATAGAACCCCTCTATCAAAGATGCAAATGGCATATGCAATTTCATTAGTTTAATAGCCACTATATTATTTGTTACATTATCCGAAGTTACAACTATAACTTTATCTTTAATATTATATTCATCTAATTTTTCCAAAATAATGACACTTATTCTATTGCTATTGTGTGGCCATTCAAGTTTAGAAAAACTAATTATTCGTTTATTAATAACTCAATTTGTATCTATGTTATAGGTAGTAATACAAAGATAACTATAATCTCCTTTAGATGACAATATATCTGTAGTTATAGTTATTCTATTAGGAATATTTGCAAAGTAATTTTTAATATTTTCCTTTTCCTCTAGCTAAAGCCTAATAGCATCATTTATAGCAGTATTTCTAGAAATCTTTCTAAATTATGGTTGAAGATTATTTTTGACATATTCTTCAAAAAAACTCATTTTCAGCAAAATGAAATGGAGAGCAAACAAGCATTTTATCAAGATCTTGTCTATTACTAATAGTGTTATAAGAAAAAAGGCCAAGATCTTGTCTATTACTAATAGTGTTATAAGAAAAAAGGCCCAAACGAAACAACCCCCCCCCCCCCCCCCCCCGCAAAAAATAAATAAATAAATAAAATAAAAAAATGTTTGAGTTCGAATTTTTTTCTATGCCTTAATAAATGGCCGACATAAGTGTTCTTACAATAAGTGTTTTTACAATAAATGACTGACAGAAGCTTTGGTTCTATGCCCTCAGCCGATTCAGTAACATAAGTGTTTTTACAATATTTACATTGAGCCATTTTGACCTCCTTTCCATCTTCAATAACCTTAACAATATCATAATTTGGTCAAACAAGAGAAGTTCTAGTTCTCTTGGGTGGTCTACGTACGAGAACGAGTGGGTTGTACAGAGACTTGACTTACTTTTTCATCTTCTAATGATCAAAATCATATCCTCCCCCTAAATTAACTGAAGAAGATTGTCTGAGAATTCTTCTAGAATATCGTCCAACCATATCTCAAAAATAAAATTTTAAAGTAAAAAAGAAATATAATAATAGTAATAGCCTTTTTTGTGATAATTAATATAAGAAAGGGGAGAAGATGAGATTTAATATAATATATTATAAACTTATAAATATGGAATCTTAAGTTCAAATGATATAAATACCTCCTAATTTTTTAAGGCCCCTTTAATCTTGTCTCTTGATGATTTGTTCTGTGGCCCTAAAAACTTCTCGGAGAGAGAGAGAGAGAGAGAGTTAGAGTGTAGAGAGAGAGAGAGAGTTGTAAATTTTTGGTGAGAAGTGAGAATAAGAGGGGTGAGGTATTTATAGACTTTGTAAAATTCAAAAGGATACAAAATACCCCTTATATGACCGTTTATGACTGTTTGGGGGGGGGGGGGGGGGGTGTCTAAAATGGACTTTTTAAAAAAAAATGTGACAGTTTATGGCTGTTGGGGGTAAAATATACTTTTTTTTCTTAAAAAACAGAGGTCGTTTATGGTCATTTATCGTGCTTGACAGGCCGTGCAGTGCCGGCCCATTAAGCACAACAGACATGGGCAGTGTCGTGCCTTCAATGGGCCGTGCCTAATCATGCTTCATGTGCCAGGTCCCTCGGCCCACCACAGCCTGTGCCTCGGGCCATGGTGTTGATCAGGCCAGGTCGGGCCATTGACTCTTGTTGTGGGCGGTGCCGGCCCATTTAACCTCTCTTCAGTGGGACCAACCATGTGTGAAAATCACCTGAATGGATGCCTCTGCATAGGCATAAAAGGGCAACTTCTGGGTAGCCCTCTCTCTTTATCACAGTGAAACGCCATGTGTGTTGGGACAGTTGGAGAGGGAACCTTTTGGGTAGTTTCCTCCCTCTCTTTCCAGCTGTGTGGCAGTGAAATGCGTGTGGGGTTGGTAGGTAGCGGCTTACCCCGGCGGGCCCGGCCTGCGCCTTTAACAGCCCTACTCAGTAGTGAGCACTGAGCAGTAAGGAAAATAAGAAATAATTTCAGTGGGCCCTACCATTTGTGGATGTCCCAGCAAGGTAGACAAAGGGCAACTTCGGGGTAACTTCCTCGCTCTTTCCAGCTGAAGCGCGTACGTGTGTGGGGTCAAGGGCTGTGCGCGTTTAGTCCACAATCTTTGATACAGTCAAAACCGCGTTGCTTTAATGAACGCGTTTAGTCCACTTCATCTTCCTTGCTCGACTCGTAACTATTGCCACTACAATCCTTTCAGATTGCAAGTAGCAAATTTGAGATTGAGTACCCTCTCTTTGTAATCACCTCCGGTAAAGAAAGTCATGGCAGAAATGCTTGCTTCCGGTGCTGTGAGGACTCTCACGGGGTCCTTGAGCTCTCTCCTGCAGAAGGAGATAACGATCGCATGGGGTCTTAAGGAAGAGCTAGAAAAGCTCGAAAGCACCTTGTCGACAATCCAGTCAGTGCTTCAAGATGCAGAGGCAAAGAAGGTCAAGGATGGACCGCTCAAAAATTGGCTGAGAAAGCTCAAAGATGCGGCATATGATGCAGAAGACATTATCGATGAGTGCAAAACAGAAGCTCTACAGTGTGAAGCTGCTGATACAATGAAACGGGTACGCAAATTCTTCTCTCTTTCAAACCCACTTGCATTTGGCATTAAGATGGGGCATAAGATTAAGAAGATAAGAGATAAGTTAGATGGGATCGCGGCAGGGAGGTCTCAGTTTCACTTGAGAGAAGGTGTAGGAAGCTGTGTTGAAGATGAAGAGAGAAGATCGTCAACTCAAAGTCGTGGAATTACTTACTCGTTTATCGAGGAATCAGAAATTTATGGCAGAGAACAGGATAAAGAGAAGATTGTAGAGTTACTAATAAGCAACATCAGTAACCCAGAGAATGTTTCTGTCTTACCCATAGTTGGTATGGGGGGCCTTGGAAAGACCACACTTGCACAATTGGCCTACAATAATGACAGGATCAAGAATCATTTTGAGGTGAGGATTTGGGTTTGTGTATCCGACAACTTTGAGTTGAGAAGATTGATGGATGCGATTATAGAGCAGGTATGTGGCAATGCTAGTGGTTGTGGAGAACTGGAAGCAGTGCAATGTAAACTCCGGGAAAAACTCAGTGGTAAGAGGTTTTTGCTTGTTTTAGATGATGTTTGGAATGAAGATCAAGAAAGATGGGATGGGCTGAAAAACATATTAACATGTGGAGGTAAAGGAAGCATAATCATGGTGACTACCCGTAGCGAAAAGGTTGCATGGATCACCGGCACAGTCCCAACATTCCACTTAGCGTGTTTATCTGAAGAAGAATGCTGGTCCTTGTTCAAACGGCGGGCATTCAGGGGAAGAGCAGAGCATCCGAGTTTGGTAGCTATCGGCAAGGAGATTGTGAAGAAGTGTGGAGGAGTGCCTCTAGCAGCAAAGGCTCTAGGAAGTATGATGTTCTTCAAAAGTGAGGAGAAGGAGTGGTTATATGTCAGAGACAATGAAATTCGGGACCTACCAGTTGATAACATTCTGCCAGTCTTAAGGTTGAGCTATGATCATCTACCCTCCCATTCAAGGCAATGCTTTGCATATTGTTCCATATTTCCTAAAGATTATAAAATAGAAAAGGAGAAATTGATTCAGTATTGGATGGCGAATGGGTTTATTCCTCCCAGAGGAACGATGGAGCTAGAAGATGTAGGTTGTGAAATTTTCAACGACTTGCTGTGGAGATCTTTCTTCCAAGACATAGTAAAAGATAAGGATGGAAATATAATATTGTGCAAGATGCATGATCTTGTTCATGATCTTGCACAATTTGTGACGGTTGATGATTGCTTCGTCCTAACATCTGGCGAGGAAGAAAGGATTCCTGAAAGGATTCGACATCTCTCTCATGATGGGAAATCAATCATTCCAATGAGCTTATGTAAATCACAAACTCTCCGAACGTTCGTTGCACTTGATAGTGGAGGCGGAATTCCACACCACATCTCAAAACTCAAGTACTTGCGGGTTCTAGTTCCATCACGTGGTCCAATCAGAAATTTGTCATCTTTGATAGGAAATTTGAAGCATCTAAGGTACTTGCACATCTCATCCTCTGCTGTCAAAACAATCCCCAAATCAATTACCGGCCTACAAAATTTGCAAGTACTGAATGTTGGTGGCTGTCTTAATCTCTACAAGTTATCCGAATCAGTTACCAACCTACAAAATTTGCAAAGACTGGATGTTAGTTGTTGTTTTGACCTTGGCAAGTTACCCAAACAAATGAGTAAAATGAAAAACCTCAGACATCTAAAGAATTCATATACTGACTCGCTAACTTGCATGCCTATAGGGATAGGGCAGTTAACTCACCTCCAAACTCTGGAACGCTTCATTGTGGGTAAAGAGTACGGACATCACATCGGAGAGTTGCAAAAGTTGAATCTCAGAGGAGAACTCAGCATAGAAGACCTTAATTGTGTGCGAGATGCAAAGGATGCTGAAGAAGCCAAGTTGATGAGCAAAACACACCTCTGGTCGCTTAATTTGTCATGGAATCCTAGGGTTGATAATTATGAGAAGCAAGAAAACTTGGATGAAGTTCTAGAAGCCCTACGACCACACTCTAACTTAAAACGGCTGAGAATAAGCTACTATAATGGCATCATGTTTCCAAGTTGGATGAGAGATACAAATACACTTTCAAATCTTGTTAAATTATCTCTATTTGATTGCAATAGAAGTGAAGTTCTCCCACCCCTTGGTCAACTTCCCTGTCTGAAGGACCTCAGCATAGAAGGAATGAATGCGGTGAGGTACATCGGTGCTGGCTTCTATGGTGATGGTGAAACCACGAAAGCATTTCCCTCATTGGAAACACTTGAGTTTAGGTCAATGCCTAATTGGGAGGAATGGTCGACAGTACTAGACGGAAGAGAACAATTTCCCCAACTTCTGGAATTAAAAATTGTGAATTGCTCAAAGTTGACAACTATGCCGTGTATTCCCTCTCTTCAACATTTGACCCTTCAAAACACCAATCCTATGATATTAATGTCAGTGTCGAGCCTCACTTCACTTCAATCACTTGAAATAGGCCGTTTCTACGAGCTGACATTTCTTCCAGAAGGGATGTTTCAGAACCTCGCTAATCTCATTTCTTTATCTATTGATAGTTTGCCGAACCTGATGTTTCTGCCTGGGGATCTAGTCAACCTTGTTTCTTTGAAAATATTGAGCATTTCCTATTGCGACGAACTATCATCATTGCCTGCTGAAAGATTAAAAAATCCCACCTCTCTGTGCAACTTGTCAATCCATTCATATAACAGTCTGACATCTTTGTCAGGACTACAATACCTCACTGCCCTTGAAAGCATTGAAATTATTGACTGTCTGGAGATTTCTACTCTTCCAAATGGTATCGAGAATCTCAGAACACTCCAAAGACTAACGATAAAAATGCTTCCTAAGTTGGTTTCCTTGCCGGACGGACTACAGCATGTTACTTCATTACAGCAACTGAGTCTGTTTGGCTGTAACAGTTTGGCGGGCATGCCTGAATGGATCGAAAACCTCACATCACTTCAATATTTGAGAATTTTTAACTGCCCGAACATGGTCTCCTTGCCTGCTGGGCTGAAGCGCCGTGCTCCACCTCTAGACATGTACATTGAAGGTTGTCCTCATTTGAAATGACACAACCATCATCAAAGATCATCTCCTATATGTACTCCTGCTATGAAAAAGATTCCTCTCAGGTTTGGTTTTTTTCTAATCCTTCATATATCATCTATTATATAGTGTAGTCGTAATTTGTTTAACAAGATTGCAATTCTCTCCATCTGCTTCAACCTTTACCTGGCATTGCATGGTACGTTGATTGCTTACTTTACTATCAAAGTAGACTATAAAATTTAGTTTTATTTATTTATTTTATGGTTGTTTGCGTTTCCGACCTCCTCCTTTTGGGCTCGAGGATGGCAGATGACAAGACACAACATTATAACTGATTTAATGAGTTGTATACAATTTTAAAGTTCAAATTATCTCATACTTTCACATGCATGATTTAATCTATGAAAAAGTTGGTATGTATGATGAATAATTTATACTCATGTTCTATTTAACAGAGCACTATATGTAATTTATTGCATCTGGTCTAAGGACCAAAAATTCATTCGTCCAGATGTTGATGTGTTGAGTCACACTGGATGGTGCAATTTCTAGAGAGTCCTTTAGTTCAGTTTCCTAAAACATAGATGGCTTGAACAATAATAGCAGCAATTTTATGGATGTTGAAGGCAACAAATCAATGGATAGGATGTTTCAATCTGGTAATTTTAAAGAAATCACTCCCAGGGTCCATTGCATCAAGAGTATGGTGTATTCTGTTGCAGAGTCAAGAGTTTTTTTTTTCCTACTATGGACTAGTAGTAGGAAGCCGGTCATACTTGGTCAGCTTAAAACATGAGACACTTATTTGCCAAAAGGGTTGTGATGTTGTGAAGTTACATTAACCACATAATCCTTACCATCTGAACATAGACTATTGAAATAGAATGACTATAGTCGATGGTCAGTATTTAATTAAAAAAATTGAGTGGGTGGCTAGGACCTGGTTCATTTAGATTTTTTTTTTTACTTTTCTATTTATTACTGTTATTGTTATTATTTGCTAGAAAGAAGGATAACGATAAAATTAACTAGAAAATAAAAGGATACAAAAGATTTTTTTATTGTGCCCAACATAACAAAACGTGATCGAGAACCTAGCACACAAAATAGTAAAAATACTCAAAATAACTGAGGTTGTCTCCATGGCTGCACTTCTTGGACAGATCTAGATTTTTTATTGTGCTCCATGAGATTGTTATTTTATATTTTTTGTTATTTTAAGAAAATGATTTATTTTCCACAACATTTCTTTCAGGCCCCAAAGGGACTCACAAACTCACCTCGATGGCAAAAAAATTCTCTTGCTTGGATGGGAATATCTAAAGAAGGATGTACGGGTAAGATCTTCTCTTCCCTCCGAAATTTCTAGTATAATTTAGTTTACCCCATTGTCAGATGGAAATGGTTTAGCATACTTTGGTCCACTGTAGTTTTGCATAAACGGCTAGTTTGGCTCGTGGTTGGAAACGGTTTCTATTGATCTCAATTCCAACAATACTGTCAAGGGGCTTTGACATATTAGTTTTTCAAATTTCATGACCAAAAATCAGATAACGTCACTAGAGTCACTCGACTCTAGTCAACATTGTTTTAAAAAACTTTCTTGCCCCAAATCCTATGATATCTTGGGAACAATGTATGTCATAGAAACTGATAAATCTCATGATATAATGGGACTATCTTATGATATAATGGCTGTTATGCAACATCTTGTGGGAATTTTTTTCTAAATGATAGGACCTTACAAATGGTGCCCAAATGTGTATTTACTTTTCATAAAATATCATTTTTAGTATTATGTAAGAAATGAATTCACTTGCTTTGTTACAGAAAGTTACGATGCATAAATTGGTAAATCCTATGATATCAAGAGATATGATATACAAGACGTTTTTAATAAGTGTTGATGAAAGTAAAGCGACTCTGCTGACTGGCCCCTATTGTCAAATGGTGGAATAATTGGACGGACTCTTCTCGACCAGCCCACCAATCCATTGTTGAACCTATAGCAAAAGCTTGGGCCTTAAATTTATGGAGGGCAATTTAGAAATTGAGAAATAATCTTACTTTTTATTTAATGTAAGAATATTAGCCCCATCTCAAACTGTTACAACTGCCAAAAGTATATTGGGTCTTCTCAAGGCCTCAAATGTGGATTGAAATCCCAGGGAATAAGCCACCTCCCCTTGGGATCAATTCCAGGATCGTAGGAATGTGAAACATATTTTTAGTCATCCAATGAGGCGACTGCTTATGGGTATCTGATGACTTATAATGGCCTTTTAAGTGTTGCAGATGCTTCGAAGGATCCTAAACTCAGATCATCCAAGGAAATGAAGAGAAGTCGATTCTCACTGCAGTAATAATGGCTAGAATTAGAGTCTTCACTAAGATTTGTGTTTATTCTGATGCTTTAGAAGTGATTAATGCTGTTAATGGACGGCCTGATTGATCTATTGCTGTTGTGATCTTTGCTACGTTTGCTAGATACTTTGGTAGATTTGTGTCTTGTCATATTAACTGGAAGTCTAACAGGGATGCTCACCATCTCGCAATTGTTTGTGGGAGCTCTCCTTGGGATTTAGAGTGATGTGACTCTGTTTTTGGAGTGGTTTTGTAATTTGGTTTTCTTGTTGTAATTGGGTTTTGTTTTTTAAAGGAGTTTTTCAGTTTACCAAAATGCAAACCGGGGTATGATGCTTTCCAAACCTTGAAGTCCATATTTCAATGGGATATATACAGTTGATAGGTACACCAAAAATAGAAATATGAAGAGCATCATGCTATTTGCCATTTTCTTAATACCTTTATGAATAGTTCAGTTCTTGTACAGGTGCATTCATGTCAAAAACCAGGGTCTTGCCATTGATGGACTACGGCGTCTCTAGATATATGATCCATCCAATGGTCAGCTCTGTTAGATGGCCCATCTAGAGTAGGACTTTATATTTTAGATTGGGACAACTTTGAGGCCCTCAAAGCATATACCCCAGAACCAGATTTCGTATATAGTTAGGTCATAGAAAAAGTTCCTTGATTGTCATGTTCCCAGATCGGTCCCACAGGGCCACAGGGACACCCATACCCGTCCCAAGCCTAGGAATGGCCTAGCATTCCTCAAAGAAACTGCACATATACATCTATAAGTTCTCCCTTGACACGCCTGATTTGGCCATTTAACAAGCGATTGCAATAGTAACTTTAAGAGTGGAGTTTAAAAAGGAGATCTCAATAATTCTTCTGAGATCATTAAAGATCACAACAATCCTTCTAATGTCAATAAGGTGGTTTCAACTTCCTATAATTTCCAAGAATTAAAACCAGAAGGAAAATAACATTAGTAACAGAAAAAAAAACTTTTCCTTGCCACTCTACTACTTTTGCTTCTAAAGACATGTCCAATACTCCCTCGTCACTGAGCTTGGCTTTTAAAACTATGACACCCTTATCAACAGCTTGGCATAGTTCACCTGATAACAGTAACCGATTAACCAAGCCTTAAGAATAGGACATTCATGACTTGCATGGGGCATCTCATTTTACTTCAGTACTCATATTAATAAAATAAAATAAAAACACACACTATGGTAGAAGAATGATTTTAGCAATAATCACTCTCCAAAAGTAATTGTAGGCTTCTAGGAGTCGTTGAGGCATTCACTTAAATGGATGTGGGACCCATCACTTGAAACCCAGACAATTTAGCAAAGGGCCACACATTGGAAAGGGATAAGTCCATAGGAGTCGGGGGTTAAAGTAAAAGACACTAGCAGACAAAGTTTGCTTCCCCACAAGTTATTACATTTGGTTTAAGTAAAAAGCAGGAAAAAAAAGGAGCCAAAAGTGGAGTAGCACTAGTGGTGTCACAACGAAGTTTACTTCTCCCCTACCCCTTTTCCATCCAATCAGCAATGAAGTAAAACAGTCACATCACCACTTTACTTCTCTCATCTAAACAGCCTGAAGTATTAAAAAAATATTATGTCATCTTTTGCTCCTTTCCTCTCTGCTAAACAAACAGCTTTAGGTCAGAGTCCAATTTCAATCAAAGGTATCCCATCCAAAACACAATTTTATCATCCATATAGACAGACTACTAGCAATTAAAAGAAAAAATACACTAGGTTGCTTTAGGAGTCGTTAGCTTGAACCCATTTACAAATTTAAACATCATACATATGTAATGTTCATGCATGCGCACGTTTGTTTGCACTCATTTGAGCATCAAATGTGTAAATGAGATGCAAGAAAGCTGCATAAATGGAGCCATTTTCATATGAGAATTTTCACACCTAAAGAGGTGTGAAACGTTTGCAAGCCTCCTTCTCTAGAGTGGCACCAGTACAATTTCCACCCAAGAATGGTCACGGTATCAAACTCCATCATCACATTTTATGTTTTTCAATTTTTGTGGGCCCTAAACTTTTAATCCAAACCGTTCAAATATTTTATTAACCCAAAAACCCCAAAACATTTAATTTCATTTCTTAAATCTTCATAGATTTTGAGGTATATTAAAATCTTACGCATGGAATCCGAACCATTCAATATTTAATCATGAAAATGATGCTTCCAAACAAAATGGCAATGTGCTTCACATGTGTAAATTTTACATACATAATATTAACATATGCAAATTTTACATATGTAAATCCCATTTTCATATCCCATGCGTAACAAGAGAAACAACTCCTCAAGGTTGTTGATGTTAAAAAAAAAACAGGCTGTGCAAATATGCCAAAGAGAATCCAGATGAAGGCGGCAAACCTGTTCTTGTAGAGCTTGCATCTCCACCAAGTGCTTGGATAATTTTTTGCAAGCCTGGAATAGAAACAATTGCTTAGAACAATCTGCCGATGAAAGGTTAAAAATAATGAAAGAAATAATACAAAAACATGGACACATTCAAAAAAGTGGATACTATCATGCAAATTCACCGTTTTGAATGAAACAAGCCATACATTAAGATGATTTCATGGAAAAAGATAGGTGTTTTTGTCCATTAGAAGGATGACCAATCAAAATGACACGTGCATGTTTTACTGCAATATGAGTGCTTCTAGAACCAATATCCTCAAAGAAACGGCTACTGATGAACTAATATTTTCTTTTCTTTGGATATAGATAAGACAAGTCAACAACATATGTCCGACAAAGATAATAGGAAGGCAGTTAAAAGCTAATTCACCCTACATTCCATAAAGATAGCCCAAGGGAGTCTCTTTTCCCAGGACTGACTGACCATTGCATCTTAAGTCTTTTCTTCTCTTATTCAAGTGGAATTTAAGAATGCCAAGAGGTCAGTCAATGTGTTTGCAAATTTATTGGCTATGCAAGGGGTGGATAGATTTCTCCTTTCACTGTTTTCTCCTTGTGATTTTTCTTTTGCTTTGGTATAATGCTGTTTTACCATTACTGCATTAAGTTTTGTAGAATGGTTTTCTTGCATTATGTCTCGTATTTTCTTCTTCATCTTAATAAAATCTCTTATTACTGATCCAAAAAAAAAAAAAAGGATTCTGTAATGAAATGACTTCCCTAAAGCAAGATGCCTTTCTCATCCACTCAAGTCCCAACAACACAATTGATTTTGGCCTTTGGAGTGACCAGTAGGCAAAAAGTTAAAAAAATAAAATAAATTACAATAAAAAAAATAAAAAAAATTCAAATAACAATACCTTCAAATACACCTCAACAGTGGAACTCCTCTCCTGAAAGCATTGCATTGCTGCCCTTTCAGCATTCTTGGCCTCAGCTCTAATGGATTTCTTCTCCTCCAAAGCCCTCTTCAAATGAGAAAGAAGTCACATTTTAGTAGTTTGCTTGGGTAAGAGGATAAAGATTTGATGTGTGGAAAAAGTAGTAAGAAATTGTGGACAAAAACGTCTCAACAATGTGAATTTTGAAGCAATCTAGAGATGGCAAAATGTGAGATCAGGAGAAGTTGAAGCAGTCAGGTCTACAACATGACAACAAATGAAATAGATTAAAGTTACATGAAAAAAGACATGAAGCCATGAAAACCATAAGAACAGAGATTAAGGGCACATTTGTTTGTGCATCCGGGGTTGCAGTGGCGTTTTGCATCGGTGGGCCCCACTTCTTGAGTTGTTCTTCTTCCTCTTCTTTTTGTTTATGATTCTCAATTAAGGTTTTCTTTAATTGCTATTAGCATTGTTATCACAATCCTACAATCCTATGATTCATATCAATTCCTTAGGAAAAAGATTCGTATCTATACAATGAATCTCCTTTCCAAGTGAATCCCAGAATTCAGGTCTGAATCCTACGATTTGATACTTGTTTTATCGAATCTTATGATTCAAGCGAACTGTCTATGCGGGAACAGCCATAACCAAGAGGTTAATATTTTTCACTTTTACTTTCTTTCCCTTTTTTTTTTTTTTTTTGTTAACTTCCCTCTTTATAAAAGGATATGTCATGATTAACGAAACCACTTAAGAACTTTTGCGAGTTTGGGGAGGTTTTAAAGAATAATAAGGAGCATGCATGTGACTAAAGTGTTCAACTGTATGTATGAGATTTTGTCCTCTATTTTTTCAATCTATTTTCAGTTTTTTTTTTCTTCCTTCATGAATACTTTTTTAATGGTAGAAGACATCCTAACCATGTCAGGTTGAATATTTCTATTTTATTTTTTTATTTTTTTTAATATAGAGAGAAAAAATCAATGCAACTTGTTCATTTTTCCTAGTAATGTTGATATCTTAAACATATTTAACTATTTACACATCAAGTATGATATATTAGGATATGTCATGGCTTTCTTGATGCGATAATATCAGTCATATTTCCCATTGATTTAACAACTTAATTAGGTGCCCAGAGAAACCAGAATTCACCCATTGATTAGGTGTCTCATGAAGTTTATACGGTTGATGAATGAAATGGTATGGAATAAGGCTTGCTATTAAATGTGAGCCCCTTGACATTATTCTATTTCATAAAAGAAAAACAGCTCTGGCATTATTATTCACATTGTTGCGGATGGGCAGGTTTTAATGTCTTGGTTGTAGACTTTGGATTGGGCCATCATCACTGTTGAAATCAAAGATGATCATCGGATCCTTGGTCTGCTTCAATTGGCTACATTAAAATAAACAATTACTGCCAGTAGTCCACTTTTTGTGAGGACAAACTGGATAGGATCAGTATACAGGAAGGTCTTGGTGTAACTCCCACCGACCACAGCACCCAACATGAGGCAGTTCAGAATACCGAAAGAAAAACTTCAGGTGCAGTTTTTGTATAAATAATCAGACTCTGTCACTCCATCCACAAAAGGGAAAAAATTGATAGTAACAGATTGTGCCGCTATTTTTGCAGGTATGCAACTAGAAACAATTGTTCATATGTAAGCTCAATAGGCTTACTTGACAATAGCAAGTCCATATGTTCAAAGTACAAATATCGCAATAGGTACAAAGGGAGGACTCCAAGAGCCAGCTATACTTGGACATCAAGTAGAAAGCCATATACTTCATTTAAACAGGATAAAAATCATCCAAAACAAAAGATAATTTTATTTGAAAACAAACACACCTGTAGTTTGTCTGGTGATTGAACAATTTTGGACCGCAATTTCGAAAATTCCTGGGCACGTTTTCCTAATTCAAACTCAGCACTAGATATCTGCAAGAAGACATTAATGTAAACCACTGGTGAGGGTTAAGGAATATTGCTGGCTAAAGTTGCATACCGCTGAGATAACATACTTTGCTGAACCCTGCAGTGTTTAAGAGAATAACAGAGAAAACTTCGATAGTTAGCCTAGCAGTATACATCCCCAACAAAATAGCACCAAAACATCAACTGTGCAGCAGGAGTCCTACAATATGGAACTGATGGTGAAGAATAGAGGAAAGAAAAGGATGGCACTAAACATTTACTAAAGATTACCCATGCACTGCATAGGGTTCCATGCAAAGAATCATTAACAACAGCAACAACGATGGGATGATGATCCATTGTGGAAGGGTTCACTTAATGATGGATAATAGAGGTGGCATCAAAAGATCGATATGGTTCACCCGATAATAGATGCAAGGTATGGCCATCCTATTATGAAAATTCATGATAGCCTCCTAACAATGAAAAGAATGGTGGGGCCCACCCACTGATAGAAGCATTGTGGCCATTACCAAATCAAACAAAATCATGGTGGGTCTATCTAGTGATGCCAATATGGAGACAACCAATGATGAGAAATCATTCGGTGGAGCCCAGCATGTTTTCAATGGATGGATGGGTTTCACCATTATTGATGGGCCCAACTGTATATTCGTTAGGGGACTTTACCTTGGTTTTTGAGACTAGGTGGATAACATTCTTTTTGTTCTAGGTGAATCCTGTGTGATTTTCATCATTGAGTAGGAGTGTAGGACCACTGTGACTGAATCAATTTGCAGGTCCGACAGGCTTAGCCACATTTTCCTTCTATCATTGGAGATTGGGGTACCCCACCATGTCTTTTTACATGTCACTAAATTGATGAAAATTCACAGTTCCAAAAGTTACAAAAATATGCCCTAGCAATAAACAGTGTCATGCATAAACGAAAAACAGATTGTTAAACGACTAAAATAGCCTTTATCTAATATCTACACATTGTACAGTGGCCTCTGAATGGAGCATTATGGTCATGAGAAAAAAAATCTCAGAAATGGCTGTACCAACATTGTTCTGGCATAGTATGTATAATAGATTTCTTATGGAACATCTATTTATCAAGGCCATACACCAAGATAAGCAAGAATAATTCAAGCTAAATTAATTTTAAACAGATGCATGTGATGAAACTATCAAGCAAACTTGACATTCTCAAAGCCAAAACAACTAGGATTGAATGTTTCACTGTTGATGTATGGCAGATTTACAAAATGAAACTGCAAACCAAACCAAGCCTTTTCCCACTATATGGATTTGATGACGCCAATCAAATCTATTTAGGGCCATGTTCTCCGTTAGATTCATATAGGCAAGGTCATGTTTAATAGTTTCTTTCCAACTTCTCTTGGGTCTTCCTCTCCCTCTCCTACTCCTGACAATCTCCATGCTTTCACACCTTTTAACAGGACAAAATGAAACTGCAGAAAAATTAAAATACAACCCAAAATCCAAAACTATAGAAACATAACACATGAGCGCATCACATTAAGACACACATAAGGAGCATAGAATATGGCATGATAGTACTAGTGGTGGACTTTTCAGCACATGCATTACAAGAACGATGAGTTAAAAAGAAATCACAAAGCCAAGCCCAAACAGATGGAATAGAGGTCGTTTTTCAGTAAATATAGCTAGCAAGCACTAATTGATAATTGCTAACCCTATGAAAATCATCCAAAATATATTTCTAATTAAAGGTTATTAATACAAGTTTGACAAGTATGATATTCTTGAGCAATCATTATTTCACGAAGATGACACGTGGGCAAGGAATATAGCCCTCACAGAAAATGTAACGGTGGTGAACTTTTAACAATTACTGAAGATACTTAGGTTTCAGATTGAAAAGATTAGGAAGTGATAATATATTATTACGCTTTCCTTTCACAGCATTCAAAATATATATATATATATATATATATAAAATCTTATGGTAGCTACAATTGGTAATTGCTCAGAATCAGTCACTCTGGTAGCTGTAGGAAACCTATATATATTGCTCATTTTTTAGAACAAAGTCTCAAGGCTATATCACATCTGAAACTCTTCTATTCCACTTCATCTATTTTCATTATTCTTTTTAAATAGAGAACACTGCTCCATGATTGAAAAGCCTACCTTATCATCGATTTCTTTGGTTTTGTCATTCACCATTCGAAAAGAAGCCTTCAATGACATCTGTTGTTTGTTGAGGCTTTGGATAGTCTGTTGTAGCTCTTTGACCTCAGCTTCCACTTCTTGGATAATAGGTTGCTCCATTTTGCTCATCTCTTCATGATTCAAGATTTCCTTGTTAAGCTGCAGCCTGCAAGGCCAAACTTTATGCAACTTCAATGAAATCTTTCAGTTTGTTAATGGTCGATTCAACTATCTAAAGTTTCCCCTTTAAATTACCTCAGAAATCTTTGCTTCAAGCTGTAAGCGCTGTTCTTCCAGACCTTTCATTTTTTCGACGATCGGCTGTAAATTGTTTAGTTTATCTTGACTGAAATATTGAAGCAAGTTCAGAAAAAATAAATAAATAAACAAGTCAGATACAATTGAGCTATGAATAAACCACGACATACAAATTCAAGAAGCAATAAAGCAGTGTATATATCAACTTATGCACAGTCCATGTTCTACCAGGTAGAAGATGCATGTTACATTCCTTGGATGCAGATTGCACATCATCTCGACAGTTGTGGTAATGGTAATATGCTAAAGATACTAACTTCGCTACAAATTACACTCGAATTGTTTCCACTGTCAGAGGCAATATAGAATAGACCCAACCATTAATGTTCGAATGGGATAGCACAATGAATGGGAAAAAAAAAAAAAAAAAAAGGAGGTGTTTCCATTTCACAAAAAAAAAACCATAGTCAATGTCCAAGATTTTACGAATCGTTTACTCAGTCTACAAATAATAAAGGACCTGGCTTTAAATAAGTGGAGTGGAAAAGTAGAACTAACAAAGCAGCCAGGATAGAAGGAAGAAGGCTTCAGTGAAGATGATGATGATGATTCCTCAGTTTGAAAAAACACCAAGCACATTTAAGTTCCTTAACTGGGGGTCTTACTTCTTAGTATGTGAGAGAGAGTAAAGCACATGAAGAAAAAACTAAAATCAACCCACTATAAATTAAAGGGAAAAGGTCATAGTTTTCCTCCTATGACATACAAATACATAACATGTACAGTTAGAAATCATCTCTTATAAGCTGCTAACTGCTTCCATGCACATCAAGAAATAAACACAGACAAAACTTGGGCAAACTGAAGCTAAAGAAAATAGATTCTTAAGGTTATGTTTTCTGCAGTAAGTAAAACAACAAGAAGATTAAATGCCATGGAATATAATCAAGCACAAAAGTGCGCTTAACTTAACAATCGCATTTTGGGGCGGGTAAACAGAAAATAGGAACTCTGCATTGGGCAGAGAACACTGACATTCCACCTTTTCCCCCACAAGATTAAGACCAGCGTGCATCATCAGATAATGCCATCCAACACCACAATGAAGCTAAATTTCGGAACTTTTTTCAAACTGCAGCCTATTAAACCAGCCAATACCCATCAAAGCCATTTCTCAGTCAAATTCAATCATCTTCTCAATTCCTTTGATCCATTCTTTAAGTTTGGCATTCTGGGGTGCATGGAAAATGGGTATCCTGCATCAAACAAAAAATTTTTTTTTTACTCTTCCCCAATTAAGAAGTGCGCCCAAGACCATAATCAAACCAAAATCTCCAAACCAACCAATCAAAATGTCATTTTTCTTCCATTCAAGAAGAAGAAACACTCACTTGTAAAGGCAAAGATTAATGATTCCACTAATGAACACTGCGGTCCGATCGTGCTTGGGGAAAAGGAGATCTTTGAGCGTGAAATCCATGGAAAAGGAAGAAGCGATAAGATCCCGTCATCTTGTGGTACAAATTCAAGACCCGGACAGAGGTGAAGTGGCCATCCGGATTCTCCAGCAGCTCGAGAGCGCCAAAATCAGCATTTGAGAGATCTTCTCTGGAGGATGAAAAACGCCAGAGATTAGAGAGTCAAAAGAGAAGCGAAGAGATTAGGGTTTAAGGAGGGTACCCGAGGGGGTCGAGGTGGGAGAGGATGGCAGTGTAGATGGAAGAGACGATGTCGAACGTTGGATAAGAGAGATCTTCTGATTTGATGGTGAGGATGTGGAGCTGGGAGAGAGAGGAGACCATCTCTCCTACAGGGAGGAGTGGGAAGGAGTAGGAAGACGACATTGCTCTCATTTTCCCGCCCCAAAAGAATTTCAGTTTGGATTGTGGTTTTTGTAGCGTTAAGTTTTAAAGGGAACCAGCGTGAAGGCCCTGCCTGCGCACAGGTTAAGTATTAAATAATATATTAAAATTAATATCTCATTGTTGCAAATTTATTTATAATAAATTAATTAAAAAATTCAAATCAATCAAAAATTATGAATACCAAATATTTGATTGCTTAATTCACGTCAACATACACAAAATAAATAATTCATATGCATTTATGCTCATTTTGAACACTAAATAAAAAATTTAAAAATAACCTTAATTTAAAGAGTTGGAAGGCATCCCTTTGAATTGGGTTACATCCACATAAATGGTCCAAAAGATATTTTATTGAAAAGGCACATATTGAGCCCAAAAGACACCTTTTATTGAAAATGCACATATTATGTATTTTTAAAAAGACATATCCACAAATGAGCCCCAATAAGCTGATGTGGGTTTTTTATTTATTTATTTATTTACAACCGGCATTCAGCTTTAAAAAAAAAAAAAGAATAGTAATAATACATCTCAAATGTTCGATCCAACTACAACTTGATGCCACATTAGTATAAGTCAAACCTATTCATATCACATTAAATTTTCAAATTAAGTCTTACAGAGCTCCACATGCCCAGTCTCTTCATTACTGATTTACATGCTAGTGATATCTGCTCAGCAATATAATATGAAAATTTTCACATTTATTTCTTAAATTGCATTACCAGAAATAAAGGATCTCAAATTTCTGGGAGCATATTGTAGAGAAAAAGATACATTTAGCAACCCATATGGTGTGATGTCACGTAAATATATGTATGCTCTCATAATTTGAACTTTGAAGCAACAATATATATCATATCCACCCATTGCTTGGAATAAATAAATAAATAAATAAGCAATTTGATTTGAGGCACAAGTTCTCAACTGCAGATACCAGAAGATGCTAGAGAAAAGGTTGCAAAGATGGCATGAATTGAATGTGATGTATTTATAGTCTATCCAATTAAAAAATGGCACTATATTGTTCAACCAAGGAATGGTACAAGTGTAAAACCTCTACTGAGGAGCGCAACTCTTGATCATGAAGTGGTCCCATAAAATGGACAAGGAAAATAAATGGTCAATGAAGGCCCGATCTTATTGCTCAGATATCTGAACACAGAGAATGCATCCTAAAGGAATATCCTTTTGAACGTTGGATTGCCAAAAGGCCGGTGCCCCATCTTTTAGCAAGTGAGCATGAGAAATATCTTTTTATACTATAAGAATTAAAATGTTGCAGCAATAAATACCAGGACGACAAAAAAGTTTGTCATATCAGTAGGAGTTACATGGGACTTCTGAAGTAAGCTGTTGGGAAATGGGAACACCAAAACAATCAAACGAAAGGTGTTAAAGCTAACAATAATTCAGAATAGGTGAAAAATATATATTTACTGTAGAATTATTCGATTCGATCTGTAGGATATCACAAGTGGGAAGACTTGAACAGTCCTAGGGATGTAGGATATCCCACAATAAAAAGCGGAAAGACTTAAATAGTATATTTTTTTTTCTTTGACTGTGGGACCACAAAACCACCATCCAAATTATTGGATCGTACCAAATTTAAGCCATTGATCTATCACGATTATCAATAAATTTGCAAAAAATCACATTATTTTACAAATTATAAGAACAAATTATAAGCCATATTTTTTTTTTTATGGATGGTGGTTTGGTGGTCCCATAATCAAGGAAAAAAAATAAAAAAAGGGACTGTTTAAGCGACTATGGGATATCCTACATCCCTAAAAAATCGCAAGCAGATCGAACAGTTCTGTTGTAAATATATAATTTTTCATTATTTTGAAACTATTGTCAGCTTTAACACCTTTTGTACCTTAATCGTCCCCAAAATCTATCTACTCCAGTCTGCATGCATGAGTATTAGTACCTACAACAATGCCCACCCTGTCGGTATAAAGGCCAGAATGCTGAGAAAAATGTCAGAGACTTGAAGATTGAGAAATGCAAACAAAATGCCGAGAATTCACAGGCATGAAATAAACAGGAGAAGCTTGAGTAATCTGAACATCAGCTGAAATTCTGCACCAAACTTCTTCCTACCCATGGACACTACCTGCAGCTATATCCGTTCGTTTGAGTTATGTGCAATGAAGTTCATGGAAACAATTAAATGCAAGTTTATTAGTTTAGAATTTAACAAACCTTCAAGATCACCATCACAGCAACAATGACGAAGCATAAATCTGTTCATAAAAGAAATGAAAATTATTCTTATTAAAAATCATATATAGTAATTTTAATTTGTAAGATTGAAAGAAAATATTTTAAAGAGGCTTAAGAACTAGTGAAAGTGCATCAAAAGTAGGAAGAGTTGAAGAGTTAGTGATTTAATTTTGATCACAAAAGACGAAGGAAAGTGCTTAAAAAATCATAAATGATTAAAGAGGTGCTGATCTAAAATCTTAACAGATTAATTAATGTGGGCTCCACTAAAGGACAAAATTGAAATTTAACTCTCAAAATTAAATAAAACCTTCCTCTATAATACATATAGGTTAATATAGAATCCGGTGATAGTCAACATTGAAAGATAATTACATAAAGATAAATTGAAAACTTTTCGCTTTAATATGTAAAAATAGATTAATTGGGCCCAGGTTAGAGTCAGCATCGAAAGGAAGCAGTCAAAAGCTAATTGGGAACCTTCTAATACAACATATAATTACTTTTAAGCACGGGCATTTATACAATAAAAAAAAGGAAAAAAATTAGTCATAGTAGAAATAGGAAGATTTTAAAAATATAATAAGAAAATAATGGTAATTAAATGTAAGGTTTACAAAGTTCTACTAAAATGTCACGCGAGAAATAAGAAATTAATACAAATTTAATATGAAAATTGTCAAAACTGAAAGAAAAAGTATTCTTTATACATTTAAGAATAGGTATCAGAGATCAGAAAAGGAAATTCTTTTTGCAACTCTTGTAGGAAATCGTGTGACCCATATATTATGGGTCCCATGTCAGATAAAAGGCCAAGAGAGATTAGGACTCCCACTTAAATTAAAACTTGCTCCCAAATGGATTAGGGGATTTGAGTTTATTGGCATGCAGAAGTCTTCAAAAAGTGTGACCTTTGGGACTACCTGTTTAAGGGATAAGGGATCCCTAAGTTGAGTATTCCATCCGAGGTCGTGTGCAAGAGGCGAAGAGATTTGTGAAGCTTCCCAATCATTGGGACGCATTTGGATCCCCGGCTGCATGTCAAAGTTTTCCATATCCAGATCTTTCATCAACAATGATAGATTCTCAAAATATGGAAGTAACACATAAAATACGACACCTATAATATAATTAAAAATAAATGTTGGTCGTTGTTAATATATCCCAAAACTTAAAGCCTAACACACTTGTGTAATGCCTACAAAAGAGCCTCAAGGAGAAATTTAATCTCAATCCTATTGGGCCTTGTATTAGATTGATTACTTGCAAAACATAATTTAAATACAGAGAAAGGACAAATAGTAAAGAACAAAATGTACATAATAGAAAGGAAAAAAAAAACTAGAACAAATAAAACTAAAGCGATCTCCACCTATTCTAAAAGTACTTTGAGAATAAATGAAGTCATAGGTCTTGATCAGGTTATTATTATTATTTTTAATTACTGGAGTTAAAACACATACATACATATACGAGGAACACTAGAAAATTCTCAAGGAGTTTTTTTTTTTTTTTTCATATAGAAAAAAGCCCCTCCCAATGGGACCTAGTATGATGCACGACAACTATGGAATGCCTTTGGATAGAAAGATTTGATAAAACCTACTTATATTCAAAATCTTAACGCCATTAGATGATTCTAATCCATTGATCTATGGTTTTGAGATGTAATGGTTTTAAAGGCATCATTATTTAGGATCTCAGTCCAACAGTGAATAAAGTCTAATAAGTGTCAGATTTAGACTTATGACAATTTGGGTGGGGTAGTGCAAGTGAAAAGACTGGATTGGTTTGAGATGGGATCCACGTCCTAAAAAACTAGGGAAGCAAAAGGGAAGTTTTTCAAATGAGGGAATTTTGAGAATCAATCTCTCTCTCTCTCTCTCTCTCTCTCTCTCTCATTATATATATCGATGTTGTTGTGTTTGCCAATTTCACAAGGGTCATTTATTTATGTTTATTTATATATATAAATGAGTTTCATGCGTAATGGTTACACATCGTCAAATCTGTTTCCATTAATTTATGTACGTATTGCTTAAATGAGGTGTGAAAACAACGTCCATATATGCGCATTTAAAAACTGTTAGTGAGAAAGTGATTTATACCCCTGAACCAAAAGGTGCTGGTACAGTCGAAATATAGTGGTTATTTTTTTGTGGGCCACATCAACCACATTTATTTCGTATGGGCCTAACATGTTTAACTCCAACTATTCAGTTCGTTTATTTAACTAACAAAGCGTAAGACTTTGAAACTAAATTATATGAAAACTATATAGATTTTCAATAATTTGTGGAAACATTCAAAAGAATAGATCTGATTTTCTGCACTTCTGTGAGCTCCCAATTCATGTTCTAAACTTTTCAATATTTTTGTATTAATGGTAAACATCAAGACATATAATTTTATATTATAATTCTTCATGGACTTTGAAATGTTTTAGAAAATTCCTCAAAGAAAAAAAAAAAACTTAATACATTGACAACCATTGGATGTAATAAAATGGTGATTTAATATAGACCATTTACACATGTAAAGTCATTTTCCCATTCCAATCACTCATTTTCTTTCTTCAGAAAGTCCTCCAATCAATGGTCATCATTTTTAGATGGCCCACTCAGAGTAGGACTTACCGCATCAACTGTTATAAACCGTACGCATAGATGTTTACAGGGGTTAGATAGGGTGACCATTATCTTTGAAAAATAAATAGCAGAAGAGAGCTTATCTACTCTTTCTTGCTGTAATGAGTCAAAAGCTTGTGGGGGCACTCGAGTCAAATGAGCTTTTTGGGCTTTTGAATGTTTAGAAGTCCAAAAGCCCAAAAATGATGTTTGGTTCTTCAAAACTTAAAAGTACTTATTTTAAAGCAAAAGTAGAAAACCCATGTTCTGAAGAAACAAACATCTACAGACTTCGCGCTCAAAGCCGAAGTGGGACTTTTGTGGGATGTGAGAAATATGCTAAGGCGGGAAGCGGAAGAATGGTGGGAATCGAAATGATGGTGGGTTCCAATTTCTTCTCTTTCCTTAATTATCCATCTCTCGTTCTACCATAAAATGCCCTCAGCCTTCTCTTTAGACATGCTCTTCTTAGATTCTATCAAGAAATTTACAGTGAGATACTGTTACTCAAGTTCTGCAATATTCAAAAACTGAAGGTATGCCTCATTCTCTCCTGTCTTTGTTTCATTGCTTTTTTTTTTTTTTTAACTTTTCCTTTCATTCTCTCCTTTTAGTTCCATAATAATGTTGTATTGTGGGTAAATGCAGTTGATTCAAGATTCTATGAGCATAATTTTGGATGTCAAATCTTAGAGTTTGTTTCATAATTCTAAAGTAATATTTGTGATTTTATGCATTCGTGGCTAAAGACCATACACTTGATAGCTTCAGAAATAAATCCATCTAAAAAATTATTCTAAAGGAATTTGAGAAATAAGTGAGATTAACAAATTCCGAAATGGGCTTGAGATCTTTTTCTCAACAAAATAAAGAGGGGCCTTATATATTTGGAAAAAACACAAATCCCAACCTTGCATCAGATCGAAAAAAAACTCCCTCCCTTTCATTGTTGTGATTATTGCACCTGCCATCTCTAGCAAGGGATTTGGTTGTCCCCTGCATTCTATCCCTGCTGTTTTTCTTCTCCTCCTCTTTTATTCTTCTTTTTCATTTTTTCTAGTTGTTTGTTCCCTTTTTGTCATCAGAGAAACAGGGTTCTATTTTACTTTTATATCATTTTAATATTTTTTTTACGCTTCTTTCTCTTTCTATGTGTCAATTGATTCTATGTACAACAAAAGGCCCATTGTTGATTAAAGTGAATACACATAGATTGGGCGTGAAAAAAGGCATGAAAAGGTGTATACACAGTTTGTTTCCGTGTAATGCTTATAACACCTAATGCACCTAGACATCTTTTCGAACTCATTGAAAGGTGTGCATATAAAATGCAATTGAATTGCACATATGTATACACACATTCCTAGGTGCTCATTAAATCACAGCCAACCATCACTGTGCAGTCAAATGCTATGCTACCCACTGCCTAGCCCATGTGATAGGTTCGTGCATCCTAGCCGTGGTCATAATTTGTTATCATGTTTAATTTTAATAGTATGGATAAATTAAATGCTTGAATGCTATAATATTCTTCTAACACAATGGAAGAGGATGAAAGATGTATGGATTCTAGCCACTATGACTATTTGATGACATTCCTTCTGCTATATTAGCAACAACATAATGAATTTGTTCCCAAATCATCTAATTATCAAAACCATGATCATGTTGACTGAGCAGTTTCAGTATGTGAAAATGTGAATATAACAGGGTTCTAACAACATGGCTCTTCATTTTTTCGGCTGATTAGAAAAACGACCAATTCATTCATGTTTATATATTAAATGATAAATTTGGATGTTTTGGATTTTCAAAATTCATACATGCCAATCTCTTTTCCTTTTTTCATGCAAATGTTTATTTTTTATTTTAATTTTATTTACAATCTTTGAGAACATGAGAGTGGTGGTTAGTATACTAAGAGTGGCCTGATTGTTTTTATTAATGTTATATGGCTCGTATTGATCATGATGGTTTGATAGGCTTTGAAACTCAAGTCTAGCACATAAAATACAGGCTTATGTTAAGAAAAATGGAATGAAATTCTCATTTTCATATTCCTTCATTTATAGTTACATTTAGGCATAGGGCAGCAAGGATAATTATGCATAATTCTTGTGCAAGATTATACTCAACCATGAATTTGTGCATTGGATAAACTTTCAATTGAGTGTGTAAGCACGTCAAATGGTGAGAACAATTTATATACATAAAAATTAAATGATTTTCCAAAGTATAACATATGTTTGTTAAAAATTCATTTAAGTTTGATCGATATGCATGGCTACTATCTTAGGTTCTGATGTCGGCACCTAACTGTGTTGGTCAAAGGCTAAAGGCCTATTGGACTCCACAACATCATCAAGTCTTCATGGAATTATGTGTGGAGCAAGTCCAAAAGGGAAATCCACCCACTCACTGCTTTAATCGAGCTGGGTGGGATGCAATAATCAAGGAGTTCATAGAAAAAACTAGGTTACATTATGATAAAAAACAGATGAAGAATCATTATGATTCTGCTGAAGAGTCATGGAAAGCATGGAAAGGCGTCATAGGGAAGAGCGGAATGAGGTTTGATCCTGTTCTTCATACAATCAGTGCTCTGGATGAAGCTTGGGCATCATATATCCAGGTAAATTGATGCTATTTTATATGTAAAACATGATTTTTTAAATTATTTTATAAATGCTACTTTTCTAGTTAGTAGATTCTTCTTGAATACAGGCAAACCCAAAAGCTGCACAATTCTGCAATCCTCCTCTAGAATTTGAGGATGAGTTAGATATCATATTCGGAGGGACTACTGCGATCGGTGACTACGCATGGGCACCTTCATCTGGTGTCCTTCATAAAAATGTTGTGGAGATTACTCGAGATACCCAGGACATTACTTGAGATCCCCATAGTCCTGAAGAAACATTAGTAACTCCTAATATGGTCAGCCATGAAGTTGAGGAGGGTGAGGACGATGATAGAAGATCAAGAATTAATAAGAAGCGATCAATATATAGATCCTACACCCTCATCCTCTCGTAAGAGTAAAAAGGAAGCTAAAGGAGTTGGAGCGAAGATGGCTAACCAAATTGATCATTTGATTGAGGTTGTTGCCACTAGGCAATTAGGAGATGAGGAAAGCGCAAGAAGCACCCCAACCATCATTGATTGCATAAAACGCCTAGATGCTATGGATCAAGTGGACTCTGGAAGTGAGCTATATTTTTATGCAGTTGATCTATTTTCCAAGAAGAACTACAAGATGACATTTATGGGATTTGAAAAGCTGATGTGCGCCTTAAATGGCTACAGCAGATGTACGCGATGGAACATTCGTTAAGAGTGATGGTGGCTAGCGGAGTCTTCTGCCATGTTTAATTGATGCTTTTATGTGCATATTCAATAAGATAGTATGGTTGATGTTAGGAAATGATTATTGAGATCTTTAGTTGTTTGTATTTATTTTTTTATATTGCATGATATGTACATTGATTATGGCTATATATGTGCAGGGCCTTTATTTGTTCTTCTACGAATTTATGCTTGATACGACTTATGGTTGAAAGTCTTCATGCTTGTTTATTCTGCTTCATTACAACGTATTTGTTTTTTTAAATCTCACATTTGATAGTTATAATGTTGTGATTAGGGTTGTAAATTGGTCCCCGATTCTCCAATTACCCGAAGGTTCCGACTCGTTAGGTTCCGGGTCTGGGTCCTTATTTTGGTCTCAATAAGCAAATAGTTCCGGTTCCGGTTCCGGATCTTATTTTTGAAACTAATACCTAAACGATTCCGGTTCCGGATCCACAGTGGCTCAGACCCGTGGACCCGGGATCCGACCCAATATACATTAATATAAGGTAACTTTAGTATGTGAAAACAAAACCCTTCTTACTTTTCTACTTTTCTACATTAGGGTTTCTACTTTTCTACATCTCATACTTAGAATCGGAACCAGACCCGCCTCACAAATGGTTTCGGTTCCGGTTCTGGTTCCCTTTAAAATTATCCGTTCCGGCTCCGGAACTAGTTTTCTGGTTCCGAACAGGGTTTGGTTCTGGTTCCCCTTCTTAGAAAACGGTTCGGATTCCGGATCCACTTTGGACCGGGACTGGAATCGACCCGTTTACAACCCTAGTTGTAATGGTGTTTATATATATATGTGTGTTTACACACACACATGTACACATGTAGTAGTGCATTGTTTAATTTCTTTTATTATATTGACAAACCAGATGGACCCAGGCAATTTAGATATATCATTCTTATCGTAGCAAAGATTTTATCAAAATATCGGAGTTTGTATCTAGTCAAAGAACCATGTAGGAACTCATAGTATACTGGACAATCCTTTGTCCTGGATATTCTTAGTGGGAATCCTACTCGATGCTATGAATTATTTCGTGTGGCAAAAATATGTTTTCTTAAGGTTATGTTCAGCTATCAATTAGGAGAGAAATCTATTGAAGGACACACGTAATACGAGCATTGAAGAGCAACTTGCAATATTCCTTATGATCATTGGTCATAATGAAAGATATAGAATGATACAAGAACGGTTTCAACACGCGGGGGAGACAATAAGTCGGCATTTCAATAGCGTGCTAACGGCAATGACTACATTCTCCATGGAGCTAATAAAGTCGCCGCCATTAAATTATACACCTAATTACATTCGCAGAAATCGTAAATATTGGCCGTATTGGTTCAAGGTAATTAGAAAATTTTCTTTATTATAAATTACTATTAAATATTCTTTGACGGATCACTATTGATTTTTTATGTTTTTATATTTAAAGGATTGTGTGGGTGCAATTGATAGCATACATTTTAGTGCTGTAATTTCACAAGATAAACAACTTCCATATTGATCTGGTAGAAAGGGAGAATGCACGCAAAATGTTATGGCTGCATGTGACTTTAACATGCAGTTTACATCTGTATATGCTGGTTGGGAAGGTACATCCAATGACTCACGGATTATGAAAAGTGCCGTGTATAATCCAACGTGGAATTTTCCTCATGCTTCACCAGGTGAATGTCATATTAAAGCTCATTCATTTTCTTACTTATGGCACACATATTTTTATTAACTTTTATAAGTTCTTTTTTTATATAATAGGCAAATATTACGTGGTTGATGCGGGACACCCTAACACATGGGGTTTCTTCAGGCCTTACATCAATCGCCGTTATCATCTTCAAGACTTCCGTCGAGGTACTGGACCTAGAAATAAAGAGGAGTTATTTAACTTCTATCATTCCTCGCTTAGGAATTTAATAGAACATTGCTTCGGAGTGCTGAAGGTGCGGTTCCTGATCTTGAAGGAAATGGCTCCCTACCCATTTTCAACACAAAGCTATAAAGTTGTCACTGCGATGGCAATACACAACTTTATTTGTCAAGAAGCTATCATGGACACATTACTCAATGAATATGATGACGAGGGTGAAGCTGAGATGACGAGAATGTTCACAAAGAGTCTCATTCTATGTCATTTGATGATGAGCCCAATGGCGAGGACATGTTGCATAATGAACAAGGCCAACAAATGTGGGAAGTGAGGGATGCTATTGCTGATGCGATCTTTATTACACGTTCTTAGGATGATAGATTTTGTTGTTTATATTTGGATAAATTTATTTATTTAGTGGAGTTTGTTGCCTTTCTCAACCCATCTTTATTTAATTTCTCTTTTATGTCATTCATAGTTTTGTTTTTTAAGAAAAGAAAAAATATAGATGTTTTTTTTTTAAATGAATTCAAAACAATAATTCTACTAAAATACTATTTTTTAGATGTGTTCGGTAATTTTACTTACCTATATAGTTTTTGCATATTGTGTAATTATTTTATAAAAATTAGTACAATTTTATAAGTCACTATATGCTAAAGTTGTTTTTTATATGTTAAATCAAACGACCTTGCATGCTTTTGCTACGAAAAAGCATACGTAAAAGTGGAGCTAACCAAACAATGTTTTTTTGAAAAAAAGTTGTTAAAAAGTAGCTTTCTAATAATTATTTCAAAAAAGTACTTTTATATTTTGACAAGCCAAACCAAACACACCCTAAAGCATCTAGATAAGCTTCTTGGGGCTGGAGGGGTATTCTATCTCTTTGACCTATGGTTATAGGTTCTTCCTTATATTCGGCATTTGATCGGCGACGGTAGAGCTACTAATCTTTGGTAGAATCCTTCGATGCAAGATGTTCACATTAGGGACATGTATTTTCATCGCATCATCTATGATCATGGCTTTGGGGAATTTGTGTATGTCGGCCAGCTCATTTCTCCAAATGGGTGGCCTTTTCCACCTACTACATCTAGGGATTTGAAGACATTGTGTCCTAAGATTCAAGCTGAAATTCAGCCTGAGCCATTAATTTTTTATGAGATTGTGTGGACCTTGGATGAGCATGGGAATTTTACCTTGAAGTCTGCATATGCTAAGATTCAAGCTGAAATTCAGCCTGAGCCATTATTTTTTCAACCTATTGCGATTTTGCATGATAGAAAAAAATCTTGGCCATTTTCCATGAACGGTCAGCACGGAGAACGTGTTGAAAAATATGTGGAATTTGGCCACTAGATAGGGTGATCATCAGGTAGGGCCCATTTGACAATTTACTAAGTTAGTAAAAGTAATATAAAACCTTTATTTTTCAGACAAGGGATCACATCAAAAACACACTTCTTCAAAATTCTCTCCTTAAAATAAAAGAAAGTAGAAAAGCACCCTCCTTTCTCCAGTAAAAGACTGAAAAAACATTCACTTTTTACACAAAAAATCAAAAAGATACCCTACCAATCCACTAAAGAAAAAAGAATATAATTATAAGCCCATTATATTTTATTCTTTCTTGATTTAATGCTTAGCCCGGGGCAAAAAGTAAGATATTACATTTTGAATTTATGAGATATCAAAATTAATTATAAACATATAAGAATATATTCATGCATATTTATATAAAAACAGTCGACATATCTTCAATCACAAATACAAGTGGTCAACATCAACAATAAACTATTACAAAGATAAAGCTAAAAAACCCATTCAACAATAACATAAAAATAATAATGACAGCAATAATTACTAAAGAAGATATAGAAAAGTGAATTTTGTTAATATATATAATATTAGTAATAAGAAATGAATTCTAGTTTTTGTTACCAATTGATAATTTCACAGCCCAATAAAACAAAGTCACCCCATTTGGACTTATTTGTGCTACAATAAGATTCTAGTTTATGCATATTTTTATTTGTTCATGAGAATGGAATTTTGTATTTTGTTAAAAAATCAAAGTCCTCTTTATTAAGGAAAAATGATTCATTTTTTTCTTCTATGTGAGGAAAATAAATCACACCAAACAACATAATATTGTTAACAAAGAAAATCATAAATATGTGCAATCCTCTTGTTGCACAAATGCACCATTTTTTTTATTTTTTTACATAGGCCAGTTGTCATTTCAATCCCTCCGCATAAATTTCTTCTCTACCCTTTTGAAGTAGCACCAATATACCATTTTAGATCTGCTCAAATAGTTTTTTTAGCTTTAGATTTTTAAAAAAAATGTATAAACATCTTAACTTTAAAAGCCATAAATTATGAGACTTTAAAAACCACCAGTTAGTGTTATTTGATCTTAGTAATAATTGGCCCACCTTGGATCAATGTATATATCTCTTAATTATGAGTCCATATGGGCCCACGGAAGTATAATTTATGGTGGGCTAAACCTATGGTCAAATGTCTATTAATCAGATCAGAAAAATGATACGTACAAGATTTAACCACAAAAATTCCAACCTCAAAACATTTTTATCACAGGCCCATCCATGAGGTGGTCTATCAAAAGGTCGGGTCTAATTTTCGTTCACATGTGACAATCTTTGAATAGCGTAGAGCTCTATTTGGAAACTAAAAGAAAATGATATTTTTAATGAAAAAATTATCAGTGTGAATTATTAAAAGGTGGGCCCCAAATATTAAAATAAAAAAATGACAATCTTGATAAGATGAAAGATAGATGATGTTAAGAGAGAAAATAACTGTAGGAAAAGAGAGAGATTTTAAGGGATATTGATTGAGAGACTTTAGGAAATAGAGGATATGGATAAAGAAATTTTTTTGGAGAAAAAATTGTGGCATGTGATGACTTGGCACCGTGAAGCACTCTTAAATGGCTATATATTATGTGTAGATTTTAAGATTAACTGGCTTCCACAATGGTTCCCACGGATTAACCATACCAAATATTGAAAGAAAAAATAGAAAAAAAAGTAGCAAAATAATGCCTAAGAAAGT
>QPKB01000002.1:17106143-17160256 GCA_003546025.1 Camphora micrantha
CTGCAAATATTCTCTACTATGCGTAAAATATGTTTTTTTACTAAAAAGAGACAAAAATAGACACCCCTGATAGAGCTGAGAGGTTGGCTACCATCCATGGAAGTGTTAGTGGGAGATTGATGGTTATTCTCCGGCGACAACCTCTTCATCCTTCCCTTGGTCACTTTCTCACATTTCGAGCTTGAATCTTTGGTGGCGCGAATGGAGTGGTAGAGGAGCCAGATTTTGTAAAGTCGCAGCAGGGAAAAAAATGATGCAATAGTAGAGAAGAGGGAGAAGAAAGAGAGAGAAGCAAGGGATGAATGAAGAAGAGAAGCATTGGCAGAGAGTGGGGAGAAGGAAAGAAGGGAGAATCAAAGGACATGTTTGACGAAATAGTCTGAATGGAAGAGAGGCAAAAGGCGAATGAGATAGTGATTGTGATAGAAACGTTGTGGTCTTTAGGTATAGAAAACGATATCGTCTGCATCATGTGAGGGGTATAATTGGTCCAAAAACTTGTACGAACCACAATTTGGAGGTTTTAATGTATTAGTAACCTAATTTGGCAAATCCAGGTCTAGCAAACACTTTTTTTGGTAAAAATCCCTTGGTATGGTAATATAGACCTACGGTGAACTTTGTCTCGACTATAGACGCGCCATATATGGGGTAGGAAGCGGCTTACCCCGGCGGGCCGGCCTGCGCCTTTAACAGCCCTACTTCAGTAGTCAGCACCGAGCAGTAAGGAAAATAAGGAATAATTTCAGTGGGCCTACCATTTGTGGATGTCCCTGCAAGGTAGACAAAAGGCAACTTCTGGGTGACTTCCTCCCTCTTCCTCCCAGCTGAAAGCGCGTGCGTGTGTGGGGTCAAGGGCTGTGCGCGTTTAGTCCAATCTTTGTACAGTCAAAACGCGTTTGCTTTAAGGAACGCGTTTAGTCCACTTCATCTTCCTTGCTCGACTCGTAACTATTGCCACTACAATCCTTTCAGATTGCAAGCAGACATTTGAGATTGAGTACCCTCTCTTTGTAATCACCTCGTTAAAGAAAGTCATGGCAGAAATGCTTGCTTCCGGGTGCTGTGAGGACTCTCACGGGTCCTTGAGCTCTCTCCTGGAGAAGGAGATAAGATCGCATGGGTCTCAAGGAAGAGCTAGAAAGCTCGAAAGCACCTTGTCCACAATCCAGTCAGTGCTTCAAGATGCAGAGGCAAAGAAGGTCAAGTATGGTCCGCTCAAAAATTGGTTGAGAAAGCTCAAGATTGCGGCATATGATGCAGAAGACATTATCGATGAGTGCAAAACAGAAAGCTCTACGGTGTGAAGCTGCTGGATACAATGGAACGGGTACGCAAATTCTTCTCTCTTTCAAACCCACTTGCATTTGGCATTAAGATGGGGCATAAGATTAAGAAGATAAGAGATAAGTTAGATGGGATCGCGCAGAGAAGTTCTCAGTTTCACTTAGAGAGAAGGGTGTAGGAAGCTTTGTTGAAGATGAAGAGAGACGAATTACTTACTCGTCTATCGATGAATCAGAAATTTATGGTAGAGAACAGAGGATAAAGAGAAGATTGTAGAGTCACTAATAAGCAACATCAGTAACCCAGAGAATGTTGTTTCTGCTTACCCATAGTTGGTATGGGGGCCTTGGAAAGACCACACTTGCACAATTGGCCTACAATAATGACAGGATCAAAAAACATTTGAGGTGAGCATTTGGGTTTGTGTATCGACAACTTTGAGTTGAGAAGATTGATGGATGCGATTATAGAGCAGGAATGTGGCAATGCTAATGGTTATGCAGAACTGGAAGCAGTGCAATGTAAACTCCGGGAAACACTCAGTGGTAAGAGGTTTTTGCTTGTTTTAGATGATGTTTGGAATGAAGATCAAGAAAATGGGATAAGCTGAAAAGCATATTAACATGCGGAGGAGTAAAGGAAGCAGAATCATCGTGACTACGCGTAGCTTAAAGGTTGCACGGATCACCGGCACAGTTCAACATTCCACTTAGCGTGTTTATCTGATGAGAATGCTGCGTCCTTGTTCAAACCGCGGGCATCAGGGGAAGAGCAGAGCATACGAATTGGTAGCTATCGGCAAGGAGATTGTGAAGAAGTGGAGGAGTGCCTCTAGCAGCAAAGGCTCTAGGAGTATGATGTGCTTCAAAAAGTGAGAGGAGTGGTTATATGTCAGAGACAATGAAATTTGGGACCTATCAGATGATGAAGTCATTTCTGCCAGCCTTAAGGTTGAGCTATGATCATCTACCGTCCATTCAAGGCAATGCTTGCATATTGTTCCATTTTCCTAAAGATTATCTAATAAGAAGGAGAAATGATTCAGTATTGGATGGCGAATGGGTTATTCCTCTAAAGAACGAGGGAGCTAGAAGATGTAGGGCTGTGAAATTTTTCAACGACTTGCTGTGGAGATCTTTCTTCAAGACATAGAAAAAGATGGGGGATGGAAATATAATAAGGTGCAAGATGCATGATCTTGTTCATGATCTTGCACAATTTGTGACAGTTGATGATTGCTTCGTCCTAACATCTGGCAAGGAAGAAAGGATTCTGAAAGGATTCGACATCTCTCCCTCATGTGGGAAATCAATCATTCCAATGAGCTTAAGTAAATCACAAACTCTCCCGAACGTTCGTTGAACTTGATCGTGATCATTTTGAAGGCCGAATTCCACACCCACATCTCAAAACTCAAGTACTTGCGGGTTCTAGATTCATCATTTGTTCCAATCAGAAATTGTCGTCTTTGATAGGAAATTTTGAAGCATCTAAGGTACTTGCACATCTGGTTCTCTGATGTCAAAACAATCCCCAAATCAATTACCAGCCTACAAAATTTGCAAGTACTGAATGTTTTGTGGCTGTCTTAATCTCTACAAGTTACCCGAATCAGTTACCAACTACAAGATTTTGCGAAGCTGGATGTTAGTTGTTGTTTTAAACTTGGCAAGTTACCCAAACAAATGAGCAAAATGAAAAACATCAGACATCTAAAGAATTCAGATACTGACTCGCTAACTTGCATGCCTAGAGGGATAGGGCAGTTAAACTCACTCCAAACTCTGGAACGCTTCATTGTGGGTAAAGAGTACGGACATCACATCGGAGAGTTGCAAAAGTTGAATCTCAGAGGAGAACTCAGCATAGAAGACCTTAATTGTGTGCGAGATGCAAAGGATGCTGAAGAAGCCAAGTTGATGAGCAAAACCACACCCTCTGCTCGCTTAATTTGTTATGGAATCCTTACGGTTGATAATTATGAGAAGCAAGAAAACTTGGATGAAGTTCTAGAAGCCCTACGACCACACTCTAACTTAAAACGGCTGGAAATAAGGGAAGTATAATGGCATCATGTTTCCAAGTTGGATGAGAGATACAAATACACTTTCAAAATCTTGTCAAATTATCTCTATATGATTGCAATAGAAGTGAAGTTCTCCCATCCCTTGGTCAACTTCCCTGTCTGAAGGACCTCAGCATAGAAGAACGAATGAATGCGGTGAAGTACATCGGTGCTGGCTTCTATGGTGATGGTGAGACCACGAAAGCATTTCCCTCGTTGGAAACACTTGAGTTTAGGTCAATGCCTAATTGGGAGGAATGGTCGACAGTAACTAGACGGAAGAGAACAATTTTCCCAACTTGGGAAATTAAATATTGAAAATTGCTCAAAGTTGACAACTATGCCGTGTATTCCCCTCTCTTCAACATTTGACCTTGAAAACACCAATCCTATGATATTATGTCAGTGTCGAGCCTCACTTCACTTCAATCACTTAATATATGGAGGATCTATGAGCAGACATTTCTTCCAGAAGGGATGTTTCAGAACCTCACTAATCTCATTTCTTTATATATTTACTATTTTCCAAACCTGATGTTTCTGCCTGGGGAGCTAGTCAACCGTGTTTCTTTGAAATCATTGAACATTTCCCCACTGCAAGGAACCATCATCATTGCCTGCTGAAAGATTAAAAATCTCACATCTCTTCGCAACCTGTCAATCCATTCATGTGACAGTCTGACATCTTTTGTCAGGACTACAATACCTCACTGCCCTGAAAAGCATTAAATTATTGGCTGTCAGGAGATTTCTACTCTTCCAAATGGTATTGAAATCTCAGAACACTCCAAAGACTAACGATACGTACGCTTCCAAAGTTGGTTTCCTTGCCGGACGAACTACAGTATGTTACTTCATTACAGCAACTGAGTCTGTCTTACTGTGACAGTTTGGTGGGCATGCCTGAATGGATCGAAAACCTCACATCACTTCAATATTTGAGAATTTTTAACTGCCCGAACATAGTCTCCTTGCCTGCTGGGCTGAAGCGCCGTGCTCCACCTCTAAACATGTATATTGAAGGTTGTCCTCATTTGAAATGACACAACCATCATCAAAGATCATCTCCTATATGTACTCCTGCTATGAAAAAGATTCCTCTCAGGTTTGTTTTTTTTCTCATCCTTCATATATCATCTATTATCTAGTATAGTCGTAATTTGTTTAACAAGATTGCAATTCTCTCCATCTGCTTCAACCTTTACCTGGCATTGCATGGTACATTGATTGCTACTTTACTATCAAAGTAGACTATAAAATTTACTTTTTTTATTTATTTTATGGTTGACTGCGTTTCCGACCTCCTCCTTTTGGGCTCGAGGATGGCAGAAGACAAGACACAACATTATAACTGATTTAATGAGTTGTATACTATTTTAAAGTTCAAATTATCTCATACTTTCACATGCACGATTTAATCTATGAAAAAGTTGGTATGTATGATGAATAATTTATACTCATGTTCTATTTATCAGAGCACTATATGTAATATATTGCATCTGGTCTAAGGACCAAAAATTCATTCGTCCAGATGTTGATGTTGATGAGTTGAGTCACACTGGATGGTGCAATTTCTAGAGAGTCCTTTAGTTCAATTTCCTAAAACATAGATGGCTTGAACAATAATAGCAGCAATTTTATGGATGTTGAAGGCAACAAATCAATGGATAGGATGTTTCAATCTGGTAATTTTAAAGAAATCACTCCCAGGGTCCATTGCATCAAGAATTTGGTGTATTCTGTTGCAGAGTCAAGATTTTTTTTTCCTACTATGGACTAGTAGTAGGAAGCCGGTCATACATGGTCAGCTTAAAACATGAGACACCTCTTTGCCAGATATTGTGAAGTTGTGAAGTTACATTAACCACATAATCCTTACCATCTGAACATACACTATTGAAATAGAATGACTATAGTCGATGGTCAGTATATAATATAAACAATTGAGTGGGTGGCTAGGACCTGGTTCATTTAGATTTTTTTTAACTTTTCTATTTATTACTGTTATTGTTATTATTTGCTAGAAGAAGGATAACGATAAAATTAACTAGAAAATAAAAGGATACAAAAATTTTTTTATTGTGCCCAACATAACAAAACGTGATCGAGTACCTAGCACACAAAATAGTAAAAATACTCAAAATAACTGAGGTTGTCTCCATGGCTGCACTTCTTGGACAGATCTAGATTTTTTTATTGTGCTCCATGAGATTTTTTATTTATATTTTTTGTTATTTTAAGAAAATGATTTATTTTCCACAACATTTCTTTCAGGCCCAAAGGGACTCACAAACTCACCTCGATGGCCAAAAAATTCTCTTACTTGGATGGAAATATCTAAAGAAAGGATATACGGGTAAGATCTTCCCTTCCCTCCGAAATTTCTAGTATAATTTAGTTTGCCCCATTGTGAGATGGAAATGGTTTAGCATACTTTGTTCCACTGTAGTTTTGCATAAACGGCTAGTTTGGCTCGTGGTTGGAAAGGGTTTCTATTGATCTCAATTCCAACAATATTGTCAAGGGGCCTTTGACATATTAGTCTTCCTTAAACCAAGTTTTCCAAATTTCATGACTAAAATTTAGATAACATCACCAGAATCGCTCGACTCTAGTCAACATTGTTTTAAAAAACTTCCTTGCCCCAAATCCTATGATATCTTGGGAATAGTGTATGTCATAGAAACTGATAAATCCCATGATATCATGGGACTATCTTATGATATAATGGTTGTTATGCAACATCTTATGGAAATTTTTTCTAAATAATAGGACCTTACAAATGATGCCCAAATGTGTATTTACTTTTCATAAAATATCATTTTTTAGTAGTATGTAATAAATGAATTCACTTGCTTTGTTATAGAAAGTTACGATGCATAAATTGGTAAATCCTATGATATCATGAGATATGATATACAAAACGTTTTTAAGAAGTGTTGATGAAAGTAAAGCGACTCTGCTGACTGGCCCCTATTGTCAAATGGTGGAATAATTGGACGGACTCTTCTCGACCAGCCCACCAATCCATTGTTGAACCTATAGCAAAAGCTTGGGCCTTAAATTTATGGAGGGCAATTTAGAAATTGAGAAATAATCTTACTTTTTATTTAATGTAAGAATACTAGCCCCATCTCAAACTGCTACAACTGCCAAAAGTATATTGGGTCTTCTCAAGGCCTCAAATGTGGATTGAAATCCCAGGGAATGAGCCACCTCCCTTTGGGATCAATTCCAGGATCGTAGGAATGTGGAACATATTTTTAGTCATCCAATGAGGCGACTGCTTATGGGTATCTGATGACTTATAATGGTCTTTTAAGTGTTGCAGATGCTTTGAAGGATCCTAAACTCGGATCATCCAAGGAAATGAAGAGAAGTCGATTATCACTGCAGTAATAATGCCGCTAGAATTAGAGTCTTCACTAAGATTTGTGTTTATTCTGATGCTTTAGATGTGATTAATGCTGTTAATGGAGGGCCTGATTGATCTATTGCTGTTGTGATCTTTGTTACGTTTGCTAGATACTTTGGTAGATTTGTATCTTGTCATATTAACAGGAAGTCTAACAGGGATGCTCACCATCTCGCAATTGTTTGTGGAGCTCTCCTTGGGATTTAGAGTGATGTGACTCTGTTTTTGGAGTGGTTATGCAATTTGGTTTTCTTGTTGTAATTGGGTTTTGTTTTTTAAAGGAGTTTTTCAGTTTACCAAAATGTAAACCAGGGTATAATGCTTTCCAAACCTTGAAGTCCATATTTCAATGGGATATATACAGTTGATAGGTACACCAAAAATAGAAATATGAAGAGCATCATGCTATTTGCCATTTTCTTAATACCTTTATCAATAGTTCAGTTCTTGTACAGGTGCATTCATGTCAAAAACCAGGGTCTTGCCATTGATGGACTACGGCGTCTCTAGATATATGATCCATCCAATGGTCAGCTCTGTTAGATGGCCCATCTAGAGTAGGAACTACCCCATCAACAGTTATAAACCTAGAGAGATGTTTACATGGAATAAATATGGTCACATCATCCTTTAAAATCGAGGACAGAAGATGCTTGCTCTTTCTTTCTCGCTGTAACATAAAGAGTGTAGGGACCCTGTCCTCTGTTTTATTGGTTAGATTCACATAATTAATGAATCTTGGGGAAAAAAAATTTCAGATCATTAGATGTTACGTATCTCGTCTCAAATTTTACCAATTCGTAACAATTATAATGGTCTTAGGTCCCTCCAACAGTGAATGTAGGATTGGAATGTTAACTCAAAATTAGTTTTTTTTATAAATATTGTGGATTGGTAGAACAGACGGTTTGGTGATCCCACTCGGCCAGGTACCCTTCCAGTGAAAGCATTAGTTTTGTCTTTATGATGCTAGAGATGGATAATGGGCATTGATCATATGACAGTCCATGTGGTGTGAAACCTGGTATTGTCTTTGCTGAACCGAAGCTTGGGGGTACCAAACCTGGGTATTATCTTTGCTAAACCTTTAAATGAAGGATTTACTTCACTTCACTTCACATGTTTGCATGTTCACTTGTAAAGTAAATGGTCACTTTAAAGATATAATAAGAGATGACGGGTATTATCTAAAATTAAAAAAACTCAAAATCCACCTCCTTGATTTTTTTTTTATTTTTATTTTTTTGTCTGTGCCAAGGCAAGAAACTTTTTTGACTTTTTGGATAAAAAGAAGATCCCATTTTTCTTTTAGTAGAATGAGATTGACTTTTTTACTATTTTGATTTATTAGACAGAGATCATATTATAAAGATCATCAAATCTGATGTTTGATTTATAGTAGGGCCCATATATTGGAAGTTCTTGATACAGAGACATGCAAGTATGATACACGTGCAGTAGTTATGAATGCTTTGTACAAAAAGAAGTAGAATTTTGCTTACTAGCTTCAATTTGCTGTTGGTAGCTAGAAATGGATTATGTGTGTCTAAACCTGTGTAATTCCGAACACAACTAATTTCACATGTTTTGAGAGCAGAGTCTGAAAAATGCAAAGTTGGGAGCTTCTCTTTAGAAGAATTGGGTAAAAACTAAAACAGAGCAGGATGCACTCCATAAGAATTGCCAAGATATATGTAATGAGTATCCAATCTATACCATCTTGTTTCTGAAATAAATCAAAGATAAATAACCGTACATTCAAAAGAAAACTTCACATTTGCAATCAATCAAATTTGACATGGTATCGCTTTGTTTGTATCTATGAGCAAAAAATGACATGAAGCTTTGTAAAGCTGATAGGTCATGCCTGAAACAACTTTGATTGTGGTCTCTACTCCATAGCAACCCAATATAAGATCCGGTTTGAACCATCTGAAGTGCATGATGAGTTTGGCTGTAGGAAGTAGGAGCAAGAGCCATCTCAAGTGCATGATGAGTTTGGCTGTAGGAAGGAGGAGGAAGAGCTGCATTGGAGCATAGAAGGCAACATGTCAAGCAAAGCATCTCAAACTTCAAATATGACAAAGTCCGAAAGGATTGATATTGAAGATACTTAAGGCATTTCTAAGCAAAGAGTTTCCGTCAAAGTGGATAAAATTGAAGAATTAAAGGTGAATATGCACAAGGATTGCATTCTAGAAAAGAAATGGTGCCATATACATATCCATATCAGACCCTTCCTGACTTGTTCAATACACATGTAATAAAACCTCCTTTACCATGAACTCAAAGGAGTCCAATACACAAGTATGCAAACAAATCTAAATGGTGAATATCCATAAGTAACCATCAAATATTTTCTTATTTGATAGGAATTATCACCCAACCATCTACGTATCAAATTAAATCCTACTAAAGTGACAGTGACATCTAAATTTCCACCTAAAACCTCTTTTGCCAAGTCATATGTGGACCAATCACCATAATGATTTAGGGTGGAAAGTCAAGAATATTCTGTAGAGTGTTGACTGTCATATCCATTCTTTGAGAAAGGAGGAGAATTCCTTCGTTGCTACCGTTTACTGTCTGGATGTAAATGAAAATGCTATCCAAGATTGGTTGTTCTCTAAAAGGGGGATTCAGGCAGAAGTGAAGAGACTCAATTCCACTTTGTTTTGGATTATGCCTACTTCACAAGAATGCCTCGACTTGGTTGCTATTTGAATGATTCTGTGATTCGAAGGTTGGATCGATGGACTGAAGTGTTGGGACCTGTTCTACAGCCTAGCTGAATTGGGATGGAAAGTATTCCTCTTCATGCTTGGCATGAAAGGGTTTTTAGTCGCCTGGGTGAATGTTTTGGGGCAGTGCTGGAGATTGATGAAGAAGCTAAGAAGAAAATGCGAATAGATAGGGTTCGTATTCTTATCTCGAGGGATCCTCGGCAACAATTGCCACCAAAATTTGATCTTGAGGCTGAAGGCGTTCGTTTTTGCATTGGTATCAGCATTGCAGAAAGAGGTACAAGATCAGAAAATATTCAGATGCCTGAGATTTCTTGTCGGAGTCCTGCAACAATGGAAAACTCAGGCAAATCAATGAGGGCGGATTTTCCGAATAATCTAGGCGTGGAATCAGGGGATTTGGGCTTTCAGTTACCTAAATTTCTCGCTCCAGATTCAGAAATGCCACAAGTGAAAGGTGAAGGTAGATCTGAAGTTGCCAAAATCCAGCCGAAAATCTTTGCAGATCTCAAGCATTCTACTGCACAATGAAGACGAATTTCTTTCGTCGCACGCCAGGGAGAGACCTTCTATTAAAGGGTTTTCCATAAGTTATTGCATGACTTAAATGCCCCTGTGGAACTTCAAAATTCCCAGGTGTGTCCTCTTTTAAATGAAACAACTAATGGGAATTGTGTTCCCCTTCAACTGGACGATATTGATGACCGATGTGGGCCCCAGGTGCGACCAGGTGTAATACTGATCCTATTCATCCTTCTTCCATTAAATCTTGTTATGAAATTGTTCAGAGAACCTCTTCTTCCTCTGATGGTGGGTCTGAATCTGAATATGGGGATGATAATATAAAAAAATGGGGGGGGGGGGGGGGGGGGGGGGGTGGCGGTGTTGGGATCGTTGCTCAGCGGGCTCTTTGAGTGTAGAAGAGAATGAAGACGAGTTAAATCAGAATTTGAATCAAGCTCTGGCAGTAGGGACTGATAACATAGCCGCCATTGCTGTGGATAAATCAAGGTTCAACTCTGGAGAGAAGGCTACTAATGAGTTACTTGAGGAGAAAATGTTTGAAATTGCTAAAATTTTAGGCATTTCTATGGAAGGTAAAATAGAGGACTTAAGGAGTTTTATTCATGAGATGTTGACAGAAGAACAGAGTTGTATGAAAGTGGGTATTCAAAGTAGAAAGAAATCAAGAGCACAGAGAGAGTTAGATAAGTTGGCTTCTTTTATAAATTATGACCTTCCAACTGGGGATAAGAGATCTGGTGTTAAGCTGTTGGGTTTATGAAGATTCTTTCTTGGAACATTCGTGGTATGAATTCAGTCTCTAAGAGTGCAGTTATGAAAGGCTTATTTAAGTCAGTGAAAGGTGAATGTTCATTTCTACAGGAGACTAAAGTGGAGAGTGTTGATGACCAGCCTTTTAGATCCTTTTGTCCTTGGCCTGCCTATCAGCTCTATGGGTTAAGCTGGATGAACACATTGGGAGATATACTGTATCTGCATTGTTGAGGGATGTTAGGTGTCGTGTGTCGTGCTGTTTAGGCAGTGACTTCGGTCTATGGTCCCAACCGTTCTAGTGACAGTGCTTTCTGAGGAGAGCTTAATCAGGTGACCGTATTATGGCATCATCCATGGGTTTTTTGTTTCTTCTTAATCACGTTTCTTATTTCTATACATTTCCTTGTTATGTATTTTTTCGTATTTAATAATTCTTTTACCTTTTTATCATAGTCTTGTTTTGTTTTATTTTTTTCGATTTTGATGGGTTCTTTTTTAGTTTAACTGTGGTAATAGGTTTTCATGGATTTATGGTTGTTTTTCAATCTTTTGTTTTTAGGCATTGGGTTCTCATCGGTTTATTTATTTCTTATAAGCTATTCTTATTATTGAATTGTCTATGGACTTTTGTTTTCTTGTTGTATTTTATGAATTTTATTTTTTATTATTTGTTTACTCTTCTGATTTCAAAAGAACGTTTGAAATAAAATACTCAACTAATGTTGAACAAATTAAAGTGATCTCATTTTGAAATTAACCAACTATATTTTTTATTATTATTATACGTTTTAATTTTGATGAAATGTTTACCATCTCAATATAATTTGAACTAAATATTATTTAAAAATCATATTCTTTTTAATATTTTAAATTATATTGCCCGTGCTAAGTGCAGGCATGTTTGGAAAATTGAGTTCTAACTTTGCTATTGATTGAGAAATTGGAGCTCGGTTTTAATTTTAGTTTTTACTTGAAGGAGAGATTTTAGGGATTCGAGAGAGATTTTTATTTTGATTGTAGCCGATCCAAATAAAGAGTCCAATCTAAAAGGAGCTTCCTTCTAAAGAGTCCAATCTTCCGCAGTCTCTAACTAATCAGTGCATATTTAGATTTTCTTATCTAATAGCATAGGAAAATCTTATATGTCCCTAAGTAGCTAGATGACATCTAAGGGTGTTCATGAGCTGGGTTGAACAATCTTCAAGCCCGGCCTAGATTTTAAAATATTGTCCCGAGTGTGGGCCAAGCCTGGCTTTGGCCAAAAGTACCTGGCCCATCCCACCCAGAATATAATAAGCCCAAGCCCGAGTGTATTATGTATTATAAATAAAATGGAAGATATTTACTAGCCTAACTTTTAGCTCACCTGGTTAAGTGGTTTGTTTGTGTGAGAGAATGTGTGTTTGACTCCGTTTTTTCAGTTTTCTTTTTTTGTATTGGCTTCTCATGGTTTTTTGTCTCTTCTAACTCACGTTTCATATTTCTATAAATTTCTTTTTTATGTACTTTTTGGTGTTTAATGACTTTTTTTTTTACCTTTTATCAAAATTATATTATATTTTATTTTTTCAATTTTCATGGGTTCTATTTTAGTTTCTATGGTGATAGGTTTTCATGGATTTATGGTTTTTCTTTTATTCTTTTATTTTTTGGTTTTTAGGCATTGGGTTTTCACGGGTTGATTTGTTTCTCCTAAGTTGTTTTTATTTTTGGATTGTCTATGGACTTTTCTTTTCATGTTGTATTTTTTTAGTTTTTTTATCAATTTATTTTTTTATTATGGCTTCTCATGGGTTTTTTGTTTCTTCTAAATCACGTTTCATATTTCTATAGATTTCCCTTTTTATGTACTTTTTGGTGTTTAATGACTTTTTTTCACCTTTTATCAAAATCCTATTTTATTTTATTTTTCCGATTTTGATGGGTTCTGTTTTAGTTTCCGTGGTGATAGGTTTTCATGGATTTATGGTTTTTATTTATTTTTTTGTTCCTATTTTATGGTTTTCAAGCATTGGGTTTCCATGGGTTTATTTTGTTTGTTCTAAGTTGTTCTTATTGTTAGATTGTCTATGGACTTTTGTTTTTATGTTGTATTTTTATAGTTTTTTTATCAATTTATTTTTTTTATTACGGGTTTATTCTTCTAATAACAAAAGAATATTTAAAGTAAAATAATCAACTAATTTCAAACAAATTAAAGTCCTCTCATTTTGAAATTACCCAACAATATTTTTTATTATTATTATAGATTTTAATTATGATTGCAATTTTTACCATTTCACTATAATTTAGAAGAAATGTTATTTAAAAATTCTATTATTTCTAATATTATAAATTATATCGTCCGTGCTAAGCGCGGGCATGTTTTGCTAGTTTTGTATTTATGGTCGTACCGAACAAATTTAAATGCGAATTTACTTCATTTCCTACTATGCCACATTATTTCTCATTATGATATGTAAAATTCACTGATAGCTTGCTTTTATACAATTTATAATTTTATTTATCACCTGATTTGTTTTGTATATTCTTATGTTTGCTCTACAGTTTTTTTCATGTCTATATTTCATATGTCAATTCTTTTCACTTTCAACTTTTTCTCAGTTGTTTTTATTAGTGTTTTTGGGAACCCATCGTTGTGGACGCACCTAATCAGTCCAAAATTTTATCTTTCCTTTACTCCTTTCCTGGTCGTACTTCCTCTATAAGTTTTTTATTTATATTTAAATATATTTTTAATGTTTTCTTTGATATGGCTTGGTATTACTTTTATATTGGAATATGATTTTTTTTTTCTTCACAATAGTTCTGGTAAAGAGACGTACTATAAAAAGGGGATATTCCTATGCATCCTTTCCTCACCATATGGTAAGGGACAAGTTTAATGCGGCCACTTAGGGACCCACTGGTCATGGGACTTGTAGGGGATGAGAAGAAACACCTTAGATGAGACTATATAACAAATTTGGGGTCAAGCCCATGCCTCTAACCCATTCATCCATGGCCCACAAATTTAGTGACTTTATATTAAAGAAAAAAATTTGACCCTCGATCCAACAGTCCAATCCATTTGGATAGGTGAAAATTTAATGGGTCGGGTTCCTTGTGTGTGGATGGTTCGGATGTGTTATAAAGTCAACCATACTATGTTTTCCCTTACCATAATATGGTGAGGGATGGATGCACATGAAGATTTTCCCTATAAAAATGTACCTGTTTTTCTTATAAATGCAAACATTCTTAGTGAAATGATCAAGTTCAATCTATCTCAATAATAAGCGTTTGCTTAGTCGGGTGGCAACCCTGCATGGCTGCCTGTCACCTAGCAGTCCAAGGATTGATCCTTCATATTCCTGCGGTCTTCCTACATGCATGTGCTCTTATTCTAATATGGGCTTCGTCTTTCCACTTATGTGGCGTCTCTTAGGTCTCAGACTCTTAGGTTGGGGTGCCAACACAAAGAAAAAAAAGTCAAATTCATCGAGCCTACTTCAACTAATCCAAGACTTCCCTTCAGATATATTTATCTTGATTTTAGTAACTTCAAATTTTAACAGTTTACAACTAATTCAAGACTTCCCATCAAATATATTTATCCCTCGATTTTAGTAACTTCAAATTTTAACAGTTTACAACTATACAGTTTTGACATCAATCTGATAGTGAGTATAGATTTGATGAGCATCAAATTGGGTACGATGTCAATTCATTGGGGTGCTGAAATCTAGAAGGAGATTAATAAAAAACGGATAGAGTTTAAACATCAATCCGATAGTGAGTATAGATTTGATGTGCATTAAATTGGGTACGGTGCCAATTCATTGGGGTGCTGAGTACTAAAAGGAGATTGATAAGAGGTGGACGCTAATGGGCCTATAGAGCTGGGCCACATATGCAACAGTGTAGGGGTTTGCTCTTAGGTCAATATTTCTGGCCCAATACATCGAGCAAATGTAATAAAAGATCTCTTCCTCCACCCTTCTGCAAATTATTATTCTAATCCTCTATTTGAGGCAAAGAAAATAAATGGAGAAAGAGAATAGACGAACCAACCGTCAATCAAACCAAGCGTGCCCATTATTGTGTGGCCTGGATCTTACAATATAAATGGTTTTTTTTTTGGGTATAATGGGACAGTTATACTGTTGACAACTTTGATCATTGGACTATGGGCCACCTTAATAAATCAAATCAAATTGCATTTAGGATTTCAAGTGAGCCAAAGAAATACCAGGTCCAGCCTGAGTCCATCCAGTTATGGGCTGAGTTTGTGGGTCCACGGGGCGGGAATTGGATGATATTAATTTCAAATAACTAGCAAGCTAGGCCTAGACTAATGACTACCTGCCCATTTGTCCCCATCAGATGAAAAGGGCTCAAACTGAAATTAAATGGGATATTCCCGTGCATTCTTTTCTCACCATATATTCTGAAATTACCCTTCTAATATTCCCTAAAGTCCCTCAATTAAAATCTCACCTATTTTCTCTCTAATTGCAACATAATCTTTTTAAGATTCCACCACAAAATGAATCTTTCCTAAAATCTCAGCACTATCTAATCTATAAAATCTCCCAATTAAAATCTCTCAAATATCTAATTTCGGATTAGAAATCCCTCTCTAATTGCAACATAATCTCTTTAAAATTCCATCCCAATTCCAGCCATCACAATTCCTCCCTTCTGGATGTCAATTTTCCAATTTTTTTTTTCCAACCTATTTCTTAACCCTACGTGTTCTACAAATCCAGCCCATTTCTTAACCATCCATGTTCTACAAAATCCAAACCCCACTACCTCAATCCAAACAACAACAAAGAAAACCATATAAGAAGAGGAGGAGGAGGAAGAAGAGAGGGCTGACAATTTACTTCAATTCACCAGCACTGTCAGTTCCATTGCTCAAAGAATCACATACGACTCATTGGATTATGTTCTCCTATGTGCGTAAAATCATTAATCAGAAAGTCACTTCATTATAATTGTAGATATAATCATGGATGGGCCAATTTACAATAAATCTCACTGGTCGTAGAGATCACGTGTACTCTATTCGTACAAGTATTGACTCTTGAGTAGGTATAGTTATGACCATGGTTCATTAATCTAACCATTGATCTCATAGGGTAACCATGCCACTATGCTCTCCCGTGGAGGAATCCAAACCCTTCAATCGAATGGATAAGAAAGGTGTGGATAATCTGTATAGCACGGGTCTTGTTGCCCACCTGTAAAATCTGAGGGCCATGAGATCTATGGTATGGATCATTAATCCATGATCATCAACTGTGCTAAGTCTTGAGACCCAGAATACAATGCACATTGGACAGAAAACAAGGGCCCTTTCACAACCCAATAAGCACGATCTACATTAGTACAGTTGTTGCCTTACGTAGAAGTAGGATCCACTGTGGATAGTATTGCAATGAAAACTCTATATTGAAGTCCTAAATCAACAACTATGGATCCTAATATTTTGTTTCAACCATCCATTTGCAATGCAATATAGATATATATATATATATATATATATAGTGGGCCCCACCTGTAGCCATGCAAAATATCTGTATGAGACATTGAGACCTCACAAATCTTATAGAGGTATGCATTTCTCTTTCAATTGGGTTTCTTAGATATGCACAGATATTGCCTTTTTATTGGAATATATTTTTTTATTATTTTCTTTTTCGGCACGGGCCTCTCACACTAGTATTATATATATGATAAAGCAATTGGGGAGGTGGACTGTGGAGGGTGCCACGGCTGCAACACAGTAATTCTCCTTTCAAAAAAATGTGCACAAAAAACATACATTACTTTATAGTGCTACATCATTACAGCCATGATTTTTTCTCCAAAATTCTCTCCATCCATATCCTTTATCTCCTAAAATCTTCGAATCAATATCACTTAAAATCTCTCTATTTTGCTAAATTATTCTTTCACTCAATCTTATCCATCTTTCATCTTCTCAAAATGCCCATTAATTTGAACATACCTAACAAAAAATCTGGACTGATAGAGAGAAACGGGCCTAGTTAAGGTATATTTATGATTAAAATGACCACTGAAGAAAAGTGCATGTATTTTGTAAATTGGTTGAGCCTGGACAGAGCTTCAGTTAAGTGGGCTAGATTGTGGCCTCAATATTAAGCCTGACAACAAAATATGTCAGCCCTAATTCCAAACTAATAATAAACATAATACTTCTCAATATATTTTTTAATTATATATATTAAAGCAATACGATTTATTTTGCCGTGTGATGACTCACGAAGTTATCTTTTCGAAAAAAACACCCGAGAAAAAAAAATATAGGCTTTGTTGAAAAAACATATTTATATAGCCAGTACATCGGCCCATATAGGTTGAATTTCTAAAAACCCCCGATTAGTATCCCTAAAATCTCTATGTTTATCTTTTAGCAAGATTAATGATATGCTCTTATCCCTATCCTAGAAAGGAATATGAAAGTTCGGGTATGAGATCTCTAGATTGGTCAAATCAATAAAACAACCCAATTGTGTAAAAAAAACAATAATCTATGAAGCGAAAAATAAACTCACAAGCACACACCACAAGGACACCAGATATAACGTGGAAAACCCTAACAGTGTAAAAAACCACAGATCCGAACTGGATCAACAATTAAGCACTATGAATCTCACAATTACAAGAAACTTAGATTCCTCCCCAGATATCCCTTACCTAAGGACTGCAATTACCTTATGTTGCTTCACACTTCAACAACTTCACACTGTTGATTGCAACAGACTCAATCCCGCGCTTGACTTCTCAAATCTTTTATGCAAGAAGATAATCTTTTACTAGAAAAGCAGAAGAAGTTACTCTCTAGATGATCTCTTCAGCACAAGACTTCAATCAAAAACTCTAGAGAAGATTTCTTTCAATTATATCTCTAACTCAGAACTTTGAGAGATGAGCTGCAACTTTAGAATATCCCTTGTCCTTTAAATTGTCTTTAAGAGGTGCTTAAGGTTGCCTAAGATGATGAGGACAAAGACAAGCAGTTTGGGCAAGACTAAAAACACACTTTAATTTTCGTCAGACTCTGCCGATATGTCTGCACCTTGTCCGCTCGAGCGAATGGAAGGTCCGCTCGAGCGGATGAGGTTCTATTTTAGCATTGCGAGTTTCTGACTACGTCCTCTCGAGCCGAAAGCGGGGATCGCTCAAGCGGTCCCTGATCCAAAATTTCAGCACTTGTTTCTTTTCAAAATATCTTCTCACTTCTAATTCTTGTAGTCTTCTATCTTTATGGTCCTTTTCTAAAAATAATAATTACAACTCAATGAACCAAGAGTTCTGTTCAACCCATGAATTAGCCAACAAACAAAAACCTAACAGAATAAAACTACCAAATGAAAATCTTACATCTTGATTGCCTTAAAGATAAGGTTACCTTTCCTTAAACGAATTTAATATAAAATCTTACTTTCGATAATTCGATAAATATGATATAAAACTAGCCCAATAACCCGTACTTAGCACGGTATCTCCACTGAATAAACATTCATATATTAGAAACAATTACCTCCTTCTATAGGGCAAGTTGTATAAAACATAAATAGAAAAATTAAAGCAGAAAGGGAATAGTTACATAAAGGAACAACTGAAACATGAGTGGTTTGATGAAAAAAAATGAGTGGGTAGTTGTATGAGTAGTGGAGAGAGAATGTGGAACCATAACTGCTGGTCAAAATTAAAACTGCTGGTCAAAATTGCATCCAAAAGCCTCCTAGCTTAATATAGTATAATTCTTAAATAATCTATTTCCGATAATCCAACAAAGATAATATTGAATTCTAAAAAAAATAAAAAATAGAAATCTTAATACATTGTTACTAATAGTTCTTAATCCAAAAAGAAAATTCAAATACATAAACTCCTACAACCGTCTTCAATAGATTTTTAGGTGTTGAAGTAGTTGCATAAGCTTCATTATCAACGTAAACTAGCAACTACATCATTTTCAATATATGTGACTAAACAATCATTCATCCATTGATCACATATTTGGTTATGCAACCTGTTATTTACGTACTTCATTGCTGAAAAACTCTTTCAACCGTCGCAATCTCTACTGATAAAATCAATGCCAGTTTTAGAAGCAAATAAACCAATTAGTATACGATATCCTTTTTTGTCTCTACTAATTTTCTAGCATCGTCACCAATATCTTAAAGTTCTAAAAACTCGTTGCTAGAGTGCATATCAGCAATGTGGGCCCATTAAATTTTATTTTATTTTGGTAGACAGTTGGCCCATTAACTTAGGCGGTGGGTATTTTATGGTGACTTTTATTCACTACCATAGCACCAATGATAAAGGGGTAAAGTTAGCTAATGTGGGGTGAAACTCTCAAATTGAGTGGGGTCAAAAGCTTCCCATAAGTTCAATTCATGACATAAAATTTTTTAGGAAAAACTACGGGAAAATCCCCATAGTGAGCCTTAAGTAAGGAGATGACCCAGCAAGAGTTTAGAGACAGGAGGGGTCTTTTGGGTGGGTTTCTATTTTTTTTTTAATCTTTTAGCGATATTGTTGATATCGACAATATAATTGTCAATCTCGACCATTATGCGTAAAACCTTTATACATCGCCCCCGTGTCTGCATTTCTTTATCAGAGCATTTTCATCGACTGCAGCATGTTCTTTGGCGAATTTCCTTATCAGAAAATGCCTCAAAAACTATTCTAAATGGTGGTCGGATTCCATTAAGAGGTTGATACACAATAAACACCTTCCTATATTGCATCATCTACCCTAAAATATCATTAGTTTGATTCCTTTTCAGTAACGACTTCTTTCACTACCCTAGAACTGTGGTCTAAATCCTAAAAGGAGCCATTTTAAGACTGTACCAATTGTATAAATGCATATCTGTATGTAATTTTGCATAAAGATTACCATTTGTGTAGTAAATATTATTTTCGTTTTGGGCTTGATTGATATCACTTTCGTTTTGGGTTTTTAGGGTTTAAAAAGGTTTTTTTTTTTTTTTTTTTTTTTTTTTTTTTTTTTTTTTTTTTGTAGGCGCTGTTTGAAAAGGGGTTCCATGTAGGCTTGAAGATTGCAGTTATTTTTTTGTCCGATTGGTGATATAAATGGGTTGTTCAAGGCTTGAACAGTGTAGTGCTTTTTTGGGTTGGTTGTTGACGTAAATGGGTTCCATGTAGGCTTGAAGATTACAGTTATTTTTTGGTCCGGTTGGTGATGTAAATGGGTTGTTCAAGGCTTGAACAGAGCAGTGTTTTTTTGGATTGGATGCTGATGTAAATGGGTTCCATGTATGCTTGAAGATTGCAGCTATTTTTTTACCCGATTGGTGATATAAATGGGTTGTTCAAAGCTTGAACAATGCAGTGTTTTTTTGGGTTGGCTGCTGATGTAAATGGGTTCCATGTAGGCTTGAAGATTGCAGTTATTTTTTGGTCTGTTTGGTGATGTAAATGGGTTGCTCAAGGCTTGAACAGTGCAGTGCTTTTTTGGGTTGGATGCTGATATAAATGGGTTCCATGTACGCTTGAAGATTGCAGCTATTTTTTGGTCTGGTTGGTGATGTAAATGGATTTCTTAAGGCTTGAACAGTGCAGTGCTTTTTTGGGTTGGATGTCGATATAAATGGGTTTCATGTATGCTTGGAGATTGCAGCTATTTTTTGGTCCGGTTGGTGATGTAAATGGGTTGTTCAAGGCTTGAACAGTGCAGTGATTTTTTGGGTTGGCTGCTGATGTAAATGGGCTGGTTGGTGAAGTAAATGTGTTGATGTAAATGGGTTGTTCAAGGCTTTGAGCACTGCAGATTTCCCTTTTTTTTGGAGTGTTTTGCTACTTTTTTAAAGTATTTGACAACTGTATGAATGTTGGAATGTAAATGGTGATATAAATGAGTTTTATATAAATTTAGATTGTTCTATTCAGTTGCTCCATGGTGTTGTGCTTAAGTATATCCTTTCACCATATGTTTGGGTTCACACTTAATTTAAACATAACAATGCAAAATTTTGACAATTCAATAAATGTATATTGTCGATATCAACAACTTTTAGTTGTCGATATCGACAGCTATTATCCATACCAGCACCTAATGAGTTACAACTTTTAATTCAACCCACTGACGAAACTAGTCGATATCGACAACTTTTATCCATTTAAGCACCTAATGAGTTACTACTTTTAATTTAATCCACTAACGAAACTAGTCGATATCGACAACTAAAATATGTTGATATCGACAACTTTTATCCATTCCAGCACCCACTGACTTATAACTTTTATTTCAACCTACTGATGAAACTAGTTGATACTGACAGCTTTAATCTATCGATATCGACAACTTTTTTCCATTCCATCACCTACTGAGTTACAAATTTTAATTCAGCCCACAGTACTTCAAGAAAGCCTATGGCAATGACAGCAACAACATCATGAACCTTCCTGCAAAAACAAGTAAACAACTCCTTTATCAATCTACCCCTAACATAGCAACAAACCCACCACCATCCCTTATGCTCAACCCAAAACAACTCTCCCCATTTCAATCTCAGTTGCTGTCATACAGATTGCAAGTTCTTTTTCAAGCAGTTACTATCACCTGCAGATTCATAACAATTACACAGGTGCCATCAATGAAAATGTACCGGATGCTCTCAACTCAGAAAACATCAAGCAGTATACCAAGTGGAATCCCATCAGATGCATTCATTAAACCTATGGAACCCTAACATGTATTCAACCATTCTATTGACAATCTGCTAACAATAAAGAGAAAAAAAAAATAAAAAAAAAACAAAAAAAAAAAACAGCATGAGGCAAAGTATACATACTCCAACAAAAGTTTTCTATATACAAGTTTAATTCATTCTGCACAATGGTCAGTTAGGATGCAAAGTATAAGTCTATCAACCTGCCCCATAAGCACCATCCAACAAACATTTTCCAAAATAGAACATAATAAATTTCCTGTGCTCCGCTCTTTGTTGGAAATCACCATCAAAGCCATCATGGGAAGTCACTCAAGTCGGTCAAACGTTATTGTAATCTTCTTTTTGACGCCATCTTTATCGGAGTGCGAGCTACTACACCCATCCTTAGAAAAGTCCTCAAATGTTGTCTCAAAGGAACCCTTAAACTTTGTCAATTTCTTCCGGATTGATGTTGTGAGCTTCTCAATAGACACTTTCCGGCGCTCCGCTCTATCACAGGAGCGATCTAAACGAGCCACCAAATCCTCTGCCTGAAAACGAAACGCACCCAATATTAATTTATCATATCATACCAGCAAAGTAATGTTTTAATAGGAGAAAAAAATACGTAAACATTGTTTCGTGCAGTAACTTAATGGAGTGATTTGAGCCATACATGCTTAATTGGGATGGTGGGGTCCGCCGGTTTGGCGGTCTCCTCCGCCTGGCTATGCTTAGTAACTAAAATCATCTTTATAATAAATGTTTAGATGAATATGTATAAACTACATTCTAAAGATCCTCAAAATTAAAGATTTCCTATAAATCAACTAGCTTTGCCGTTGATATATTACATAAATGATTAAAACTCTAGCTTGGGCCAAGCTTGATCCACTTGGACCACTACCCTTCAGCTAGCATCAGGCATGTGAATGGAGAAAGATCCTGGCTTGACAAGTAGTTATTGGATATAAATCCAAAACCACATACTCAACACTCATATAGTCAAGGAGAATGAAAAATATAGATCATCTACACTTATGCCCTACATCCAGTTGGATCATTGAAAGTCAGGCCACATTTAAAGTTGTTCCACTAGTGTGAACTGGCCCACTATCTACATAATATGGTCCGCTTTAAAAGTAATATCATGGTTTTAAAACATATGAAATTAAAGCCTAGGATCGCACATATATTAGGATTTTGAATGTTTTCGATGTTGGAATAGAAAAGGCTTAACGGTACTAATCAAGGTAAAAAAAGACTACAAATAACACTAGATCCATAGATACTCGAATGAACATCCATCAGGGTTAGAAAATGCTATATGAAGGAGACTTTTCAGAATAGGAAAGATGCTGCAATGAGATTTGATGCATACAACTACTGATTGGGTCTTTGTAGTTTTCCATTAAAAATATATATAATCTTTGTTTTAAGAACCTATAAACTTATTGCTTGATATTTGGTAATGCTAATAAGCGTTCCCAATAGTCTCAGAAACCAGGAAATCATTATCTCCACTTCAAAATGAAGAAGGGCATAAAGCCAGATTAAAGAAGATAAATCTCTACAATAGACAAGAGAAAATAATAATCCACTCAAAACCAATAGAATACTCTTAATCACATATGATGCCCCTTTCTGATCTCCATAATGCACAAATATATACACATACCCACTACAAAATAAATCATCATATCAGATAAACAAGACCCATATCAAGATATTGAAGTAAGATAACATTAACAAAGGCATATTCAAAACATCATGATCTTCAAATCCCACTTCCTTATTTCCCCAAACAAATGTCTCTTCTTATAACAAGTACAGACCATGAATAATAATAGCATGAGAGCAGATAAAAACAAGACCATAAATTTATAAACATAGACAGTCTTATAATGCACAAAAAGTTTGTGATCTAAATCTTTTTTAATCAACAATCTGTACATGGACTTTTTAATTTCTCTCTAAACCTCTTTTTGATCAGCAATCTGTACATGGACTTTTTAATCTCTCTCTCTCTCTATGTATGTAAATGCATAACAGATTCAAAATATCTCTATGCCAATAAAGGTGTGAAACCCGGATCTAGCAAACATTTGTCATTATCAACGTCTCTGTGCATTGAGAGGGTTTGAAAAAAAACCCCTTCTCAGTTGGGTAACAATGCCAGACAACCCATTTTTTCTTCAAAAAAACTCAAACAACAAACCTAATCAGACGGAATCACTCTTAGTTCGTTTAATCTAGGGATTGCATTTCATGTTTAAGAATAATGGCAAAAAAACGAGTTTGCAGTCTCGATCCAATGAAAAACACCGAAAACTCCGTTAAAACCTTATGCAAACAAGAGAAAACGATTAAAATACATACCTTCCTGTACTTGCCAACTGTGTATAGGTTTTGAAAAAAGGCGCCAAATGATGCTTGAGACTACTGGGACCAAAGAAAGGAATCGATAGGGATAGGGCTGGAAAGAGATAAGGGGGAAAAGGAAGGCGACGCAATGGAAGAAGAAGGGGGTTTCTTGCTGTTTTTAGTACAATTATTGTGATATCGACATCAAAGAAAAGGATGACTCTAAAATCCTAGTCGTCCACCTACTCGATAGGCTTTTTTTTTTTTTTTTTTTTTTTTTCCCTTTTTCCCAATTTTTTTTTTTATATCCAGTGGGATCACCCCTAATCCTAATTTTCCAGTAGTCATCCGTTTAATTATTGAATTACATGGATGGTCGGTCGGTCGGTCTGAGTAGATTAATCTGAGTTTTGGGCCATGGCCTATGCATGAACATGACATGAGATGGGATTATGGGGAAAAGAGTGTTTTGAGTTGAAAAATGCATTTCATTTTAGGTTCCACGTATGGAGAGCATAATTTTGTCTGATGTCTATTATACATATGCGGTCAAGATCTGGGTGGGGATGATCTCAACCCGATGGTTCGGATTTCTTTTATAAAATATAATTTTTTTTAAAACATAATAATATGTTTATCTTTAGTGAGATTGATGTTATGCTCTTATCCCTATACTAAAAAGAAATAAAACCACCAAATGAAAATGTTACATTTTAATTACCTTTTAAAGATCACGTTACCTTCTCTTAAACGTAAATGGCATTTCGTATTTGTGCTCATCCCTTTCCATTAATTTAGTATTTATGCTATGCTAGACTAATGCTATGCTATGATTAATTTCATAAATCCTAGATTAGTCTTGCTATATTACAAAGTATTCTTGAAGAAGTTTTTCACAATGACTATTTCTGAATGCATAGATATATATATCTAAGATTTTTTTTCTTTTTTTATAACAGTAAAAATAAAATTGGACCATTTCTCGATTTGTGAGTGTCATCCTTGCGCAGGGGCCATGCTAATCTTCTCTCTATCGTTCCAATTTTATCGGATGTCTCCCGAGACACAAAAAATTAATGCATTCAATGAATATATATATATATATAAGATTTGAAAAAACTTTATTCAGATTCCGCCATTTCTTTTTGCTTTTATGAAGGTTTTTTTTTTTTATGTCTGACTTAACTAATAGGTATAGGTTTTTTTTTTTTGGTTATCATGGCCGCCTCCTTCTATGATCCTTTTATATTTATTTTTTAGTAATATTTTAAAGAAGTCTTGGATTTTAAGATGTCTTGGATTTTAAGATATTTTCATTGTTGGCCCGAGCGTTTGTTGCTAGTTGAACTTATAGCAAAAGCTGAGGCTATTTAGAAGACAAGACTCGATCCAACTTTGAAAGACGTACAACAATATTGAGCTCATATCAAACCATTAACGATATTGGATCTTCCCAAGGTATCAACGGAGGATTGCAATCCTAGTGGGGAGGATCAATTCCAAGATCATAGGAATGTGGCAGATATTTTTACGAACGCCTATGGGTATTTGATATTTTTAGGGAGGATCAATCCCAAGATATTTTAACGAGTGCTTATGGGTATTTGATGACTTATAATGGTCGCTTTTATGTGCTGCAGTTGCTTTAAATGATAAAAAAACACTTATCATCCAAAGAAGCTAACAGCTTAATTAAAATAGGTCTTCAGAGGAATACAACTGTAATGTTAGAGACCATTAAACCAATGGTTCCTACCATTGATGAATTGCGCGCAGCTCAAAATAGGTCTTCAGAGGAATTTAAAGGAGCCGACTCATATATATATATATATATATATATATATATATATATATTCATGTGCATCTATCCCTCATCATAGGGTGATGGGCACTTTTCCTTTTTGCACAAGGGAGTGTACCTCACCCTATGTAGTTGAAAACTCACTTTTGTACTTGAAAATCCTCAATTATGGAAGTGTCCATCACCCTATGGTGAGGGATAGATGCACTTGAAACTTCCCCCCCCCACACACACATATATTTATATATATGATCCAACGCCAATGGTCAGCTCTGTTAAATGGCCCGTCCAGACTCCAGAGTAGGAACTACCCCATTAACTGTTACAAATAGGGGACAAATAAGGTCATCATTATCTTTTAAAAATCAAAGTCTCAGTACTCATAAAACAAAAAATATATTTGCATTTTTATATATGCTTTTTTAGTTCTTTAAAAGTTGATTTATTTTTGACATATTCTTCAAAAAAACTCATTTTCAGCAAAATGAAATGGAGAGCAAACAAGCATTTTATCAAGATCTTGTCTATTACTAATAGCATTATAAGAAAAAAGGCCCAAACGAAACTGCCCGCACAACCCCCCCCCCCCCCCCCCCCCCCCCCCCACACACACACAAAAAAAAAAAAAATGTTTGAGTTCGAATTTTTTTCTATGCCTTAATAAATGGCCGACATAAGCGTTCTTACAATAAGTGTTTTTACGATAAATGACCAATAGAAACTTTGGGTCTATGTTCTCAGCCGATTCAGTAACATAAGTGTTTTTACAATATTTACATTGAGCCATTTCGACCTCCTTTCCATCTTCAATAACCTTAACAATATCATAATCTTGTCAAACAAGAGAAGTTCTAGTTCTCTTGGGTGGTCTATGTACGAGAACTAGTGGGTTGTACTGAGACTTGACCTACTTTTTCATCTTCTAATGATCAAAATCATATCCTCCCCCTAAATTAACTGAAGAAGATTGTCTGAGAATTCTTCTAGAAGGTCGTCCAACCATATCTCAAAAATAAAATTTTAAAGCAAAAAAAGATATATAATAATAGTAATAGCCTTTTTTGTGATAATTAATATAAGAAAGGGGAGAAGATGAGAGTTAATATAATATATTATAAACTTATAAATATGGAATCTTAAGTTCAAATGATATAAATACCTCCGAATTTTTTAAGGCCCCTTTAATCTTGTCTTTTGATGATTTGATATGTGCCCTCAAAAAACTTCTTAGAGAGAGTGAGAGAGAGAGAGAGAGAGAGAGAGAGAGAGTTGTAAATTTTTGGTGAGAAGTGAGAATAAGAGGGGTGAGGTATTTATAGACTTTGTAAAATTCAAAAGGACACAAAATACCCCTTATATAATTGTTTATGACTCTTTGTAAAATTCAAACGGACACAAAATACTCCTTATATGACCGTTTATGGCTATTTGGGGGGGGGGGGGGGGGGGGGGGGTTGTAAAATGGACTTTTAAAAAAAAATGTGACAGTTTATAGCTGTTCGGGGGTAAAATGGACTTTTTTTTTCTTAAAAAAAGAGGTCGTTTATAGCCGTTTATCGTGCTTTACAGGCCGTCCAGTGCCGGCTCATTAAGCACAACAGACATGGGCAGTGTCGTGCCTTCAATGGGCCGTGCCTAATCATGCTTCATGTGCCAGGTCCCTCGGCCCACCACAACCTGTGCCTCGGGCCGTGGTGTTGATCGGGCCAGGTCGGGCCATTGACTCTTGTTGTGGGCGGTGCCGGTCCGGCCCATTTAACCTCTCTTCAGTGGGACCAACCATGTGTGAAAATCACCTGAATGGATGCCTCTGCATAGGCATAAAAGGGCAACTTCTAGGTAGCCCTCTCTCTCTTTATGACAGTGAAACGCCATGTGTGTTGGGACAGTGGGGGTTGGGGGCGTTTTAAGGGAGGGAACCTTCGGGGTAGTTTCCTCGCTCTCTTTCATACTGGCAGTGAAATGCGTGTTGGGGTGGATGGGTTTGGCCGGCACTAGCCCTTGGCGTTTGATATAGTAATATAGACCTGCGGTGGACTTTGTCTCGACATATAGACGCGCCATAAATGGGGTAGGTCGCTACTTACCAAGGCGGGCCGGGCCTGCGCCTTTCGGTTTGGGGGTTTTACTTGAAGGGTTGTGTGGAGTAAAAGTTATTTTAAAAAAATAATAAAATATAAGTGAGTTATAATGATATTTTATTTTTAGTTGTTTGTGATGTAATTTTTTTGACTTTTTTTATTGAAAAGTGGAGCTTTTTTATCTTTTAGTTGAAAAATGAGATTACTTTTTGACATTTTTGAAAAAAATATGGTAAAAAATTTAAATTAAAGTATTTTGGTGAGAAATTTTTTATAGAACTTAGAACTTCACCTTACTTATCTCTGCTAGTAAAACCCAAACATCCCTATTCAGTAGTGAGCACTTAGCTGTAAGGAAAATAAGAAATAATTTCAGTGGGCCCAACCATTTGTGGACGTCCCTGCAAGGTAGACAAAGGGCAACTTCTGGGTAACTTCCTCTCTCTTTCCAGCTGAAGCGCGTGCGTGTGTGGGGTCAAGGGCTGTGCGCGTTTAGTCCACAATCTTTGATACAGTCAAAACCGCATTCCTTTAATGAACGCGTTTAGTCCACTTCATCTTCCTTGCTCGACTCATAACTATTGCCACTACAATCCTTTCAGATTGCAAGTAGCAAATTTGAGATTGAGTACCCTCTCTTTGTCCAACTGATAATCACCTCCCGTAAAGAAAGTCATGGCAGAAATGCTTGCTTCCGGTGCTGTGAGGACTCTCACGGGGTCATTGAGCTCTCTCCTGGAGAAAGAGATAACGATCGCATGGGGTCTCAAGGAAGAGCTAGAAAAGCTCGAAAGCACCTTGTCAACAATCCAGTTAGTGCTTCAAGATGCAGAGGCAAAGAAGGTCAAGTATGGACCGCTCAAAATTTGGCTGAGAAAGCTCAAAGATGCGGCATATGATGCAGAAGACATTATCGATGAGTGCAAAACAGAAGCTCTACGGTGTGAAGCTGCTGATACAATGGAACGGGTATGCAAATTCTTCTCTCTTTCAAACCCACTTGCATTTGGCATTAAGATGGGGCATAAGATTAAGAAGATAAGAAATAAGTTAGATGGGATCGCGGCACAGAAGTCTCAGTTTCACTTGATAGAAGGTGCAGGAAGTTTTGTTGAAAATGAAGAGCAACGAAATACTTACTCGTCTATCGATGAATCAGAAATTTATGGCAGAGAACAGGATAAAGAGAAGATTGTAGAGTTACTAATAAGCAACATCAGTAACCCAGAGAATGTTTCTGTCTTACCCATAGTTGGTATGGGGGGCCTTGGAAAGACCACACTTGCACAATTGGCCTACAATAATGACAGGATCAAGAAACATTTTGAGGTGAGGATTTGGGTTTGTGTATCCGACAACTTTGAGTTGAGAAGATTGATGGATGCGATTATAGAGCAGGTACGTGGCAATGGTAGTAATTGTGTAGAACTGGAAGCAGTGCAATGTGAACTCCGGGAAACACTCAGTGGTAAGAGGTTTTTGCTTGTTTTAGATGATGTTTGGAATGAAGATCAAGAAAAATGGGATAAGCTGAAAAGAATTTTAACATGCGGAGGAGGTAAAGGAAGCATAATCATCGTGACTACCCGTAGCGAAAAGGTTGCATGGATCACCGGCACAGTTCCAACATTCCACTTAGCGTTTTGATCTGAAGAAGAATGCTGGTCCTTGTTCAAACGACGGGCATTCAGGGGAAGAGTAGAGCATCGGAAATTGGTAGCTATTGGCATGGAGATTGTGAAGAAGTGTGGAGGAGTGCCTCTAGCAGCAAAGGCTCTAGGAAGTATGATGTGCTTCAAAAGTGAGGAGAAGGAGTGGTTATATGTCAGAAACAATGAAATTTGGGACCTATCAGATGATAACAATGACATTCTGCCAGCCTTAAGGTTGAGCTATGATCATCTACCCTCCCATTCAAGGCAATGCTTTGCATATTGTTCCATATTTCCTAAAGATTATCTAATAAGAAAGGAGAAATTGATTCAGTATTGGATGGCGAATGGGTTTATTCCTCCCAGAGGAACGATGGAGCTGGAAGATGTAGGTTGTGAAATTTTCAACGACTTGCTGTGGAGATCTTTCTTCCAAGACATAGAAAAAGATGAGGATGGAAATATAATAAGGTGCAAGATGCATGATCTTGTTCATGATCTTGCACAATTTGTGACGGTTGATGATTGCTTCGTCCTAACATCTGGCGAGGAAGAAAGGATTCCTGAAAGGATTCGACATCTCTCTCATGATGGGAAATCAATAATTCCAATGAGCTTATGTAAATCACAAACTCTCCGAACGTTCCTTGCACTTGATCGTGATCATTTTGAAGGCGGAATTCCACCCCAAATCTCAAAACTCAAGTACTTGCGGGTGCTAGATTCATCACGTGGTCCAATGAGAAATTTTTCGTCTTTGATAGGAAATTTGAAGCATCTAAGGTACTTGCGCATCTCATCCTCTGCTGTCAAAACTGTAACATCCCGAAATTCCAAGGTTGTAATTAGCTTAGTTAATTGTGTTTTTAGATAATTAAGCTCGTTTATAAGCCAAACAGGTCCGATTAATTATTAGGATCGCGCGTGCGAAGTTGGGTTTAGATCCGAGCCCATTTGGGTACAGTAGGGTGTTGTGTCGTTATTTCCGGGAAAGTTCCGAGGGCTTTTTAGTATTTTCCGTTTTTCGAGATTTTGGCACCATCGGGTAGATTACCTAATTTTCTGGACTTTACCCTTTTGTTGCATCTCGATCCGGACCCTCGAACCCGACCCAAAACCTGACCTAACCCGAACCCACCTAAACTTATTTTATTAATTCCCTAAAAGTCAAACCCCACCTCCACCTAACATAATCCCATGTAAACCCCACCTCATCACCTCATCCCATCATGCCCCACCCCCTTATCCCACGTGCAGCCCCATCCCTTTCTCATTTAGGTCAAAAACCCATCTCCCTCTCTTCTCATTCCATCTCCCTCATTTTTCCCCCTTTCATAATAGCAGCAGCCCCCTCCCTCTCATCCTCTCATTTCTCTCACTCATCTCTCCCTCTTCCCAGCACCTCACTGCCCCCACCGTCCCGGGCATCACCACTGTCGCCGTCGGCCACCAGCCACCGGCGAACCCACCTGCACATCTCTCCCTATTTCTCCATTTTTCCTTCCTTCATTTCATTCCCTGTTTCTCTCTCTCATTCTCTCTGTTTTTCCCCCATTTTTCCCCTCCACTATTCATTTCTTTCTTTCCCTGTTTCTTGCTTTCCTTCTATGTTTTCTTCCTTCTTCACTCATCTCTCCTCCACCCTCCTTGCTGCCACGTGATTGAGCTCCCCCACCCATCTCACCATTTCTTTCACTCTCTCTCTCTCTAACTCACCCATCTCACCTATCTCATTCTATCTCTTACTTTCTTTCTTTCTCTCACTCACTCCACTCATCATCCACGTGAGTAATACCACCCACATCCATTTCATTTTCCCTCACCTCACTCCACTCATTGTCAACATCAGTTGACTTTTTCTCCCACCCATCTCACCATGTCATCATCTCTTTCTCTCTCTAGTTCATTCTCTCTTTATTCTCTCTTTCTTTCTCCATTCTTTCTTTGTTTTGTCTCCTTCCTTTTCCTTGTCAATGGACCACCACCATGACCCTCCATCACCACTAATAGTGGGCCACCAATCTAGTGGGCCCCACAACCTCCGTTGGTCACCATTATCTACACGTGGACCCCGCAAACATCTCATCCTCAATTTGCAAGCCACCACTCCATCCACCCATCTCTTTGGTTTGGTTTGTTGGGCTATGGAGCTAGGATTTGTGGATTTGTGCAATTTCGACGAAAGGCAAGTAGATATTTATATATATGCTTAGATATGTTTGTCTCTCCTTTGATTCGATGATTTAATGATGATTTAGATGACCACATGCTCATTGATGTCCATGATTTTGGAAAACATGATAATTATGTTTAATTATTTAATGAAATGGATTCTTACTTGGATGGTTAGATTGGTTGGATGGATATTAGATGATGGACTTGATAAGAGGGGGTATGGATGTATGTGGAGAGGGCAAGGCCCTATTTTCTTTGTTTGCAGGATTAGAATGGAAGGGCCAGGCCCTTCATATTGACTGATTACTTGTTCAGGGATTTTGGAAAGGGGTTCCCACCCATTTCACTTCAGTTACAGAACTGAGGTTTTGTAACTGTAGTGTATACGGTCGATCGGCCAAGGGGACCAGGTCGACCGGCCACACACAGTCAGGCTCTCTGGAGCCTGATGTAGCACACTATGCACATCATTTGTTTACAACTTTTGGTCGACCGGACTGGGTCGGGTCGACCGGGTACTCTGTGTGGGATGTCGACCGGCCAAGGGCTAGGTTGACCAAATGAACTGTGGCACCTTTTGGAAAGGGCCTTTTAGACCCTATCTTGTACGGACTTAGGTGGAACCTCGGTTACCCTTTTTGGACTCATTTGACTATGTGTGAGGATTTTGAACTTATAGCCTTGAGGCAAGATTGGGCCAAAGCCCACGGGGCTCGAGCCACATGAGCCAAGAGATGATTGTTATTGTACATCGGGTTTTGGCGCTCACTCATGGACGTGGGTGCGTTGGAATCGCGATTGGTATTGTACATTGGGTTTTGACGCTCACTCATGGACGTGGGTGCGTTGGAAACAAATGTGGATCGCCTACTTTGATAGTTTGATATTGATTCAAATGCTATGCATTTCCTATGATTTTGCCTATTTGTTTACTCTGATTCGTTCTGCATATATGTTGATGTTTTATATTTATATCTACTTGCCGACCGTCGTGTCTGATGCTGCACTTGGTGCATAGGTACCGGGTACATCTACCTTTGGGAGAATGGAGGCGTCGCTTCAGGCAATTTAGCCTGATGGTGAGTACGAGTTGTGTGTCGACGGTATTGTCGTCGTGACCAGCACATGAGTGTCTTCATACTGGGGTTAGTTTGTATTTATTCTCTTTTGGTTTAGGTTTTGTTAGAAGCCCTTAATTAATACACTTTTGTTATCTTTTGCTAAACTTCAATTATAGGAAAGAAAGATGTGCATACTCTGAAATATTATATTGTACCATTCGTTTGATTATGATGTTCCGCTGTGTTTTGTGGTTATTGAGGAAATATTTATACCTCACGCGGACTTCGATCCTATGGGACATGATTGGGGCCAGGTTGTGTTTGTTTAGTAATGTCAAGAAATTTTTAATTGGCCCTAATCTCACGTGTAACCCCGGTTTCACTTTTGGGGGCGTGACAAGTTGGTATCAGAGCGGGCACGTTTTTAGAAATAAAATCTACTAGAAACAAGAGGACGCGTGTGAGGAATTCGATTCGGTAGTTGGCATCTATACTATGTATGTATGGATCCTATAGTATTGTTTGTTAGCACATAGGTCTTTAGTAATTTCTCTTATATAAATGAATTTGGGGACCAAATTCCTTGTTAGTGGGGAGAGAATTTAATGTCTCATTACCCACTGTTTGTGGTTTCAGTACCGCAGTTGTGCTAGAATAAGAGTTTCTTAGATTTAGTTAGTTCTTTCTTAGGTTTGTTTGAGGAGTTGCAACCGTGTCGAGACTTTTCCAGTTCGTTGAAGAGGGTTTTGCAGCAGATCTTGTTGAAGTTTAGAGTTGTTCTCGATGTTCAGTTCTATGTTAGTGTCAGAGATTCAGAGTTTTCTCAGATTAGCAGACTACAGTAGATGATTTGTTCAGAGTTTTATTCGATTGCAGATTCGTTGGCAGAGTTGATCAGGTAAGTTGTACTTTTGTGTGGTTAGACAAGTGTGAGATTAGTTTTGAGGAGGAGATTGACTTTAGATATTACCGATAGTTTTGTGATGTTTCTAGAGTTGGATTGAGATTTGTATAGTTGCAAGTGGCCGATGTTCAGTTTGTGGGACAGAAGAAGCCTATGTACCAGAGTTATTTCAGCTTTGAGATCAGACATGTTGATTTGAAGTGGGTGTGAAGTTTATGATATACCTATGATATGTAAATTTCCAGATGTCTATCAGGAGGAGATACTAGATTTATCGCCAGTTAGAAAGACTGACTTCACTATTGAGCTTGTGTCAGGGATGACATTGATATCCAAGACCGTGTATCGTAAGGCTCCAGCAGAGTCAGAAAAAATTGGAAGCTCAATTACAGGAACTCTTGGACAGAGGATTTGTTAGACCGAGTGCATCACCATGGGGTGCACCAGTTCCATTCGTGAAGAAGAAGGATGGTTCGATGCGTATGTGCATAGACTACAGGCAGCTGAATCAGGTTACAATCAAGAACAAGTACCCTTTTTACCCAGGATAGATGAGTTGTTTGATCGGCAGCAAGGAGCGTAGTATTTCTCGAAGATTGATTTTAGATCAGGGTACTATCAGATACGAGGCAGAGATCGAGATGTGCAGAAGACAGCCTTCAGGACCAGATATGGACATTATGAGTTCTTGGTTATGCCATTTGGGTTGACCAACGCACCGGGTGTGTTTATGGCTTTGATGAACAGAGTCTTTGCACCATGCTTAGACAAGTTCACAGTCGTATTCATAGATGATGTTCTAGTCTATTCGAGGTCCAGAGATGAGCATGCAGAGCATTTGATGAGTTCATTGCAGATTTTGAGAGAGAATCAGCTCTATGCCAAGCTTAGTAAGTGTGAGTTTTGGCTTGAGCAAGTGTCTTTTCTTGGACACATCATCTCTAAGGAAGGTTTATTAGTGGATCCAGCGAAGATTGAAGCAGTAGTCAGTTGGCAGAGCCTGAAGTCAGTGTTAGATATCAGGAATTTTCTCGGTTTGGCAGGTTGTTACAGAAGATTTGTGAAGGGATTCGCCAGTATTGCAACCACATTGACTAAATTGACAAGGAAGGATGTTCCTTTTTGTGTGGTTAGAGCAGTGTGGCTAATTTTCAGGAGCTGAAGACCAGATTGACCACAGCCCCTATTCTTATGTTACCTACGGGGAATGGAGATTTTGTGATTTTTACAGATGCTTCAGGCATTGGATTGAGATGCGTACTCATGCAAGGAGGAAAGGTAATGACCTACGTGTCCAAACAGCTGAAAGAGCACGAAAAGAGATACATTGATCATGACTTGGGGATTGCAGAAATTGTTTTAGCTCTAGAGATGTAGATGCACTAACTGTAATTGGCGAGATTTGAACTCAGAACATGGAAATCTTCAGTACCTATTTCCATGGGGGATTTAAACTTGAGCCAGCAGAGGCAGATGCATGGAGCAGAGATATCAGCTAGTGGGTGCTTGATAGCATGTTACGAGGAGAGTATAGACATTTTGGGCAGAATCAAGGATGGTCAGAGAAATGACAGAGTTGGTCAAAATGATAGAGAAGATTCCAAGCAGACCAGAGTTCAGACTCGTGGAGGGTATCTTGTTTTGTCAGGGCAATTTGTGTGTCAGATGTACGATGACATACGGAGTTACTACTGGTGGGATAGCATGAAGACAGAGATGGCAGGGTTTGTGTTCGATGTTTGTTATGTCAGACAGAGTTACGAAGTTGTAAGCAGATTGTGGGTCAGTTTGCAAGTTGAGCAGATTGTGGGTCAGATTGCAAGCAGCTTGAGCACTATCCAGAGTTTCACCGCAACTTGCCACCTTCAGACTTCAGAGATAGAGTTTAGCTAGAGTAACCAAATCTTTTACCTGTGATAGATTTAGTCATTTGGAGGACCAAATGTTCTAAGGAGGGAAGGATGTAACATCCCGAAATTCCAAGGTTGTTAATTAGCTTAGTTAATTGTGTTTTTAGATAATTAAGCTCGTTTATAAGCCAAACAGGTCCGATTAATTATTAGGATCGCGCGTGCGAAGTTGGGTTTAGATCCGAGCCCATTTGGGTACAGTAGGGGTGTGTGTCGTTATTTCCGGAAAGTTCCGAGGGCTTTTTAGTATTTTCCGTTTTTCGAGATTTTGGCACCATCGGGTAGATTACCTAATTTTCCGGACTTTACCCTTTTGTTGCATCTCGATCCGGACCCTCGAACCCGACCCAAAACCTGACCTAACCCGAACCCACCTAAACTTATTTTATTAATTCCCTAAAAGTCAAACCCCACCTCCACCTAACATAATCCCATGTAAACCCCACCTCATCACCTCATCCCATCATGCCCCACCCCCCTTATCCCACGTGCAGCCCCATCCCTTTCTCATTTAGGTCAAAACCCATCTCCCTCTCTTCTCATTCCATCTCCCTCATTTTTCCCCCTTTCATAATAGCAGCAGCCCCCTCCCTCTCATCCTCTCATTTCTCTCACTCATCTCTCCCTCTTCCCAGCACCTCACTGCCCCCACCGTCCCGGCATCACCACTGTCGCCGTCGGCCACCAGCCACCGGCGAACCCACCTGCACATCTCTCCCTATTTCTCCATTTTTCCTTCCTTCATTTCATTCCCTGTTTCTCTCTCTCATTCTCTCTGTTTTTCCCCCATTTTTCCCCTCCACTATTCATTTTCTTTCTTTCCCTGTTTCTTGCTTTCCTTCTATGTTTTCTTCCTTCTTCACTCATCTCTCCTCCACCCTCCTTGCTGCCACGTGATTGAGCTCCCCCACCCATCTCACCATTTCTTTCACTCTCTCTCTCTCTAACTCACCCATCTCACCTATCTCATTCTATCTCTTACTTTCTTTCTTTCTCTCACTCACTCCACTCATCATCCACGTGAGTAATACCACCCACATCCATTTCATTTTCCCTCACCTCACTCCACTCATTGTCAACATCAGTTGACTTTTTCTCCCACCCATCTCACCATGTCATCATCTCTTTCTCTCTCTAGTTCATTCTCTCTTTATTCTCTCTTTCTTTCTCCATTCTTTCTTTGTTTTGTCTCCTTCCTTTTCCTTGTCAATGGACCACCACCATGACCCTCCATCACCACTAATAGTGGGCCACCAATCTAGTGGGCCCCACAACCTCCGTTGGTCACCATTATCTACACGTGGACCCCGCAAACATCTCATCCTCAATTTGCAAGCCACCACTCCATCCACCCATCTCTTTGGTTTGGTTTGTTGGGCTATGGAGCTAGGATTTGTGGATTTGTGCAATTTCGACGAAAGGCAAGTAGATATTTATATATATGCTTAGATATGTTTGTCTCTCCTTTGATTCGATGATTTAATGATGATTTAGATGACCACATGCTCATTGATGTCCATGATTTTGGAAAACATGATAATTATGTTTAATTATTTAATGAAATGGATTCTTACTTGGATGGTTAGATTGGTTGGATGGATATTAGATGATGGACTTGATAAGAGGGGGTATGGATGTATGTGGAGAGGGCAAGGCCCTATTTTCTTTGTTTGCAGGATTAGAATGGAAGGGCCAGGCCCTTCATATTGACTGATTACTTGTTCAGGGATTTTGGAAAGGGGTTCCCACCCATTTCACTTCAGTTACAGAACTGAGGTTTTGTAACTGTAGTGTATACGGTCGATCGGCCAAGGGGACCAGGTCGACCGGCCACACACAGTCAGGCTCTCTGGAGCCTGATGTAGCACACTATGCACATCATTTGTTTACAACTTTTGGTCGACCGGACTGGGTCGGGTCGACCGGGTACTCTGTGTGGGATGTCGACCGGCCAAGGGCTAGGTTGACCAAATGAACTGTGGCACCTTTTGGAAAGGGCCTTTTAGACCCTATCTTGTACGGACTTAGGTGGAACCTCGGTTACCCTTTTTGGACTCATTTGACTATGTGTGAGGATTTTGAACTTATAGCCTTGAGGCAAGATTGGGCCAAAGCCCACGGGGCTCGAGCCACATGAGCCAAGAGATGATTGTTATTGTACATCGGGTTTTGGCGCTCACTCATGGACGTGGGTGCGTTGGAATCGCGATTGGTATTGTACATTGGGTTTTGACGCTCACTCATGGACGTGGGTGCGTTGGAAACAAATGTGGATCGCCTACTTTGATAGTTTGATATTGATTCAAATGCTATGCATTTCCTATGATTTTGCCTATTTGTTTACTCTGATTCGTTCTGCATATATGTTGATGTTTTATATTTATATCTACTTGCCGACCGTCGTGTCTGATGCTGCACTTGGTGCATAGGTACCGGGTACATCTACCTTTGGGAGAATGGAGGCGTCGCTTCAGGCAATTTAGCCTGATGGTGAGTACGAGTTGTGTGTCGACGGTATTGTCGTCGTGACCAGCACATGAGTGTCTTCATACTGGGGTTAGTTTGTATTTATTCTCTTTTGGTTTAGGTTTTGTTAGAAGCCCTTAATTAATACACTTTTGTTATCTTTTGCTAAACTTCAATTATAGGAAAGAAAGATGTGCATACTCTGAAATATTATATTGTACCATTCGTTTGATTATGATGTTCCGCTGTGTTTTGTGGTTATTGAGGAAATATTTATACCTCACCGCGGACTTCGATCCTATGGGACATGATTGGGGCCAGGTTGTGTTTGTTTAGTAATGTCAAGAAATTTTTAATTGGCCCTAATCTCACGTGTAACCCCGGTTTCACTTTTGGGGGCGTGACAAAAACAATCCCCAAATCAATTACCGGCCTACAAAATTTGCAAGTACTGAATGTTGGTGCCTGTTTTAATCTCTACAAGTTACCCGAATCAGTTACCAACCTACAAAATTTGCGAACACTGGATGTTAGTTACTGTACTAAGCTCCCCAAGTTACCCAAACAAATGAGGAAAATGAAGAAGCTCAGACATCTAAAGAATCGAGGTACTTTGTGGCTAACTTGCATGCCCAGAGGGATAGGGCAGTTAACTCGCCTCCAAACTCTGGATCACTTCATTGTGGGTAAGGAGTATGGACATCACATCGGAGAGTTGCAAAAGTTGAATCTCAGAGGAGAACTCATCATAAAAGACCTTAATTATGTGCGAGATGCAAAGGATGCTGAAAAGGCCAAGTTGATGAGCAAACCACACCTCTGCTCGCTTAATTTGTCATGGAATTATAAGGCTGATAATGAGAAGCAAGAAAACTTGGATGAAGTTCTAGAAGCCCTACGACCGCACTCCAACTTAAAACGGCTGGGAATAAGCTGCTATAATGGCATCATGTTTCCAAGTTGGATGAGAGATACAAATACACTTGCAAATCTTGTTAAATTATTTCTATATTACTGCAATAGAAGTGAAAATCTCCCACCACTTGGTCAACTTCCCTGTCTGGAGAGCCTCAGCATATGTGAAATGAATGCGGTGAAGTTCATCGGTGCTGGCTTCTATGGTGATGGTGAAACCACGAAAGCATTTCCCTCATTGAAAACACTTGGGTTTTGGTCAATGTGTAATTGGGAGGAATGGTCGACAGTGCAAGACGGAAGAGAACAATTTCCCCAACTTCGCAGTTTAAGTATTGAAAATTGCTCAAAGTTGACAACTATGCCGTGTATTCCCTCTCTTCAACATTTGACCCTTGAAAACAGCAATCCTATGATACTTATGTCAGTGTGGAGGCTCACTTCACTTCAATCATTAAAAATAAGGGGCTGCGCTGAGCTCACATCTTTCCCCGAAGGGATGTTTCAGAACCTCACTAATCTCAGTTCGTTATCTATTGGGAATTTGTGGAAGCTGATGTTTCTCCCTGGGGAGCTAGACAACCTTGTTTCTTTGAAGTCATTGGACATTTCCAATTGCAAGGAACTATCATCATTGCCTGAAGGATTAAAAAATCTCACCACTCTTTGCAACTTGTCAATCAATTCATGTGACAGTCTGACATCTTTATCAGGACTACAATACCTCACTGCGCTTGAAAGCATTGACATTAGTGGCTGTCGGGAGATTTCTACCCTTGCAAATGGTATCGAGAATCTCACCTGTCTTTGCAACTTGTCAATCAGAGGATGTGACAGTCTAACATCTTTGTCAGGACTACAAAATCTCACTGCCCTTGAAAGCATTGTAATTTCTGGCTCTAAGGAGATTTCTACTCTTGCAAATGGAATCGAGAATCTCAGAACACTCCAAAGCCTAGCGATACATATACTTCCTAAGTTGGTTTCCTTGCCGGACGAACTACAGTATCTCACATCACTTCAACATTTGCAAATTCGCAACTGCCCAAACATCGTTTCCTTGCCTGCCGGGTTGAAACGTCGTGCTCCACCTCTAAACCTGTTTATTGAAGATTGTCCTCATTTGAAATGACACAACATCATCAAAGATCATCTCCTATATATACTCCTGCTTTGAAAAAGAATCCTCTCAGGTTTGGTTTTCTTCTAATCCATTCATATATCATCTATTATCTAGTATAGTAGCAATTTTTTTAACAAGATTGCAATTCTCTCCATCTGCTTCAACCTTTTCTTGGCATTGCAGGGTACGTTGATTGCTACTTTACTATCAAACTAGACTATAAAATTTGGTTCCATGAGTTTTTATTTTATTTTTTATTTTATGGTTGACTGCCTGTCCGACCTCCTCGATCCTTTGGAGCTTGATCGAGGATGGCAGATGACAGGACACAACATTATAAGGTGAAGAAACTAATACCACAAGACAAAGCAAATTATAACTGATTTAATGACTTGTTTACAATTTTAAAGTTCAAATTATCTCATACTTACACATACATGATTTAACCTATGAAAAAGTTGGTATATATGATGAATAATTTATACTCACGTTTTATTTATCAGAGCACTATATGTAATTTATTGTATGTGGTCTAAGGACCAAAAATCCATTCGTCCAGATGTTGATGTGTTGAGTCACATTGGATGGAGCAATTTCGTTAGAGTCCTTTAGTTCAATTTCCTAAAACATAGATGGCTTGAACAATAATAGCAGCAATTTTATGGATGTTGAAGGCAACAAATCAATGGATAGGATGTTTCAATCTGGTAATTTTAAAGAAATCACTCCCAGGGTCCATTGCATCAAGAGTTTGGTGTATTCTGTTGCAGAGTCAAGATTTTTTTTCCTACTATGGACTAGTAGTAGGATGCCGGTCATACCTGGTCAGCTTAAAACATGAGACACCTCTTTGCCAAAAGGGTTGTGATGTTGTGAAGTTACATTAACCACATAATCCTTACCATCTGAACATAGACTATTGAAGTAGAATGACTATAGTCGATGGTCAGTATATAATATAAACAATTGAGTGGGTGGCTAGGACCTGGTTCATTTAGATTTTTTTTAACTTTTCTATTTATTACTGTTATTGTTATTATTTGCTAGAAAGAAGGATAACGATAAAATTAACTAGAAAATTAATGGATACAAAAGATTTTTTATTATGCCCAACATAACAAAACGTGATCGAGAACCTAGCAGACAAAATAGTAAAAATACTCAAAATAACTGAGGTTGTCTCCATGGCTGCACTTCTTGGACAGTTCTAGATTTTTTTATTGTGCTCCATGAGATTGTTATTTATATTTTTTGTTATTTTAAGAAAATGATTTATTTTCCACAACATTTCTTTCAGGCCGAAAGGGACTCACAAACTCACCTCGATGGCCAAAAAATTATCTTGCTTGGATGGAAATATCTAAACAAGGATGTACGGGTAAGATCTTCCCTTCCCTCCGAAATTTCTGTATAATTTAGTTTGCCCCATTGTGAGATGGAAATGGTTTAGCATACTTTGTTCCACTGTAGTTTTGCATAAATGGCTAGTTTGGCTCGTGGTTGGAAAGGGTTTCTATTGATCTCAATTCCAACAATATTGTTAAGGGGCTTTGACATATTAGTCTTCCTTAAACCAAGTTTTCCAAATTTCATTACCAAAATTCAGATAACGTCACCAGAGTCGCTTGACTCTAGTCAATATTGTTTTAAAAAACTTTCTTGCCCCAAATTCCATGATATTTTGGCAACAGTGTATGCCACAGAAACTAATAAATCCCAAAATATCATGGGACTATCTCATGATATAATGGCTATTATGCAACATCTTATGGAACTTTTTTCTGACTGATAGGACCTTACAAATGGTGCCCAAATGTGTATTTTTTTTCATAAAATATCATTTTTCTTATTATGTAAGAAATGAATTCACTTGCTTTGTTACTGGAAGTTACGATGCATAAACTGATAAATTCTATGATATCATGGGATATGATGTAAAAGACTTTTTAAAAAAGTGTTGATGAAAGTAAAGCGACTCTACTTGGCCCCTATTGTCAAATGGTGGAATAATTGGACGGACTCTTCTCGACCAGCCCACCAATCCATTCTTGAACCTATAGCAAAAGATTAGGCCTTAAATTTATGGAGGGCAATTTAGAAATCGAGAAATAATCTTACTTTTTATTTAATGTAAGAATATTAGCCCCATCTCAAACTGTTACAACTGCCAAAAGTATATTGGGTCTTCTCAAGGCCTCAAATGAGGATTGAAATCCCAGGGAATGAGCCACCTCCCCTTGGGATCAATTCCAGGATCGTAGGAATGTGGAACATATCTTTAGTCATCCAATGAGGCGACTGCTTATGGGTATCTGATGACTTATAATGGTCTTTTAAGTGTTGCAGATGCTTCGAAGGATCCTGATCATCCAAGGAAATGAAGAGAAGTTGATTCCCACTGTGGCAATGATGGCTAGAATTAGAGTCTTCACTAAGATTTGTGTTTATTCTGATGCTTTAGATGTGATTACTGCTGTTAATGGAGGGCCTGATTGATCTATTGCTGTTGTGATCTTTGTTACGTTTGCTAGATACTTTGGTAGATTTGTATCTAGTCATATTAACAGGAAGTCTAACAGGGATGCTCACCATCTCGCAATTGTTTGTGGGAGCTCTCCTTGGGATTTAGAGTGATGTGACGCTGTTTTTGGAGTGGTTATGTAATTTGGTTTTCTTGTTGTAATTGGGTTTTGTTTTTTAAAGGAGTTTTTCAGTATACCAAAATGTAAACCAGGGTATAATGCTTTCCAAACCTTGAAGTCCATATTTCAATGGGGTATAAACAGTTGATAGGTACACCAAAAATAGAAATATGAAGAGCATCATGCTATTTGCCATTTTCTTAATACCTTTATCAATAGTTCAGTTCTTGTACAGGTGCATTCATGTCAAAAACCAGGGTCTTGCCATTGATGGACTACGGCGTCTCTAGATATATGATCCATCCAATGGTCAGCTCTGTTAGATGGCCCATCTAGAGTAGGAACTACCCCATCAACAGTTATAAACCTACAGAGATGTTTACAGGGAATAAATATGGTCACATTATCCTTTAAAATCGAGGACAGAAGATGCTTCCTCTTTCTTTCTTGCTGTGACATAAGAGTGTGGGGACCCTGTCCTCTGTTTTATTGGTTAGATTCACATAATGGATGAATCTTGGGGAACAAATTTTCAGATCATTAGATGTTACGTATCTCGTCTCAAATTTTACCAGTTCGTAACTTATAATGGTCTTAGGTCCCACCAACAGTGAATGTAGGCTTGGAATGCTAACTCATAATTGTGGAATGGTAGAACAGATGGTTTGATAATTGTGGCCAGGCATCCTTCCAGTGAAAGCATGAGTTTTGGCTTTATGATGCTAGAGATGGATAATGGGGATTGATCATATGATAGTCTATGTGGTGTGAAACCTGGTATTGTCTTTGCTCAACCGGAGCTTGTGGTATCAAACCTGGGTATTATCTTTGCTAAACCTTTAAATAAAGGATTTACTTCACTTCACTTCACATGTTTGCATGTTCACTTGTAAAGTAAATGGTCACTTTTAAGATATAATAAGAGATGACGGGTATAATCTAAAATTAAAAAAAATTCAAAATCCACCTACTAGATTTTATTTTTTTTTTGTCTGCGCCATGGGAAGGAACTTTTTCGACTTTTTTGAATAAAAAGAAGAGACCTTTTCGTCTTTTAGTAGAAAGAAATTGACATTTTGACTGTCTAAAAAAGAAAAAAAAAAACATAGGCAATGTTTGAAATTGCACTTTTTTTTTATAAGGCCCTCTTTTTTTTTCTTTCGTCTATTAAAAAGTGACCATTTACTTTGATTCCAATTTACAAGTGAATTACCAAATGGGAGCTTGTGTTGTCATTTGCCTTCTACATGCATGATAGTAAAGAATGAATTTAGGGCCATAAGTGAGAGAAAAAGATGGAATTGATGGGGGTTCAAACCCACAACCTCTTTGCACGTTTTGCCCAGTACCACCAACGGCTATAGCATCATATATAATGTTTTTTCAGAGAGTAGAGAGTGGAAGGGAACACAACCAACTCACATCACTAGAAGGGATGTTGCTTAACTGATTAGGGACACCAAACGCCCCATTAGAGGGTGCCGGCTTTTTATTTATAGCAAGAAACTCAATAGCATCAATCGATGGCAAACAGGTCAGCTCGGGTTAAACGGAATGATCCATATCAGTTGTGGCTTATGTGGGTCAACCTACAACGGATGCTGCTTGGGTTCAATCGACCTCTTTTAAAAACAGATTGAATACAGGTTGGGCTTCAACCTGTAGACACTCCTGGTCAATCCTACTCCTTTTTTTACTCGAACCTGCCCATTTGCCACGACTACATGCACCCCAAAGGCTATTTAATAGTATCACATTAGATCCAATTCTCCCATTTAACATCATAGAGGCTCAAATATTTCAGTTTTTTAGTACTCATGAATGCTCTGCTATTGGAACCGATTTTATCCAATAACCATGTCAATTCAATAAAATCTAACTGGAATCAACAAGAATGCAACACTCACAAGTCAACTCAAGACAATTGTACAATATTTTGGGATGAGTTTGGATACAATTAATCACTCTACACTGTACTGAACAATTTACACTAACCAAAAAGCCCAATTCCTGCACACGGTCGAGTCTCCATAGCAGATAGCCAATATAAACAAGACAAAAACTCCAGGAATAAACAATACATCACTATATCAAATTACCATGAGAAATGTCAATTGGTTCAGCCCTCTCTAGCTCCGCCTCAAATGTCCGGAAAAAATGCACCAATGGAGTTCGAATAATTACGGACCTGCAACAGCAAACAAACACATTGTACTCTAAGCAATTGTAAAATAGTGGAAAAGGGATGGCAAACACAAGAAGATTCTGTTTCTTCTCAAATGCAGTAACAAAATAAGCATGGAAAATGATATAAAAGATATGACCACACATGAAATCCTTTTTTGTGGGGTCTAACTGTGGTCAATTCAAGCCCCATGTACCAATCATGGTGTATTAGTACTGGACCAAATTTGATTCTGACCAGTGTATTAGTCACCATTAGATCTAATCATCCAAAGTTCCACCTTCAAATACATGGATTCTTTAACATGAGCAACTACCAGTTTCAGATGCAGATCTAACAAAGCATTTGTGGGATAATGCTCATCAAATTCAAGTACTAATTTGAATAGTAATGTAATTGGTAAAAACTCGATAAAATCTTTCTTGTGATGAAATCAAGATATTACAATGTTCATTACTTGATTATTTCATAAATTAATTTTACTCCTGTTGTTATTGCATATTATATTTATTTATATTTGTTTAAACATTAACTCAGATCAAGAAATACAACGCTTTGAGATTTGCCGAATCAGAGAAACCTCATGCTGGGTATCAAATTCTAACACTTACCCATACAAAAAAAAAAAAAAAAAAGAAGTCATCATACTCATGCAGCTTAGTTTAGAACCTTAGAAAGCTATCACTATGATCATCCAACAACAATGATTACTTAACTAAAACTCATCCAGATGAAGATTTCCATTCCTTAATGGTGATTAGTGGTGCCCCACAGGATGACCTCATCTTATTATGGTGCCGTCAGCCCTATCAGGCCTTCAACAAAAATATGACACTGCCATCATCATTGAAGCCTTACCCAATTTATCACGTGGTCGGAATGACAAACAAATGTCAATCCTGCTAAAAGAAGCGCTTGACAACTTCCACACAGCCACTTGAGCAAAGTTGGTGGGCCCCACCTTATAGGTTTAAGAAGCAACATTTAAGGCCCATGTACTCATAAGGTAGGCCAGAATGTAAGAAAATTATGGATGGTTGAAAATAATGGTCAATGGTCAGTAACAAAGGTGCAGGGCCAGCTAGATGATCAGACACCAGATTATTGGGACCTGGAGATCTGTAAAGTAGGGCCCATCTGATGAATGGTTAAAGATGTGTCACAACATGTGTCATCTGCAGGAATGGGTGTAAAAAGAGAGGTAAATGATATGGAAAAAATATCATAATAAGCATACCTCAGCAACAATTTCCTCACATTTATTACCCAACATTTGTTGTATGGCTGTACCTGATTCTTCTACTGAACTGATCTTGTTATCCATACTATCCGCCTGTCATCAAAAGCAGAAAAATAAAAATAAAATAGAATAAGATGTAGAAAAGCTAAGATAAGAGCAATTATAGTTAAGAGAAAGCTATGACAATGAAGCTACCTTTGCAACCATAGCTTCAACATTTCTTTCCCTTACTTACAGATCATGCAATTTTGATTCTATTTGTAACTTCACTTTATTTAGCTCCTTAATCGCCTCTGCCCGTTTAAGATCCCTTTCCATTTCTAATGCATTCTTCAAATCCACCGCTTGTTCCACTAGCAACATCAGCAATATATAACAGCTTAAAAATAGAACAAAGAGGAATCATATTGTTCCATTCAGCAGTGCCATATTCCATTACAGGGATGAGGCCAACAGTTCTGTGCTTCAGACCGATCGTCCTTCCCAACACAATTACCACACCCCATGAATTAGAGCTCACCGAAATTGCACCCATATGCATTTTGTAGACGCTGGGGTTGATGGATCGTGCAAATTTAGCACTCTCCGACTTCATATTTTAGATTGGGACAACTTTGAGGCCCTCAAAGCATATACCCCATGATCAGAACCAAATTTCGTATATAGTTAGGTCATAGAAAAAGTTCCTTGATTGTCATGTTCCCAGATGGGTCCCACAGGGACACCCGTACCTGTCCCAAGCCTAGGAATGGCCTAGCATTCCTCAAAGAAACTGCACATATACATCTATAAGTTCTCCCTTGACACGCCTGATTTGGCCATTTAACCAGCGATTGCAATAGTATCTTTAACAGTGGAGTTTGGAAAGGAGATCTCAATAATCCTTCTGAGATCATTAAAGATCACAACAATCCTTCTAATGTCAATAAGGTGGTTTCAACTTCCTATAATTTCCGAGAATTTAAACCCGAAGGAAAATAACATTAGTAACAGAAAAAAACTTCTCCTTGCCACTCATCTACTTTTGCTTCTAAAGACATGTCCAATACTCCCTCGTCACTGAGCTTGGCTTTTAAAACTTTGACATCCTTATCAACAGCTTTGGCATAGTTCACCTGATAACAGTAACCGATTAACCATAAGCCTTAAGAATAGCACATTCATGACTAGCATGGGGCATCTCATTTTACTTCAGTACTCATTTTAATAAAATAAAATAAAAACACACACTATGGTAGAAGAATGATTTTGGCAATAATCACTCTCCAAAAGTAATTGTAGGCTTCTAGGAGTCGTTGAGGCGTTCACTTAAATGGATGTGGGACCCATCACTTGAAACCCAGACAATTTAGCAAAGGGCCACACATTGGAAATGGATAAGTCCATAAGAGTTTGGGGTTAAAGTAAAAGACACTAGAAGACAAAGTTTGCTTCCCCACAAGTTATTACACTTGGTTTAAGTAAAAAGCAGGAAAAAAAAGGAGCCAAAAGTGGAGTAGCACTAGTGGTGTCACAACGAAGTTTACTTCTCCCCTACCCCTTTTCCATCCAATCAGCAATGAAGTCAAACAGTCACATCACCACTTTACTTCTCTCATCTAAACAGCCTGAAGTATTAAAAAAATATTATGTCGTCTTTTACTCCTTTCCTCTCTGCTAAACAAACAGCTTTAGGTCAGAGTCCAATTTCAATCAAAGGTATCCCATCCAAAACACAATTTTCTCATCCATATAGACAGACTATTAACAATTAAAAGAAAAAATACACTAGGTTGCTTTAGGAGTCGTTAGCTTGAACCCATTTACAAATTTAAACATCATACATATGTAATGTTCATGCATGCGCACGTTTGTTTGCACTCATTTGAGCATCAAATGTGTAAATGAGATGCAAGAAAGCTGCATAAATGGAGCCATTTTCATATGAGAATTTTCACACCTAAAGAGGAGTGAAACGTTTGCAAGCCTCCTCTAGAGTGTCACCAGTACAATTTCCACCCAAGAATGGTCACGGTATCAAACTCCATCATCACATTTTATGTTTTTCAACTTTTGTGGGCCCTAAACTTTTAATCCAAACCGTTCAAATATTTTATTAACCCAAAAACCCCAAAACATTTAATTTCATTTCTTAAATCTTCATAGATTTTGAGGTATATTAAAATCTTACGCATGGAATCCGAACCATTCAATATTTAATCATGAAAATGATGCTTCCAAACAAAATGGCAATGTGCTTCACATGTGTAAATTTTACATACGTAATATTAACATATGCAAATTTTACATATGTAAATCCCATTTTCATATCCCATGCATAACAAGACAAACAACTCCTCAAGGTTGTTCAATCCAAGGAAAGGAGACCCACTGCAAGAGAACCTTTAAAACAACATGATGTTAAATAAAAAACAGGCTGTGCAAATATGCCAAAGAGAATCCAGATGAAGGCTTGCACCTGTTCTTGTAGAGCTTGCATCTCCACCAAGTGCTTGGATAATTTTTTGCAAGCCTGGAATTGAAACAATTGCTTAGAACAATCTGCCGATGAAAGGTTAAAATAATGAAAGAAATAATACAAAAACATGGACACGTTCAAAAAAGTGGATACTATCATGCAAATTCACTGTTTTGAATGAAACAAGCCATACATTAAGATGATTTCATGGAAAAAGATAGGTGTTTTTGTCCATTAGAAGGATGACCAATCAAAATGACACGTGCATGTTTTACTGCAATATGAGTGCTTCTAGAACCAATATCCTCAAAGAAACGGCTACTGATGAACTAATATTTTCTTTTCTTTGGATATAGATAAGACAAGTCAACAACATATGTCCGACAAAGATAATAGGAAGGCAGTTAAAAGCTAATTCACCCTACATTCCATAAAGATAGCCCAAGGGAGTCTCTTTTTCCCAGGACTGACTGACCATTGCATCTTAAGTCTTTTCTTCTCTTATTCAAGTGGAATTTAAGAATGCCAAGAGGTCAGTCATGTGTTTGCAAAATTATTGGCTATGCAAGGGGTGGATAGATTTCTCCTTTCACTGTTTTCTCCTTGTGATTTTTCTTTTGCTTTGGTATAATGCTGTTTTACCATTACTGCATTAAGTTTTGTAGAATGGTTTTCTTGCATTATGTCTTGTATTTTTCTTTCTTCATCTTAATAAAATCTCTTATTACTGATCCAAAAAAAAAAAAAAAAAAAAGGATTCTGTAATGAAATGATCTTCCCTAAAGCAAGATGCCTTTCTCATCCACTCAAGTCCAACAACACAATTGATTTTGGGCTTTGGAGTGACCAGTAGGCAAAAAGTTAAAAAATAAAATAAATTAAAATAAAAAAAATAAAAAAAATTCAAATAACAATACCTTCAAATACACCTCAACAGTGGAACTCCTCTCCTGAAAGCATTGCATCGCTGCCCTTTCAGCATTCTTGGCCTCAGCTCTAATGGATTTCTTCTCCTCCAAAGCCCTCTTCAAATGAGAAAGAAGTCACATTTTAGTAGTTTGCTTGGGTAAGAGGATAAAGATTTGATGTGTGGAAAAAGTAGTAAGAAATGTGGACAAAAAACTTCTCAACAACAATGTGAATTTTGAAGCAATCTAGAGATGGCAAAATGTGAGATCAGGAGAAGTTGAAGCAGTCAGTCTACAACATGACAACAATGAAATTGATTAAAGTTACATGAAAAAAGACATGAAGCCAAGAAAACCATAAGAACAGAGATTAAGGGCACATTTGTTTGTGCATCCGGTGTTGCAGTGGCGTTTTGCATCGATGGGCCCCACTTCTTGAGTGGTTTCTTCTTCCTCTTCTTCTTTTTGTTTATGATTCTCAATTAAGGTTTTCTTTAATTGGTATTAGCATTGTTATCAGAATCCTACAATCCTATGATTCATATCAAATCCTTAGGAAAAAGATTCGTATCTATACAATGAATCTCCTTTCCAAGTGAATCCAGAATTCAGTCTGAATCTACGATTTGATACTTGTTTTATTCGAATTCTTATGATTCAAGCGAATCGTCTATGCGGGAACAGCCATAACCAAGAGGTTAATATTTTTCACTTTTACTTTCTTTCCCTTTTTTTTTTTTTTGTTAATTCTCTCTATTTATAAAAGGATATGTCATCGCATAACGAAACCACTTAAGAACTTTTGCGAGTTGGGGAAGGTTTTAAAGAATTAATAAGGAGCATGCATGTGGACCTAAAGTGTTCAACTGTATGTATGAGATTTTGTCCTCTATTTTTTCTAATCTATTTTCAGTTTTTTTTTTCTTCCTTCATGAATTTACTTTTTTAATTGGTTAGAGACATCCTAACCATGTCAGGTTGAATATTTCTATATTTTTTATTTTTTTAAGTATAGAGAAAAAAAATCAAATGCAACTTGTTCATTTTTCCTAGTAATGTTGATATCTTAAACATATTTAACTATTTACACATATCAAGTATGATATATTTAGGATATGTCATGGCTTCTTGATGCGATAATATCAGTTCATATTTCCCATTGATTTACACAACTTAATTTAGGTGCCCAGAGAAACCAGAATTCACCCATTTATTAGGTGTCTCATAAAGTTCATACGGTTGACGAATAAATGGTATGGAATAAGGCTTGCTATTAAATGTGAGCCCCTTGACATTATTCTATTTCATAAAAGAAAAACAGCTCTGGCATTATTATTCACATTGTTGCGGATGGGCAAGTTTTAATGTCTTGGTTGTAGACTTTGGATTGGGCCATCATCACTGTTGAAATCAAAGATGATCATCGGATCCTTGGTCTGCTTCAATTGTCTACATTAAAATAAACAATTACTGCCAGTAGTCCACTTTTTGTGAGGACAAACTGGATAGGATCAGTATACAGGAAGGTCTTGGTGTAACTCCCACCGACCACAGCGCCCAACATGAGGCAGTTCAGAATACCGAAAGAAAAACTTCAGGTGCAGTTTTTGTATAACTAATCAGACTCTGTCACTCCATCCACAAAAGGGAAAAAATTGATAGTAACAGATTGTGCCGCTATTTTTGCAGGTATGCAACTAGAAACAATTGTTCATATGTAAGCTCAATACGCTTACTTGACAATAGCAAGTCCATATGTTCAAAGTGCAAACATCGCAATAGGTACAAAGGGAGGACTCCAAGAGCCAGCTATACTTGGACATCAAGTATAAAGCATATACTTCATTTAAACAGGATATAAATCATCCAAAACAAAAAAGATAAATTTATTTTGAAAACAAACACACCTGTAGTTTGTCTGGTGATTGAACAATTTTGGACTGCAATTTCGAAAATTCCTGGGCATGTTTTCCTAATTCAAACTCAGCACTAGATATCTGCAAGAAGACATTAATGTAAACCACTGGTGAGGGTTAAGGAATATTGCTGGCTAAAGTTGCATACCGCTGAGATAACATACTTTGCTGAACCCTGCAGTGTTTAACAGAGAAAACTTCGATAGTTAGCCTAAGAGTATACATCCCAACAAAAATAGCACCAAAACATCAAACTGTTGCAGGCAGGAGTCCTACAATATGGAACTGATGGTGAAGAATAGAGGAAAGAAAAGGATGGCACTAAACATTTACTAAAGATTACCCATGCACTGCATAGGGTTTCCATGCAAAGAATCATTAACAACAGCAACAACGATGGGATGATGATCCATTGTGGAAGGGTTCACTTAATGATGGATAATAGAGGCGGCATCAAAAGATCGATATGGTTCACCCGATGATAGATGCAAGGTATGGCCATCCTATTATGAAAATTTCATGATAGCCCCCTAACAATGAAAAGAGAATGGTGGGGCCCCACCCACTGATAGAAGCATTGTGGGCCATTACCAAATCAAACAAAATCATGGTGGGTCTATCTAACGATGCCATATATGGAGACAACCATGATGAGAAATCATTCGGTGGAGCCCAGCATGTTTTCAATGGATGGATGGGTTTCACCATTATTGATGGGCCCAACTGTATATTCGTTCGGGGACTTTACCTTGGTTTTTGAGACAAGGTGGATAACATTCTTTTTGTTCTAGGTGAATCCTGTGTGATTTTCATCATTGAGTAGGAGTGTAGGACCACTGTGGACTGAATCAATTTGCAGGTCCGACAGCTTAGCCACATTTTCTTTCTAATCATTGGAGATTGGGGTTACCCCACCATGTCTTTTACATGTCACTAAATTGATGAAAATTCAGAGTTCCAAAAGTTATAAAATATGCCCTAGCAATAAACAGTGTCATGCATAAACGAAAAAGGGATTGTTAAACGACTAAAATAGCCTTTATCTAATATCTACACATTGTACAGTGGCCTCTGAATGAAGCATTATGGTCATGAGAAAAAAAAATCTCAGAAATGGCTGTATCAACATTGTTCTGGCATAGTATGTTTATAGATTTCTTATGGAACATCTATTTATCAAGGCCATACACCCAAGATAAGCAAGAGTAATTCAAGCTAAATTAATTTTTAAAAACAGATGCATGTGATTGATGAAACTATCAAGCAAACTTGACATTCTCAAAGCCAAAACAACTAGGATTGAATGTTTCACTGTTGATGTATGGCAGATTTACAAAATGAAACTGCAGAAAAATTTAAAATACAACCCAAAAATCCAAAACTATAGAAAACATAACAACTGAGGCGCATCACATAATTAAAGAACACACATAATAGGAGCAAGAATATGGCATGATGTACTAGCTCGTTTGGACTTTTCAGCACATGCATTACAAGATCGATGAGTTAAAAAATGAAATCACAAAGCAAGCCCAAACACAGATGGGAATAGAAGGCGTTTTCAGTAAAATATAGCTAGCAAGCAACTAATTGATTAACTGCTAACCCTATGAAAATTCATTCCCAAAATACTATTTCTAATTTAAAGGTTTTATTAATACAAGTTTGACAATATGAGTTTATTCTTGAGCAATTCATTATTCATGAAGATGGACAGGTGGGCAAGTATATAAGCCCTCACAGAAAATGTAACGGTTGAGTGAACTTTTAACAATTTACTGAAGATACTTAGGTTTCAGATGAAAAGTACTTAAGAAGTGATAATATATTATTTACGCTTTCCTTTCCCACAGCATTCAAAAAAATATATATAAAAAAAAAATCTTATGGTAGCTACAATTGGTAATTGCTCAGAATCAGTCACTCTGGTAGCTGTAGGAAACCTATATATATTGCTCATTTTTTAGAACAAAGTCTCATGGCTATATCACATCTGAAACTCTTCTATTCCACTTCATCTATTTTCATTATTCTTTTTAAATAGAGAACACTGCTCCATGATTGAAAAGCCTACCTTATCATCGATTTCTTTGGTTTTTTCATTCACCGTTCGAAAAGAAGCCTTCAATGACATCTGTTGTTTGTTGAGGCTTTGGATAGTCTGATGTAGCTCTTTGACCTCAGCTTCCACTTCTTGGATAATAGGTTGCTCCATTTTGCTCATCTCTTCATGATTCAAGATTTCCTTGTTAAGCTGCAGCCTGCAAGGCCAAACTTTATGCAACTTCAATGAAATCTTTCAGTTTGTTAATGGTTGATTCAACTATCTAAAGTTTCCCCTTTAAATTACCTCGGAAATCTTTGCTTCAAGCTCTAAGCGCTGTTCTTCCAGACCTTCATTTTTTCGACGATCGGCTGTAAATTGTTTAGTTTATCTTGACTGAAATATTGAAGCAAGTTCAGAAAAAATAAATAAATAAACAAGTCAGATACAATTGAGCTATGAATAAACCACGACATACAAATTCAAGAAGCAATAAAGCAGTGTATATATCAACTTATGCACAGTCCATGTTCTACCAGGTAGAAGATGCATGTTACATTCCTTGGATGCAGATTGCACATCATCTCGACAGTTGTGGTAATGATAATATGCTAAAGATACTAACTTCGCTACAAATTACACTCGAATTGTTTCCACTGTCAGAGGCAATATAGAATAGACCCAACCATTAATGTTCGAATGGGTAGCACAATGAATGGGAAAAAAAAAAAAGAGGTGTTTTCCATTTCACAAAAAAAAAACCATAGTCA
>QPKB01000002.1:17161256-17207799 GCA_003546025.1 Camphora micrantha
CAAAAGTATATTGGGTCTTCTCAAGGCCTCAAATGAGGATTGAAATCCCAGGGAATGAGCCACCTCCCCTTGGGATCAATTCCAGGATCGTAGGAATGTGGAACATATTTTAGTCATCCAATGAGGCACTGCTTATGGGTATCTGATGACTTATAATGGTCTTTTAAGTGTTGCAGATGCTTCGAAGGATCCTAAACTCGGATCATGCAAGGAAATGAAGAGAAGTTGATTCCACTGTGGCAATGATGGCTAGAATTAGAGTCTTCACTAAGATTTGTGTTTATTCTTATGCTTTAGATGTGATTACTGCTGTTAATGGAGGGCCTGATGATCTATTGCTGTTGTGATCTTTGTTACGTTTGCTAGATACTTTGGTAGATTTGTGTCTAGTCATATTAACAGGAAGTCTAACAGGGATGCTCACCATCTCGCAATTGTTTGTGGGAGCTCTCCTTGGGATTTAGAGTGATGTGATCTGTTTTTGGAGTGGTTATGTAATTTGGTTTTCTTGTTGTAATTGGGTTTTGTTTTTTAAAGGAGTTTTTTCAGTTTACCAAAATGTAAACCAGGGTATAATGCTTTCCAAACCTTGAAGTCCATATTTCAATGGGGTATAAACAGTTGATAGGTACACCAAAAATAGAAATATGAAGAGCATCATGCTATTTGCCATTTTCTTAATACCTTTATCAATAGTTCAGTTCTTGTACAGGTGCATTCATGTCAAAAACCAGGGTCCTGCCATTGATGGACTACGGCGTCTCTAGATATATGATCCATCCAATGGTCAGCTCTGTTAGATGGCCCATCTAGAGTAGGAACTACCCCATCAACAGTTTAAACCTACAGAGATGTTTATAGGGAATAAATATGGTCACATTATCCTTTAAAAATCGAGGACAGAAGATGCTTCCTCTTTCTTTCTTGCTGTGACATAAGAGTGTGGGGACCCTGTCCTCTGTTTTATTGGTTAGATTCACATAATGGATGAATCTTGGGGAAATTTTTCAGATCATTAGATGTTACGTATCTCGTCTCAAATTTTACCAGTTCGTAACTTATAATGGTCTTAGGTCCCACCAACAGTGAATGTAGGCTTGGAATGCTAACTCATAATTGTGGAATGGTAGAACAGATGGTTTGATATCCCACTGGCCAGGCATCCTTCCAGTGAAAGCATGAGTTTTGGCTTTATGATGCTAGATGGATAATGGGGATTGATCATGATAGTCCATGTGGTGTGAAACCTGGTATTGTCTTTGCTCAACCGGAGCTTGTGGTATCAAACCTGGGTATTATCTTTGCTAAACCTTTAAATAAAGGATTTACTTCACTTCACTTCACATGTTTGCATGTTCACTTGTAAAGTAAATAGTCACTTTTAAGATATAATAAGAGATGACGGGTATAATCTAAAATTAAAAAAATTCAAAATCCACCTACTAGATTTTATTTTATTTTTTTTTTTTTTTTGTCTGCGCCATGGGAAGGAACTTTTTCGACTTTTTGGATAAAGAAGAGACCTTTTCGTCTTTTAGTAGAATGAAATTGACATTTTGACTGTCTAAAAAAGAAAAAAAAATAGGCAATGTTTGAAATTGCACTTTTTTTTATGCCCCTTTTTTTTTCTTTCGTCTTTAAAAAGTGACCATTTACTTTGATTCCAATTTACAAGTGAATTACCAAATGGGAGCTTGTGTTGTCATTTGCCTTCTACATGCATGATAGTAAAGAATGAATTTAGGGCCATAAGTGAGAGAAAAAGATGGAATTGATGGGGTTCAAACCCACAACCTCTTTGCACGTTTTGCCCAGTACCACCAACGGCTATAGCATCATATATAATGTTTTTTCAAAGAGTAGAGAGTGGAAGGGAACACAGCAACTCAAATGAAAAGCCCAACTCACATCGTTGCTTAATTGGTTAGGGACACCAAACGCCCCATTAGAGGGTGCCGCTTTTTATTTATAGCAAGAAACTCAATAGCATCAATCGTGGCAAACAGGTCAGCTCGGGTTAAACGGAATGATCCATATCAGTTGTGGCTTATGTGGGTCAACCTACAACGGATGCTGCTTGGGTTCAATCGACCTCTTTTAAAAACAGATTGAATACAGGTTGGGCTTCAACCTGTAGACACTCCTGGTCAATCCTACTCCTTTTTTACTCGAACCTGCCCATTTGCCACACTACATGCACCCCAAAGGCTATTTAATAGTATCACATTAGATCCAATTCTCCCATTTAACATCATAGAGGCTCAAATATTTCAGTTTTTTAGTACTCATGAATGCTCTGCTATTGGAACCGATTTTATCCAATAACCATGTCAATTCAATAAAATCTAACTGGAATCAACAAGAATGCAACACTCACAAGTCAACTCAAGACAATTGTACAATATTTTGGGATGAGTTTGGATACAATTAATCACTCTACACTGTACTGAACAATTTACACTAACCAAAAAGCCCAATTCCTGCACACGGTCGAGTCTCCATAGCAGATAGCCAATATAAACAAGACAAAACCTCCAGGAATAAACAATACATCACTATATCAAATTACCATGAGACAATGTCAATTGGTTCAGGCCCTCTCTAGCTCCGCCTCAAATGCCGGAAAAAATGCACCCAATGGAGTTCATAATTACGGACCTGCAACAGCAAAACAAACACATTGTAACTCTAAGCAATTGTAAAATATGAAAAGGGATGGCAAAACAGGAAAGATCTGTTTCTTCTCAAATGCAGTAACAAATAGCATGGAAAATGATATAAAAGATATGACCACACATGAAATCCTTTTTTGTGGGGTCTAACTGTGGTCAATTCAAGCCCCATGTACCCAATCATGGTGTATTAGGTACTGGACCAAATTTGATTCTGACCAGTGTATTAGTCACCTTTAGATCTAATCATCCAAAAGTTCCACCTTCAAATAACATGGATTTCTTTACATGAGCCAACTTACCAGTTTCAGATGCAGATCTAACAAAAGCTTTGTGGGATAATGCTCATTTCAATTCAAGTACTAATTTGAATAGTAATGTAATTGTAAAAACTCGATAAAATCTTCTTGTGATGAAATCAAGATATTACAATGTTCATTACTTGATTATTTCATAAATTAATTTTATCCTGTTGTTATTGCATAATTATATTTAATTTATATTGTTTTAAACATTAACTCAATCAAGGAAATACAATCGCTTTGAGATTTTGCCGAATCGAGAGAAACCTCATGCTGGGTATCAAATTCTAACACTTACATATACAAAAAAAAAAAAAAAACAAGAAAGTCATCATACTCATGCAGCTTAAGTTTAGACCCTTAGAAAGCTATCACTATGATCATCCAACAACAATGATTACTTAACTAAAAACTCATCCAGTAGAAGATTTTCCATTCCTTAATGGTGATTAGTGGTGCCCCACAGGATGAACCTATCTTATTAATGGATGCCGTCAGCCCTATCAGGCCTTCAACAAAAATTATGACCACTGCCATCATCATTGAAGCCTTACCCAATTTAATCACGTTGGTCGGAATGACAAAACAAATGTCAAATCCTGCTAACAGAAGCGCTTGACACTTCCACACAAGCCACTTGAGCAAAGTTGGTGGGCCCACCTTAGGTTAGAGAAGCAACATTTTAAGGCCATGTACTCAATAAGGTAGGCCAGAAATGTAGGAAAATTATGGATGGTTGAAAATAATGGTCAATGGTCAGTAATGCAAAGGTGCAGGGCCAGCTAGATGATCAGGGACCAGATTATTGGGACCTGGAGATCTGTAAAAGTAGGGCCCATCTTGATGAATGGTTAAGATGTGTCCACAACATGTGTCATCTGAGGAATGGGTGTAAACAAGAGGAGGTAAATGATATGGAAAAAATATCATAATAAGCATACCTCAGCAACAATTTTCCTCACATTTATTACCCACCATTTGTTGTATGGCTGTACCTGATTCTTCTACTGAACTGATCTTGTTTATCCATACTATCCGCCTGTCATCAAAGCAGAAAAATAAAAATAAAAAGAATAAGATGTAGAAAAGCTAAGATAAGAGCAATTATAGTTAAGAGAAAGCTATGACAATGAAGCTACCTTTGCAACCATAGCTCAAACATTTCTTTCCCTTAACTTACAGATCATGCATTTTGATTCTATTTGTTAACTTCCACTTTATATAAGCTCCTTAATCGCCTCTGCCGTTAAGATGCCCTTTCCATTTCTTAATGCATTCTTCAAAATCCACACCGCTTGTTCCACTAGCAACAATCAGCAATATATAACAAGCTTAAAAAAGAGGAATCAAAGCAGGAATCATAATTGTTCATTTAGACATTGTTGCCATATTCATTACAGGGATGAGGGCCAACAGTATCCTGTGCTTCAGACCGATCGTTCCTTCCCCACGAACACATTACCACACCCCATGAATTAGAGCTCACGAAATTGGCCCATATGCATTTGTAGCGCTGGGGTTGATGGATCGTGCAAATTTAGCACTCTCGACTTCAATATTTTAGATTGGGGACAACTTGAGGCCTCAAAGCATATACCCATGATCAGAACCAAATTTCGTATATAGTTAGGTCATAGAAAAGTTCCTTGTTTGTCATGGTCCCAGATGGGTCCCACAGGGACAACCCGTACCTGTCCCAGCCTAGGAATGGCCTAGCATTCCTCAAAGAAACTGCACATATACATCTATAAGTTCTCCCTTGACACGCCTGATTTGGCCATTTAACCCAGCGATGCAATAGTATCTTTAACAGTGGAGTTTGAAAGGAGATCTCAATAATCCTTCTGAGATCATTAAAGATCACAACAATCCTTCTAATGTCAATAAGGTGGTTTCAACTTCCTATAATTTCCGAGAATTTAAACCCGAAGGAAAATAACATTAGTAACAGAAAAAAACTTCTTCCTTGCCACTCATCTACTTTTGCTTCTAAAGACATGTCCAAATAACTCCCTCGTCACTGAGCTTGGCTTTTAAAACCTTGACATCCTTATCAACAAGCTTTGGCATAGTGTTCACCTGATAACAGTAACCGATTACCATAAGCCTTAAGAATAGCACATTCATGACTAGCATGGGGCATCTCATTTTTACTTCAGTACTCATTTTAATTAAATATAAATAAAAACACACACTATGTAGAAGAATGATTTTGGGCAATAATCACTCTCCAAAAGTAATTGTAGGCTTCTTAGGAGTCGTTGAGGCGTTCACTTAAATGGATGTGGGAACCATCACTGGAAACCCAGACAATTTAGCAAAGGGCCACACATTGGAAATGGATAAGTCCATAAGAGTTTTGGGTTAAAGTAAAAGACACTAGAAGACAAGTTTGCTTCCCCACAAGTTATTACACTTGTTTAAGTAAAAAGCCAGGAAAAAAAAGGAGCCAAAATGTGGAGTAGCACTAGTGGGTGTCCACAACGAAGTTTACTTCTCCCTACCCCTTTTCCATCCAATCAGCAATGAAGTCAAACAGTCACATCACCACTTTACTTCTCTCATCTAAACAGCCTGAAAGTATTAAAAAAATATTATATGTCGTCTTTTTACTCCTTTCCTCTCTGCTAACAAACAGCTTTAGGTCAGAGTCCCAATTTCAATCAAAGTATTCCCATCCAAAAACACAATTTTCTCATCCATATAGACAGACTATTTAACAATTAAAGAAAAAATACACTAGGTTGCTTTAGGAGTCGTTAGCTTGAACCCTTTACAAATTTAAAACATCATACATATGTTAATGTTCATGCATGCGCACGTTTGTTTGCACTCATTTGAGCATCAAATGTGTAAATGAGATGCAAGAAAGCTGCATAAATGGAGCCATTTTCATATGAAATTTTCACACCTAAAGAGGAGTGAACGTTTGCAGCCTCCTCTAGAGTGTCACCAGTACAATTTTCCACCCAAGAATGGTCACGGTATCAAACTCCATCATCACATTTTATGTTTTTTCAACTTTTGTGGGCCCTAAACTTTTAATCCAAACCGTTCAAAAATATTTTATTAACCCAAAAACCCCAAAACATTTAATTTCATTTTCTTAACATATCTTCATAGATTTTGAGGTATATTAAAATCTTACGCATGGAATCCGAACCATTCAATATTTAATCATGAAAATGATGCTTCCAAACAAAATGGCAATGTGCTTCACATGTGTAAATTTTACATACGTAATATTAACATATTGCAAAATTTACACATGTAAATCCCATTTTCCATATCCCATGCATAAACAAGACAAACAACTCCTCAAGGTTGTTCAATCCAAGGAAAGGAGACCACTGCAAAGAGAACCTTTAAAACAACATGATGTTAAATAAAAAACAGGCTGTGTGCAAATATGCCAAAGAGAATCCAGATGAAGGCTTGCACGCCTGTTCTTGTAGAGCTTGCATCTCCACCAAGTGCTTGGATAATTTTTTGCAAGCCTGGAATTGAAACAATTGCTTAGACAACTGCCGATGAAAGGTTAAAATAATGAAAGACAATAATACAAAAACATGGACACGTTCAAAAAGTGGATACTATCATGGCAAATTCACTGTTTTGAATGAAAACAAGCCATACATTAAAGATGATTTCATGGAAAAAGATAGGTGTTTTTGTCCATTAGAAGGATGACCAATCAAAATGACACGTGCATGTTTTTACTGCAATATGAGTGCTTCTAGAACCCATATCCCTCAAAGAAACGGCTACTGATGAACTAATATTTTCTTTTCTTTGGATATAGATAAGACAAGTCAACAACATATGTCCGACAAAGATAATAGGAAGAGCAGTTAAAAAGCTAATTCACCCTACATTCCATAAAGATAGCCCAAGGGAAGTCTCTTTTCCCAGGACTGACTGACCATTGCATCTTAAGTCTTTTTCTTCTCTTATTCAAGTGGAATTTAAGATGCCAAGAGGTCAGTCAATGTGTTTTGCAAATTTAATTGGCTATGCAAGGGGTGGATAGTTTCTCCTTTCACTGTTTTCTCCTTGTGATTTTCTTTTCTTGGGTATAATGCTGTTTTTTACCATTACTGCATTAAGTTTGTAGAATGGTTTTCTTGCATTATGTCCTTGTATTTTCTTCTTCATCTTAATAAAATCTCTTATTACTGATCCAAAAAAAAAAAAAAGGATTCTGTAATGAAAACTTCCTAAAGCAAGATGCCTTCTCATCCACTCAAGTCCCAACAACACAATTGATTTTGTGCCCTTTGGAGTGACCAGTAGGCAAAAAGTTAAAAAATAAAATAAATTAAAATAAAAAAAATAAAAAAAAATTCAAATAACATACCTTCAAATACACTCAACAGTGGAACTCCTCTCCTAAAGCATTGCACTCGCTGCCCTTTCAGCATTCCTTTGGCCTCAGCTCTAATGGATTTCTTCTCCTCCCAAGCTCTCTTCAAAGAAAAGAAGTCACATTTTAGTAGTTTGCTTGGGTAAGAGGATAAAGATTTGATGTGTGGAAAAGTAGTAAGAAATTGTGGACAAAAAACTTCTCAACAACAATGTGAATTTTGAAGCAATCTAGAGATGGCAAATGTGAGATCGGAGAAGTTGAAGCAGTCAGGTCTACAACATGACACAAATGGAAATAGATTAAAGTTACATGAAAAAAGACATGAAGCCAAGAAACCATAAGAACAAGAGATTAAGGGCACATTTTGTTTGTGCATCCGGTGTTGCAGTGGCGTTTTTGCATCGATGGGGCCCACTTCTTGAGTGGTTCTTCTTCCTCTTCTTCTTTTTGTTTATGATTCTCATTAAGGTTTTCTTTAATTGGTATTAGCATTGTTGTTGATCAGAATCCTACAATCCTATGATTCATATCAAATCCTTAGGAAAAAGATTCGTATCATACAATAATCTCCTTTCCAAGTGATATCCCAGAATTCAGGTCTGATCCTACGATTTGATACTGTTTTATCGAATCTTATGATTCAACGAATCGTCTATGCGGGAACAGCCATAACCAAGAGGTTAAATTTTTCACTTTTACTTTCTTTCCTTTTTTTTTTTTTTGTTAACTTCTCTATTTATAAAAGGATATGTCATGATTAACGAAACCACTTAAGAACTTTTCGCAGTTTGGGGAGGTTTTTAAAGAATAATAAGGAGCATGCATGTGACTAAAGTGTTCAACTGTATGTATGAGATTTTGTCCTCTATTTTTTCAAATCTATTTTCAGTTTTTTTTTTTCTTCCTTCATGAATACTTTTTTAATGGTAGAAGACATCCTAACCATGTCAGGTTGAATATTTCTATTTTATTTTTTTTTTTTTTTAATATAGAGAAAAAAAAAATCAATGCAACTTGTTCATTTTTCCTAAGTAATGTTGATATCTTAAACATATTTAACTATTTACACATCAAGTTATGATATATTAGGATATGTCATGGCTTTCTTGATGCGATAATATCAGTCATATTTCCCATTGATTTAACAACTTAATTAGGTGCCCAGAGAAACCAGAATTCACCCATTTATTAGGTGTCTCATAAAGTTCATACGGTTGACGAATAAAATGGTATGGAATAAGGCTTGCTATTAAAATGTGAGCCCCTGACATTATCCTATTTCATAAAAGAAAAACAGCTCTGGCATTATTATTCACATTGTTGCGGATGGGCAAGTTTTAATGTCTTGGTTGTAGACTTTGGATTGGGCCATCATCACTGTTGAAATCAAAGATGATCATCGGATCCTTGGTCTGCTTCAATTGTCTACATTAAAATAAACAATTACTGCCAGTAGTCCACTTTTTGTGAGGACAAACTGGATAGGATCAGTATACAGGAAGGTCTTGGTGTAACTCCCACCGACCACAGCGCCCAACATGAGGCAGTTCAGAATACCGAAAGAAAAACTTCAGGTGCAGTTTTTGTATAACTAATCAGACTCTGTCACTCCATCCACAAAAGGGAAAAAATTGATAGTAACAGATTGTGCCGCTATTTTTGCAGGTATGCAACTAGAAACAATTGTTCATATGTAAGCTCAATACGCTTACTTGACAATAGCAAGTCCATATGTTCAAAGTGCAAACATCGCAATAGGTACAAAGGGAGGACTCCAAGAGCCAGCTATACTTGGACATCAAGTATAAAGCCATATACTTCATTTAAACAGGATATAAATCATCCAAAACAAAAGATAAATTTATTTGAAAACAAACACACCTGTAGTTTGTCTGGTGATTGAACAATTTTGGACTGCAATTTCGAAAATTCCTGGGCATGTTTTCCTAATTCAAACTCAGCACTAGATATCTGCAAGAAGACATTAATGTAAACCACTGGTGAGGGTTAAGGAATATTGCTGGCTAAAGTTGCATACCGCTGAGATAACATACTTTGCTGAACCCTGCAGTGTTTAACAGAGAAAACTTCGATAGTTAGCCTAAGAGTATACATCCCCAACAAAATAGCACCAAAACATCAACTGTGCAGCAGGAGTCCTACAATATGGAACTGATGGTGAAGAATAGAGGAAAGAAAAGGATGGCACTAAACATTTACTAAAGATTACCCATGCACTGCATAGGGTTCCATGCAAAGAATCATTAACAACAGCAACAACGATGGGATGATGATCCATTGTGGAAGGGTTCACTTAATGATGGATAATAGAGGCGGCATCAAAAGATCGATATGGTTCACCCGATGATAGATGCAAGGTATGGCCATCCTATTATGAAAATTCATGATAGCCCCCTAACAATGAAAAGAATGGTGGGGCCCACCCACTGATAGAAGCATTGTGGCCATTACCAAATCAAACAAAATCATGGTGGGTCTATCTAACGATGCCAATATGGAGACAACCAATGATGAGAAATCATTCGGTGGAGCCCAGCATGTTTTCAATGGATGGATGGGTTTCACCATTATTGATGGGCCCAACTGTATATTCGTTCGGGGACTTTACCTTGGTTTTTGAGACAAGGTGGATAACATTCTTTTTGTTCTAGGTGAATCCTGTGTGATTTTCATCATTGAGTAGGAGTGTAGGACCACTGTGACTGAATCAATTTGCAGGTCCGACAGGCTTAGCCACATTTTCTTTCTATCATTGGAGATTGGGGTACCCCACCATGTCTTTTTACATGTCACTAAATTGATGAAAATTCAGAGTTCCAAAAGTTATAAAAATATGCCCTAGCAATAAACAGTGTCATGCATAAACGAAAAAGGGATTGTTAAACGACTAAAATAGCCTTTATCTAATATCTACACATTGTACAGTGGCCTCTGAATGAAGCATTATGGTCATGAGAAAAAAAAAATCTCAGAAATGGCTGTATCAACATTGTTCTGGCATAGTATGTTTAATAGATTTCTTATGGAACATCTATTTATCAAGGCCATACACCAAGATAAGCAAGAGTAATTCAAGCTAAATTAATTTTAAACAGATGCATGTGATGAAACTATCAAGCAAACTTGACATTCTCAAAGCCAAAACAACTAGGATTGAATGTTTCACTGTTGATGTATGGCAGATTTACAAAATGAAACTGCAGAAAAATTAAAATACAACCCAAAATCCAAAACTATAGAAACATAACACATGAGCGCATCACATTAAGACACACATAAGGAGCATAGAATATGGCATGATAGTACTAGTCGTGGACTTTTCAGCACATGCATTACAAGATCGATGAGTTAAAAAGAAATCACAAAGCCAAGCCCAAACAGATGGAATAGAGGTCGTTTTTCAGTAAATATAGCTAGCAAGCACTAATTGATAACTGCTAACCCTATGAAAATCATCCAAAATATATTTCTAATTAAAGGTTATTAATACAAGTTTGACAAGTATGATATTCTTGAGCAATCATTATTTCATGAAGATGACAGGTGGGCAAGGTATATAGCCCTCACAGAAAATGTAACGGTGGTGAACTTTTAACAATTACTGAAGATACTTAGGTTTCAGATTGAAAAGATTAGGAAGTGATAATATATTATTACGCTTTCCTTTCACAGCATTCAAAAAATATATATAAAAAAAAAAATCTTATGGTAGCTACAATTGGTAATTGCTCAGAATCAGTCACTCTGGTAGCTGTAGGAAACCTATATATATTGCTCATTTTTTAGAACAAAGTCTCATGGCTATATCACATCTGAAACTCTTCTATTCCACTTCATCTATTTTCATTATTCTTTTTAAATAGAGAACACTGCTCCACGATTGAAAAGCCTACCTTATCATCGATTTCTTTGGTTTTGTCATTCACCGTTCGAAAAGAAGCCTTCAATGACATCTGTTGTTTGTTGAGGCTTTGGATAGTCTGTTGTAGCTCTTTGACCTCAGCTTCCACTTCTTGGATAATAGGTTGCTCCATTTTGCTCATCTCTTCATGATTCAAGATTTCCTTGTTAAGCTGCAGCCTGCAAGGCCAAACTTTATGCAACTTCAATGAAATCTTTCAGTTTGTTAATGGTCGATTCAACTATCTAAAGTTTCCCCTTTAAATTGCCTCGGAAATCTTTGCTTCAAGCTCTAAGCGCTGTTCTTCCAGACCTTCCATTTTTTCGACGATCGGCTGTAAATTGTTTAGTTTATCTTGACTGAAATATTAAAGCAAGTTCAGAAAAAATAAATAAATAAACAAGTCAGATACAATTGAGCTATGAATAAACCACGACATACAAATTCAAGAAGCAATAAAGCAGTGTATATATCAACTTATGCACAGTCCATGTTCTACCAGGTAGAAGATGCATGTTACATTCCTTGGATGCAGATTGCACATCATCTCGACAGTTGTGGTAATGATAATATGCTAAAGATACTAACTTCGCTACAAATTACACTCGAATTGTTTCCACTGTCAGAGGCAATATAGAATAGACCCAACCATTAATGTTCGAATGGGATCGCACAATGAATGGGAAAAAAAAAAAAAGGAGGTGTTTCCATTTCACAAAAAAAACCATAGTCAATGTCCAAGATTTTACGAATCGTTTACTCAGTCTACAAATAATAAAGGACCTGGCTTTAAATAAGTGGAGTGGAAAAGTAAAACTAACAAAGCAGCCAGGATAGAAGGAAGAAGGCTTCAGTGAAGATGATGATGATGATTCCTCAGTTTGAAAAAACACTAAGCACATCTAAGTCCCTTAACTGGGGGTCTTACTTCTTAGTATGTGAGAGAGAGTGAAGCACATGAAGAAAAAACTAAAATCAATCCACTATAAATTAAAGGGAAAAGGCCATAGTTTTCCTCCTATGACATACAAATACATAACATGTACAGTTAGAAATCATCTCGTATAAGTTGCTAACTGCTTCCACGCACATCAAGAAACCAACACAGACAAAACTTGGGCAAACTGAAGCTCAAGAAAATAGATTCTTAAGGTTATGTTTTCTGCAGTAAGTAAAACAACAAGAAGATTAAATGCCATGGAATATAATCAAGCACAAAAGTGCGCTTAACTTAACAATCGCATTTTGGGGCTGGTAAACAGGAAATAGGAACTCTGCATTGGGCAGAGAACACTGACATTCCATCCCTTCCCCCACAAGATTAAGACCAGCGTGCATCATCAGATAATGCCATCCAACACCACAATGAAGCTAAATTTCATAACTTTTTTCAAACTGCAACCTATTAAACCAGCCAATACCCATCAAAGCCATTTCTCAGTCAAATTCAATCATCTTCTCAATTCCTTTGATCCATTCTTTAAGTTTGGCATTCTGGGGTGCATGGAAAATGGAGTATCCTGCATCAAACAAAAAGTTTTTTTTCCTCTTCCCCAATTAACAAGTGCGCCCAAGACCATAATCAAACCAAAATCTCCAAACCAACCATTCGAAATGTCATTTTTCTTCCAGTCAAGAAGAAGAAACACTCACTTGTAAAGGCAAAGATTAATGATTCCACTAATGAACACTGCAGTCCGATCGCGCTTGAGGAAAAGGAGATCTTTGAGAGTGAAATCCATGGAACAGGAAGAAGCGATAAGATCCGTCATCTTGTGGTACAAATTCAAGACCCGGACAGAGGTGAAGTGGCCATCCGGATTCTCCAGCAGCTCGAGAGCGCCAAAATCAGCATTTGAGAGATCTTCTCTGGAGGATGAAAAGCCCCAGAGACTAGAGGGTCAGAAGAGAAGAGAAAGAGAAGAGAAGAGATTAGGGTTTAAGGAGGGTACCCGAGGGGGTCGAGGTGGGAGAGGATGGCAGTGTAGATGGAAGAGACGATGTCGAACGTTGGATTAGAGAGATCTTCTGATTTGAAGGTGAGGATGTGGAGCTGGGAGAGAGAGGAGACCATCTCTCCTGCAGGGAGGAGAGGGAAGGAGTAGGAAGGCGACATTGCTCTCATTTTCCCGCCCCAAAAGAATTTCAGTTTGGATTGGGGTTTTTGTAGTGTTAAGTTTTAAAGGGAACCAGCGTAAAGGCCCTGCCTGCGCACAGGTAAAGTATTAAATAATATATTAAAATTAGTATCTCATTCTTGTAAATTTATTTATAATAAATTAATTAAAAAATTCAAATCAATCAATAATTATGAATACCAAACATTTGATTGCCTAATTCACGTCAACATACACAAAATAAATAATTCATATGCATTCATGCTTATTTCGAATACTAAATAAAAAAATTTAAAAATAACCTTAATTTAAAGAGTTTGAAGGCATCCCTTTGAATTGGGTTACATCCACACAAATGGTCTAAGAGATATTTTATTGAAAAGGCACATATTGAGCCCAAAAAATACCTTTTTATTGAAAATGCAAATATTATGTGTTTTTAAAAAGACATCCACAAATGAGCCCCAACAAGCTTATGTGGGTTTTTATTTATTTATTTATTTATTTACAACCGACATTCAGTTTTAAAAAGAAAGAATAGTAATAATACATCTCAAATGTTCGATCCAACTACAACTTGATGCCACATTAGTATAAGTCAAACCTATTCATATCACATTAAATTTTAAATTAAGTCTTACAGAGCTAGCTCCACATGCCCAGTCTCTTCATTACTGATTTACATGCTAGTGATATCTGCTCAGCAATATAACATGAAAATTTTCACATTTATTTCTTAAATTGCATTACCAGAAATAAAGGATCTCAAATTCCTGGGAGCATATTGTAGAGAAAAAGATACATTTAGCAACCCATATGGTGTGACTGTGATGTCACGTACATATATGTATGCTTTCATAATTTGAACTTTGAAGCAACAATATCCTATCCACCCATTACTTGGAAAAAATAAGAGATAATTAGCGAAAGGTCCCTCGTATGGGACTTGTAAGGCTCTAGTCCATCAACTTTTCTTCTAAGACTTGTAGTCCATGCAGCCTGGACATATTTCGGTGAGAGGTCCATAGACACGTCACCTTATGGAGAGAGGTCCCTAGACACGCCACCTCATATATTTTTATGACTGATTTGCCCTTTTAATTGATTAGGCATAAAATTTTAAATTTTGAAATTTTAAATCTTCCATTATCCCTCTTCTTCTTCTTCTTCAATCTGGACAAGGAGAGAGCCTAGGGTTTCTAGGATTCGATTGTGCTGCGTTTGTGATCGACGGATTGGAACCGACCCAAAACTGACCCAGAGATCTGGGTTCCTTCTTCTCCCACTCGGTCCCGATCCAATTCAGATCTGCAACTTTTTCCTCCCCAGCAACCGGAGACTTTCTACAACGACGATGATCCTCCTCCTGTCAAGTTCCGACGAATATGGCGATGGGCGGCAGCCGCTTCAAATCACAAAACCGGCCTGAAATCAACCCAGTGCAAGGTCGTCTTCTTCTTCGAACCTGTTCTACACTAGTCCGCAGTCCGGCAGCGAACAACGACTTGCGCACGACGGCTTGTGGGGTCTTCTCCGGCAATGGTGGCACTGCGATTTCGGCGTCCGATTTGCTTCTTTGCCACTATCCACAATCCAAACCTACCAACAAATCCAAACTCTTTTCTCCAATCACAGTTTCTGAAACCAAAGAGGCTCCAACCCACTTCGTCACTTTATGCCATAAAAGGACAAAAAACTCTTTCTTTGACCAAGACAACCATATTGTGAAAAGAATGGTGGCAAGAACGGATCTTCTACAATTCCCAAACCATGTGGCTTCTGTTCCTTGTTTCCAAACAGAGATCGACTTCAACCTCGGTGTGAGATCGAGCCTTCAATTCTCTTTGGGGAAGAAGACCGATTTGGGCTTGGTTCCGGGTTATGTTCGGGTCGATTTGGGCGGGTTGGTTCCAGGTCAGGTTCGACCTGGCCCTGTTCCAGAAGTCCATCCTCATTCCAATCAAAGTCAAATTTATATTAGTTCTGTATTTTTTGTCAAATTTATTTGAGTTTTGAACAAATCTATCTGAGTTTTTGGCTATTTATCCGACTTCTGGAACAAATTTATATGAGTTCTGAACAAATTTATCTGAGTTCTGGACAAATCTATTTGAGTTTTTGGCTATTTATCTGAATTCTGGAATAAATTTATCTGAGTTCTGGATAAATTTATCTGAGTTCTAGATAAATCTATTTGAGTTTTTGGCTATTTATCTGAGTTCTGGAATAAAACTATCTGAATTTTTGCTAAATTTATTTGCGTTTTTGAAAAATATAGGTGAGTTTCTGAAAAATTTATTTCCATTTTAAAAAAATTTAAGTAAGTTTTTGAACGAATCTTTCCGTGTTTTTGGTAAATTTATTTATATTTTCTTAGATCTATTTGTGTTTTTGAATTTTAGTTGTGTCTTTTGAAATTTATTTGTATTTTTTGAAGTAAATTTAACTGAGTTTTTGACAAAAAAGACTTGAGTTTTTTGCCACATTGTTCGCTAATTTGAAAAATTGGGTTGTCTTAGTTTTGGCAAATGTATTTGCGTTTTTTTAAATTTATTTGCATTTTTTAATTTTATTTACGTCTTTTGAAATTTATTTGAGTCTTTTCAAAATTTTATTTATATTTTTTTGAAATTTATTTGGATCTTTTGAAATTGATTTTCTTCTTTTGAAATTTATTTATATCTTTTGAAATTTATTTGGTTTTTTTAATTTATCTATGTTCTTTTAAAATTTATTACTTTTTTTGAAATTTATTTGCATTATTTGAAATTTATTTGCGTTATTTTGAAATTTATTTGTGTGTTTTTAGAATTTATTTGAAAATCTCATTAATGAGATTCCATTAATCGTGGCCCATTAAATGGTAGTTGGCTATTATTAATGAGATATCCCACCAATCATGGGATATGATTTAAAGAAAGGGTAAATTAGACATATCAGGTATGGAAATGTGTTAGAAGACCTTTGGCTGCATGACTTTTTTTTGTGGACTGCTTGCAACAAAGTTATACTTTGAGGGACCTCTCGCCGAATCCCCCAAAAAATAAATAAATAAGCAATTTGATTTGAGGCACAAGTTCTCAACTGCAAATACCAGAAGATGCTAGAGAAAAGGTTGCAAAGATGGCATGAATTGAATGTGATGTATTTATAGTCTATCCAATTAAAAAATGGCACTATATTGTTCAACCAAGGAATGGTACAAGTGTAAAACCCCTACTGAGGAGCGCAACTCTTGATCATGAAGTGGTCCCATAAAATGGACAAGGAAAATAAATGGTCAATGAAGGCCCGATCTTATTGCTCAGATATCTGAACACAGAGAATGCATCCTAAAGGATTATCCTTTTGACCGTTGGATTGCCAAAAGGCCGGTGCCCCATCTTTTAGCAAGTGAGCATGAGAAATATCTTTTTATGCTATAAGAATGAAAATGTTGCAGCAATAAATACCAGGATGACAAAAAAGTTTGTCATATCAGTAGGAGTTACATAGGACTTCTGAAGTCCGCCGTTGGGAAATGGGAAAACTAAAACAATCAAACGAAAGGTGTTAAAGCTAACAATAACCTCAGAATAGGTGGAAAATATATATTTACTGCAGAACTATTCGATTCGATCTTTAGGATATAGCAAGTGGGAAGACTTGAACAGTTCTAGGGATGTAGGATATCCCACAATAAAAAGCGGGAAGACTTAAACAGTACATTTTTTTTTCTTTGACTGTGGGACCACAAAACCACCATCCAAATTATTGGATCGTACCAAATTTAAGCCGTTGATCTATCACGATTATCAATAAATTTGCAAAAAAGTCACATTATTTTGCAAATTATAAGAACAAATTATAAGCCATATTTTTTTTTATGAATGGTGGTTTGGTGGTCCCACAGTCAAGGAAAAAAAATAAAAAAAGGGACTGTTTAAGTGACTATGGGATATCCTACATCCCTAAAAAATCGCAAGCAGATCGAACAGTTCTTTTGTAAATATATAATTTTTTATTATTTTGAAATTATTGTCAGCTTTAACACCTTTTGTACCTTAATTGTCCCCAAAATCTATCTACTCTAGTCTGCAGGCATGAGTATTAGTACCTGCAACAATGCCCACCTTGTCGGTATAAAGGCCAGAATGCTGAGAAAAATGTCAGAGACTTGAAGATTGAGAAATGCAAACAAAATGCCGAGAATTCCCAGGCATGAAATAAACAGGAGAAGCTTGAGTAATCTGAACATCAGCTGAAATTCTGCACCAAACTTCTTCCTACCCATGGACACTACCTGCAGTTATATCCGTTCGTTTGAGTTATGTGCAATGAAGTTCATGGAAACAATTAAATGCAAGTTTATTAGTTTAGAATTTAACAGACCTTCAAGATCACCATCACAGCAACAATGACGAAGCATAAATCTGTTCATAAAAGAAATGAAAATTATTCTTATTAAAAATCATATATAGTAATTTTAATTTGTAAGATTGAAAGAAAATATTTTAAAGAGGCTTAAGAACTAGTGAAAGTGCATCAAAAAGTAGGAAGAGTTGAAGAGTTAGTGATTTAATTTTGATCACAAAAGACGAAGGAAAGTGCTTAAAAAATCATAAATGATTAAAGAGGTGCTGATCTAAAATCTTAACAGATTAATTAATGTGGGCTCCACTAAAGGACAAAATTGAAATTTAACTCTCAAAATTAAATAAAACCTTCCTCTATAATACATATAGGTTAATATAGAATCCGGTGATAGTCAACATTGAAAGATAGTTACATAAAGATAAATTGAAAACTTTTCACTATAATATGTAAAATAGATTAATTGGGCCCAGGTTAGAGTCAGCATTGAAAGGAAGCAGTCAAAAGCTAATTGGGAACCTTCTAATACAACATATAATAACTTTTAAGCACGGGCATTTATACAATAAAAAAAGGAAAAAAATTAGTCATAGTAGTAATAGGAACATTTTAAAAATATAATAAGAAAATAAAAGGTAATTAAAATGTAAGGTTTACAAAGTTCTACTAAAATGTCATGAGAAATAAGAAATTAATACAAATTTAATATGAAAATTGTCAAAACTGAAAGAAAAAGTATTCTTTATACATTTAAGAATAGGTATCAGAGATCAGAAAAGGAAATTCTTTTTGCAACTCTTGTAGGAAATCGTGTGACCCATATATTATGGGTCCCATGTCAGATAAAAGGCCAAGAGAGATTAGGACTCCCACTTAAATTAAAACTTGCTCCCAAATGGATTAGGGGATGTGAGTTTATTGGCATGCAGAAGTCTTCAAAAAGTGTGACCTTTGGGACTACCTGTTTAAGGGATAAGGGATCCCTAAGTTGAGTATTCCATCCGAGGTCGTGTGCAAGAGGCGAAGAGATTTGTGAAGCTTCCCAATCATTGGGACGCATTTGGATCCCCGGCTGCATGTCAAAGTTTTCCATATCCAGATCTTTCATCAACAATGATAGATTCTCAAAATATGGAAGTAACACATAAAATACGACACCTATAATATAATTAAAAATAAATGTTGGTCGTTGTTAATATATCCCAAAACTTAAAGCCTAACACACTTGTGTAATGCCTACAAAAGAGCCTCAAGGAGAAATTTAATCTCAATCCTATTGGGCCTTGTATTAGATTGATTACTTGCAAAACATAATTTAAATACAGAGAAAGGACAAATAGTAAAGAACAAAATGTACATAATAGAAAGGAAAAAAAAAACTAGAACAAATAAAACTAAAGCGATCTCCACCTATTCTAAAAGTACTTTGAGAATAAATGAAGTCATAGGTCTTGATCAGGTTATTATTATTATTTTTAATTACTGGAGTTAAAACACATACATACATATACGAGGAACACTAGAAAATTCTCAAGGAGTTTTTTTTTTTTTTTTTTTTTCATATAGAAAAAGCCCCTCCCAATGGGACCTAGTATGATGCACGACAACTATGGAATGCCTTTGGATAGAAAGATTTGATAAAACCTACTTATATTCAAAATCTTAACGCCATTAGATGATTCTAATCCATTGATCTATGGTTTTGAGATGTAATGGTTTTAAAGGCATCATTATTTAGGATCTCAGTCCAACAGTGAATAAAGTCTAATAAGTGTCAGATTTAGACTTATGACAATTTGGGTGGGGTAGTGCAAGTGAAAAGACTGGATTGGTTTGAGATGGGATCCACGTCCTAAAAAACTAGGGAAGCAGAAGGGAAGTTTTTCAAATGAGGGAATTTTGAGAATCAATCTCTCTCTCTCTCTCTCTCTCTCTCTCTCTCTCATTATATATATCGCTGTTGTTGTGTTTGCCAATTTCACAAGGGTCATTTATTTATGTTTATTTATATATATAAATGAGTTTCATGCGTAATGGTTACACATCGTCAAATCTGTTTCCATTAATTTATGTACGTATTGCTTAAATGAGGTGTGAAAACAACGTCCATATATGCGCATTTAAAAACTGTTAGTGAGAAAGTGATTTATACCCCTGAACCAAAAGGTGCTGGTACAGTTGAAATATAGTGGTTATTTTTTTGTGGGCCACATCAACCACATTTATTTCGTATGGGCCTAACATGTTTAACTCCAACTATTCAGTTTGTTTATTTAACTAACAAAGCGTAAGACTTTGAAACTAAATTATATGAAAACTATATAGATTTTCAATAATTTGTGGAAACATTCAAAAGAATAGATCTGATTTTCTGCACTTTTGTGAGCTCTCAATTCATGTTCTAAACTTTTCAATATTTTTGTATTAATGTTAAACATCAAGACATATAATTTTATATTATAATTCTTCATGGACTTTGAAATGTTTTAGAAAATTCCTCAAAGAAAAAAAAAAAAAACTTAATACATTGACAACCATTGGATGTAATAAAATGGTGATTTAATATAGACCATTTACATATGTAAAGTCATTTTCCCATTCCAATCACTCATTTTCTTTCTTCAGAAAGTCCTCCAATCAATGGTCATCATTTTTAGATGGCCCACTCAGAGTAGGACTTACCACATTAACCGTTATAAACCGTACGCATAGATGTTTACAGGGGTTAGATAGGGTGACCATTATCTTTGAAAAATAAATAGCAGAAGAGAGCTTACCTACTCTTTCTTGCTGTAATGAGTCAAAAGCTTGTGGGGGCACTCGAGTCAAATGAGCTTTTTGGGCTTTTGAATGTTTAGAAGTCCAAAAGCCCAAAAATGATGTTTGGTTCCTCAAAACTTAAAAGTACTTATTTTAAAGCAAAAGTAGAAAACCCATGTTCTGAAGAAACAAACATCTACAGACTTCGTGCTCAAAGCCGAAGTGGGGCTTTTGTGGGATGTGGGAAATATGCTAAGGCGGGAAGCGGAAGAATGGCGAGAATCGAAATGATGGTGGGTTCCAATTTCTTCTCTTTCCTTAATTATCCATCTCTCGTTCTACCATAAAATGCCCTCAGCCTTCTCTTTAGACATGCTCTTCTTAGATTCCATCAAGAAATTTACAGTGAGATACTGTTGCTCAAGTTCTGCAATATTCAAAAACTGAAGGTATGCCTCATTCTCTCCTGTCTTTGTTCCATTGCTTTGTTTTTTTTTTTTTTTTTAACTTTTCCTCTCATTCTCTCCTTTTAGTTCCATAATAATGTTGTATTGTGGGTAAATGCAGTTGATTCAAGATTCTATGAGCATAATTTTGGATTTCAAATCTTAGAGTTTGTTTCATGATTCTAAAGTAACATTTGTGATTTTATGCATTCGTGGCTAAAGACCATACACTTGATAGCTTCAGAAATAAATCCATCTAAAAAATTATTCTAAAGGAATTTGTGAAATAAGTGAGATCAATAAATTCCGAAATGGGCTTGAGATCTTTTTCTCAACAAAATAAAGAGGGGCCTTATATATTTGGAAAAAAAAACAAACCCCAACCTTGCATCAGATCGAAAAAAACTCCCTCCCTTTCATTGTTGTGATTATTGCACCTGCCATCTCTAGCAAGGGATCTGGTTGTCCCCTGCATTCTATCCCTGCTGTTTTTCTTCTCCTCCTTTTTTATTCTTCTTTTTCATTTTTTCTAGTTGTTTGTTCCCTTTTTGTCATCAGAGAAACAGGGTTCTATTTTACTTTTATATCATTTTAACATTTTTTGATGCTTCTTTCTCTTTCTATGTGTCAATTGATTCTATGTACAATAAAAGGCCTATTGTTGATTAAAGTGAATACTCATAGATTGGGCGTGAAAAAAGGCATGAAAAGGTGAATACACAGTTTGTTTCCGTGTAATGCTTATAACACCTAATGCACTGAGACATCTTTTCGAACTCATTGAAAGGTGTGCATATAAAATGCAATTGAACTGCACATATGTATACACACATTCCTAGGTGCTCATTAAATCACAGCCAACCATCACTGTGCAGTCAAATGCTATGCTACCCACTGCCTAGCCCATGTGATAGGTTCGTGCATCCTAGCCGTGGTCATAATTTATTATCATGTTTAATTTTATTAGTATGGATAAATTAAATGCTTGAATGCTATAATATTCTTCTAACACAATGGAAGAGGATGGAAGATGTATGGATTCTAGCCACTATGACTATTTGATGACATTCCTTCTGCTATATTAGCAACAACATAATGAATTTGTTCCCGAATCATCTAATTACCAAAACCATGATCAAGTTGAATGAACAGTTTCAGTATGTGAAAATGTGAATATAACAGGGTTCTAACAATATGGCTCTTCATTTTTTCGGCCGATTAGAAAAAAGACCAATTCATTCATGTTTATATATTAAATGATAAATTTGGATGTTTTGGATTTTCAAAATTCATACATGCCAATCTCTTTTCCTTTTTTCATGCAAATGTTTATTTTTTATTTTAATTTTATTTACAATCTTTGAGAACATGAGAGTGGTGGTTAGTATACTAAGGGTGGCCTGATTGTTTTTATTAATGTTATATGGCTCGTATTGATCATGATGGTTTGATAGGCTTTGAAACTCAAGTCTAGCACATAAAATACAGGCTTATGTTAAGAAAAATGGAATGAAATTCTCATTTTCATATTCCTTCATTTATAGTTACATTTAGGCATAGGGCAGCAAAGATAATTATGCATGCAAGATTATACTCAACCATGAATTTGTGCATTGGATAATCTTTCAATTGAGTGTGTAAGCACGTCAAATGGTGAGAACAATTTATATACATAAAAATTAAATGATTTTCCAAAGTATAACATATGTTTGTTAAAAATTCATTTAAGTTTGATCGATATGCATGGCTACTATCTTAGGTTCTGATGTCGGCACCTAACTGTGTTGGTCAAAGGCTAAAGGCCTATTGGACTCCACAACATCATCAAGTCTTCATGGAATTATGTGTGGAGCAAGTCCAAAAGGGAAATCGACCCACTCACTGCTTTAATCGAGCTGGGTGGGATGCAATAATCAAGGAGTTCATAGAAAAAACTAGGTTACATTATGATAAAAAACAGATGAAGAATCATTATGGAAAGCATGGAAAGGCCTCATAGGGAAGAGCGGAATGGGGTTTGATCCTGTTCTTCATACAATCAGTGCTCTGGATGAAGCTTGGGCATCATATATCCAGGTAAATTGATGCTATTTTATATGTAAAACATGATTTTTTAAATTATTTTATAAATGCTACTTTTCTAATTAGTAGATTCTTCTTGAATACAGGCAAACCCAAAAGCTGCACAATTCTGCACTCCTCCTCTAGAATTTGAGGATGCGTTAAATATCATATTCGGAGGGACTACTGCGATGGGAGCCTATGCATGGGCACCTTCATCTGGTGTCCTTCATAAAAATGTTGTGGACATTACTCGAGATACCCAGGACATTACTTGAGATCCCCATTGTCCTGAAGAAACATTAGTAACTCCTAATATGGTCAGCCATGAAGTTGAGGAGGGTGAGGACGATGATAGAAGATCAAGAATTAATAAGAAGCGATCAATAGATTCTACACCCTCATCCTCTCGTAAGAGTAAAAAGGAAGCTAAAGGAGTTGGAGAGAAGATGGCTAACCAAATTGATCATTTGATTGAGGTTGTTGCCACTAGGCAATTAGGAGATGAGGAAAGCACAAGAAGCACCCCAACCATCATTGATTGTATAAAACGCCTAGATGCTATGGATCAAGTGAACTCTGGAAGTGAGCTATATTTTTATGCAGTCGATCTATTTTCCAAGAAGAACTACAGGATGACATTTATGGGATTTGAAAAGCCTGATGTGCGCCTTAAGTGGCTACAGCAGATGTACGCGATGGAACATTCGTTAGAGTGATGGTGGCTAGCGGAGTCTTCTGCCATGTTTAATTGATGCTTTTAAGTGCATATTCAATAAGATAGTATGGTTGATGTTAGGAAATGATTATTGAGATCTTTAGTTGTTTGTATTTAATTTTTTATATTGCATGATATGTACATTGATTATGGCTATATATGTGCAGGGCCTTTATTTATTCTTCTACGAATTTATGCTTGATACGACATATGGTTGAAAGTCTTCATGCTTGTTTATTCTGCTTCATTACAACGTATGTGTTTTTTTAAATCTCACATTTGATAGTTATAATGTTGTGATTAGGGTTGTAAATTGGTCTCCGATTCTCCGATTACCCGAAGGTTCCGACTCGTTAGGTTCCGGGTCTGGGCCCTTATTTTGGTCCGGATAAGCAAATAGTTCCGATTCCGGATCTCTTTTTTGGAACCGATACCTAAACGGTTCCGGTTCCGGATCCACAGTGGCTCAGACCCGTGGACCCGGGACCCGACCCAATATACACTAACATAAGGTAATTTCAGTATGTGAAAACAAAACCCTTCTTACTTTTCTACTTTTCTACATTAGGGTTTCTACTTTTCTACATCTCATACCGTAAACCGGAACCAGACCCGCCTCACAAATGATTTCGGTTCCGGTTCTGGTTCCCTTTAATATTTTCGGTTTCGGTTTCGGTTCCGGAACCAGTTTTCTGGTTCCGAACCAGGTTCGGTTCTGGTTCCCCCTCTTAGAAAACGATTCAAGTTCCGGTTCCACCTTGGACCCAGAATGGAACCGACCCGTTTACAACCTTAGTTGTGATGGTGTTTGTTTATTTATGTGTGTTTACACACACATGTACACATGCAGTAGTGCATTGTCTAATTTCTTTTATTATATTGACAAACCAGATGGACCCAGGCAATTTAGATATATCATTCTTATCGTAGCAAAGATTTTATCAAAATATCGGAGTTTGTATCTAGTCAAAGAACCATGTAGGAACTCATAGTATACTGGACAATCCTTTGTCCTGGATATTCTTAGTGGGAATCCTACTCGATGCTATGAATTATTTCGTGTGGCAAAAATATGTTTTCTTAAGGTTATGTTCAGCTATCAATTAGGAGAGAAATCTATTGAAGGACACACGTAATACGAGCATTGAAGAGCAACTTGCAATATCCCTTATGATCATTGGTCATAATGAAAGATATAGAATGATACAAGAACGGTTTCAACACGCGGGGGAGACAATAAGTCGGCATTTCAATAGCGTGCTAACGGCAATGACTACATTCTCCATGGAGCTAATAAAGTCGCCGCCAGTAAATTATACACCTAATTACATTCGCAGAAATCGTAAATATTGGCCATATTGGTTCAAGGTAATTAGAAAATTTTCTTTATTATAAATTACTACTAAATATTCTTTGACGGATCACTATTGATTTTTTATGTTTTTATATTTAAAGGATTGTGTGGGTGCAATTGATAGCGTACATTTTAGTGCTGTATTTCCACAAGATAAACAACTTCCATATCGATACGGTAGAAAGGGAGAATGCACGCAAAATGTTATGGCTGTATGTGACTTTAACATGCAGTTTACATTTGTATATGCTGGTTGGGAAGGTACATCCAATGACTCACGGATTATGAAAAGTGCCGTGTATAATCCAATGTGGAATTTTCCTCATGCTCCGCCAGGTGAATGTCATATTAAAGCTCATTCATTTTCTTGCTTATGGCACATATATTTTTATGAACTTTTATAAGTTCTTTTTTTATATAATAGGTAAATATTACGTGGTTGATGCGGGATACCCTAACACATGGGGTTTCTTTAGGCCTTACATCAATCGCCGTTATCATCTTCAAGACTTCCGTCGAGATACTGGACCTAGAAATAAACAGGAGTTATTTAACTTCTATCATTCCTCGCTTAGGAATTTAATAGAACATTGCTTCGGAGTGCTGAAGGTGCAGTTCCTGATCTTGAAGGAAATGGCTCCCTACCCATTTTCAACACAAAGGTTTATAGTTGTCACTGCGATGGCAATGCACAACTTTATTTGTCAAGAAGCTATCACGGACACATTATTCAATGAATATGATGACGAGGGTGAAGCTGGAGATGACGAGAATGTTCACAAAGAGTCTCATTCTATGTCCATTTGATGATGAGCCCGATGGCGAGGACATGTTGCATAATGAACAAGGCCAACAAATGTGGGAAGTGGGGGATGCTATTGCTGATGTGATCTTTATTGCACATTCTTAGGATGATAGAGTTTGTTGTTTATATTTGGATAAATTTATTTATTTGGTGGAGTTTGTTGCCTTTCTCAACCCATCTTTATTTACTTTCTCTTTTATGTCCTTCATAGTTTTGTTTTTTAAGAAAAAATATAGATGTTTTTTTTAAATGAATTCAAAACAATAATTCTACTAAAATACTATTTTTTAGATGTGTTCGGTAATTTTACTTACCCATATAGTTTTTGCATATTGTGTAATTATTTTATAAAAATTAGTATAATTTTATAAGTCACTATATACTAAAGTTGTTGTTTATATGTTTAACCAAACGACCTTCCATGCTTTAGCTATGAAAAAACATACGTAAAAGTGGATCTAACCAAACAATGTTTTTTTAGAAAAAGTTGTTATTAAAAAGTCAAAGAAGTACTTTTATATTTTGACAAGCCAAACCAAAAGCATCTAGATAAGCTTCTTGGGCTGGAGGGGTATTCTATGGGGTATTCTATCTTTTTGACCTATGGTTATAGGTTCTTCCTGATATTCGGCATTTGATTGGAGACGGTAGAGCTACTAATCTCTGGTAGAATCCTTCGATGCAAGATGGTCACATTAGGGACATGTATTTTCATCGCATCATCTATGATCATGGCTATGGGGAATTTGTGTTTGTCGGCCAGCTCATTTCTCCAAATGGGTGGCCTTTTCCACCTACTACATCTAGGGATTTGAAGACATTGTGTGCTAAGATTCAAGCTGAAATTCAGCCTGAGCCATTAATTTTTTATGAGATTGTGTGGACCTTGGATGAGCATGGGAATTTTACCTTGAAGTCTGCATATGCTAAGATTCAAGCTGAAATTCAGCCTGAGCCATTATTTTTTCAACCTATTGCGATTTTGCATGATAGAAAAAAATCTTGGCCATTTTCCATGAACGGTCAGCACGGAGAACGTGTTGAAAAATATGTGGAATTTGGCCACTAGATAGGGTGATCATTAGGTAGGGCCCATTTGACAATTTACTAAGTTAGTAAAAGTAATATAAAACCTTTATTTTTCAGACAAGGGATCACATCAAAAACACACTTCTTCAAAATTCTCTCCTTAAAATAAAAGAAAGTAGAAAAGCACCCTCCTTTCTCCAGTAAAAGACTGAAAAAACATTCACTTTTTACACAAAAAATCAAAAAGATACCCTACCAATCCACTAAAGAAAAAAGAATATAATTATAAGCCCATTATATTTTATTCTTTCTTGATTTAATGCTTTACATTACTTTCACTTTAATAGTAAACTAGCAACAACTCCCCATGCTTAGCCCGGGGCAAAAAGTAAGATATTACATTTTGAATTTATGAGATATCAAAATTAATTATAAACATATAAGAATATATTCATGCATATTTATATAAAAACAGTCGACATATCTTCAATCACAAATACAAGTGGTCAACATCAACAATAAACTATTACAAAGATAAAGCTAAAAAACCCATTCAACAATAACATAAAAATAATAATGACAGCAATAATTACTAAAGAAGATATAGAAAAGTGAATTTTGTTAATATATATAATATTAGTAATAAGAAATGAATTCTAGTTTTTGTTACCAATTGATAATTTCACAGCCCAATAAAACAAAGTCACCCCATTTGGACTTATTTGTGCTACAATAAGATTCTAGTTTATGCATATTTTTATTTGTTCATGAGAATGGAATTTTGTATTTTGTTAAAAAATCAAAGTCCTCTTTATTAAGGAAAAATGATTCATTTTTTTCTTCTATGTGAGGAAAATAAATCACACCAAACAACATAATATTGTTAACAAAGAAAATCATAAATATGTGCAATCCTCTTGTTGCACAAATGCACCATTTTTTTTATTTTTACATAGGCCAGTTGTCATTTCAATCCCTCCGCATAAATTTCTTCTCTACCCTTTTGAAGTAGCACCAATATACCATTTTAGATCTGCTCAAATAGTTTTTTAGCTTTAGATTTTTAAAAAAATGTATAAACATCTTAACTTTAAAAGCCATAAATTATGAGACTTTAAAAACCACCAGTTAGTGTTATTTGATCTTAGTAATAATTGGCCCACCTTGGATCAATGTATATATCTCTTAATTATGAGTCCATATGGGCCCACGGAAGTATAATTTATGGTGGGCTAAACCTATGGTCAAATGTTTATTAATCAGATCAGAAAAATGATACGTACAAGATTTAACCACAAAAATTCCAACCTCAAAACATTTTTATCACAGGCCCATCCATGAGGTGGTCTATCAAAAGGTCGGGTCTAATTTTCGTTCACATGTGACAATCTTTGAATAGCGTAGAGCTCTATTTGGAAACTAAAAGAAAATGATATTTTTAATGAAAAATTTATCAGTGTGAATTATTAAAAGGTGGGCCCCAAATATTAAAATAAAAAAATGACAATCTTGATAAGATGAAAGATAGATGATGTTAAGAGAGAGAATAACTGTAGGAAAAGAGAGGGATATTGATTGAGAGACTTTAGGAAATAGAGGATATGGATAAAGAAATTTTTTTGGAGAAAAAATTGTGGCATGTGATGACTTGGCACTGTGAAGCACTCTTAAATGGCTATATATTATGTGTAGATTTTAAGATTAACTGGCTTCCACAATGGTTCCCACGGATTAACCATACCAAATATTGAAAGAAAAAATAGAAAAAAAAAGTAGCAAAATAATGCCTAAGAAAGTGCTCCAAATCTCTACAACTTGGATCTGACATGAGGATCCCACAAATTGATATGCAACAACATTTGATACATATATGTTCACCAATCACTAAAATCATATCCAAAGAGCCTTTGTTTTTTTTTTTTTTTTAGTTTAATAACAAGTGGGGGCCCATTGAAGGTAACTAAAGAGAAGTTATTATTGTATGCTATGTTTTAGGAAAGAGATAAGTATCTTATTTGAAGAATATCTTATATTTGCATTGAGATATTTAAGGTGATGGAGTGTTGGAGAATTTGAGTTGGTTTAGTGAGATTAGATTAGAAGGGTAATTCCTAAATGTAGCATTGCAAAATGTTTGAGAATGCGCCATGTGTCTCTCTCTCAGGAAAAAGTTGATATCCATGTGTCACTCCCTTGTGAATAAACTGATGTGTTTTATTATATAATATAATAATTGCTAAACCGGCCCGTATAGCCAAAAACCCCTTTATTATATAACCTGGCCGGACGCAGGATTAAGTCACGGGCCAAGAAATAAAAAGAATAAGAAAATATAAGAAACATAAAAATAGGGGCGTTTTGGCGAACCAGCATGACCATCATCAGTAGTTTTCACAGCTGACGTGTCAGTTATCATCAACCAGAGGGCCAGAGTCTCAGCATATCCAAATAAGGAGAAGAATGAAGGGTGCTGAAGCTGTCCAACAACATTACTCCAACTCCATGGCTCTCTTGCTTTCTCTTCTCTTCTTCGCTTCTGCTCTCTTCTTTCTGCTCAAACTCAATGGCCAGAGAGCCAAGAAACCCGACGTACCTCCTTCTCCACCCAAGCTTCCCCTCATTGGAAACCTCCACCAGCTGGGCACTCTCCCACACCGCTCTCTCCGCTCCCTCGCCGGAAAATACGGCCCTCTGATGCTCCTTTATCTCGGTCGGATCCCCACTCTCATAGTCTCCTCAGCGGAGATGGCGGAACAGATCATGAAAACTAATGACCTCATCTTTGCAAGCCGACCTTCTATGACAGGGGCCAAAGAGCTACTCTATGGCTGCACCGATGTCGGCTTCGCTTCCTACGGTGAGTACTGGAGGCAGGTGAGGAAGATGTGTGTGGTCGAGCTTCTAAGCATCAAGAGAGTCAACTCGTTCCGTTCAATCATGGAAGAAGAAGTGGGCCTCATGATTGAGAGGATCTCTCATTCTTCCTCGACCGGCGCAGCAGTTAATCTCACTGAGCTATTTCTCTCGCTCACGAGCGGGTCCATAGCGAGGGCTGCACTGGGAAAGAAATATGAAGGAGAAGGAGAGGAAGGGAGGAATAAGTTTGCAGATCTTGTGAAGGAGTCGGAGGTTCTGCTGGGAGCATTTTCTGTTGGGGACTACTTTCCTTCACTCGCATGGGTTGATGTTGTAACAGGGTTGCGTGGTAAGCTTAAGAGGAACTCTGGTGAGTTGGATCGTTTTCTTGATCAGGTGATCGAGCAGCACCTCATGCGTCCATCAGACGGCTGTGATGTTGGAAAACAGAGAGATTTTGTGGATGTGATGCTCCAAGTGCAGAAGGATTCCAACAGTGACATTCACCTCACCAGAGATAACATCAAAGCCATCATATTGGTTAGTTGACTTTCTCAGATTCAAGGGAGTAGATGTTCAGTAGTGGGTCCCAACATTGATTAGATGTTTGGTAGTGGATATTTTTTATTAGATCTATGCTTTATTCAACTATTGAAACCTAAATAATTTTAAACTAACATTAATTATAAAATATGACATTAGGGCGATCTGATTTGGAATGAGGTTCAATTTTAAAATTGATATCTCAATTAAACTCCCAATTTTTACTCAATTTTGACTTTATCTTAGCACCTTTTTCCTGTCTCTTTCTCTCTCCCTCTCCTTTTTCATGTATCCTTCTCTCTACCTATCTTTCTCTCTACCTCCCAATCTCCCTTTCCCTCTCTCTTTCCGTCTCCCAGTATAGGGGCCTATATACAAATAATAAATTCATAGGGGCCTATTTGCAAATCCTAAAAACCGTAGGGGGTTTATATACAAAAAGCTCTTAATCATATTCATTAATTACCTTGTTCATCATATGGTCCATTGTACACTATGGTCAACTCCTATGGGATTAAAATTGGAGAATATAAACATCCCATAGATGATGGAGAAGACATTCATTTTCACCTACTCACATTTTCAGTAGGTATACTTCATTGTGAGTTCCACTATTTCAACCTAGGAAATCTCTAGTATAAACACAGCATCTGCAGTACTTTTCTTTGTTCAGAGAGTTAATAGGCTACCTTACTTTCAATCGCAGGACATGTTCACCGGTGGAACAGACACGACGGCCTTGACATTAGAGTGGGTTATGGCAGAGCTTGCAAAGCATCCAAATGTGATGAAGAAAGCCCAAGGAGAGGTAAGAAGAGTGGTGGATGTAAAAGCCAACATTAGTGAAGAACACCTTTATCAATTGAACTACATGAAATTCATTATCAAGGAAACTTTACGCTTACATCCTCCTGCTCCCCTATTAGTTCCAAGGGAGTCTACAACAAATGTTATGATACAAAACTTCTATATCCCTCCAAAGACAAGAGTTTTTATCAATGCATATGCAATTGGAAGGGACCCCACATCATGGGAAAATCCAGAGGAATTTCTTCCAGAAAGATTTGCCAACAATTCTATTGATTTCAAGGGGCAAGATTTTCAGTTCATTCCTTTCGGAGCAGGGAGGAGGGGTTGTCCGGGGCTTTCATTTGCCATTACATCACTTGAACTTGCTCTTGCCAATCTTCTGTATTGGTTCGATTGGGAACTGCCTCAAGGTGTTACAGAAGAAGATTTAGACATGTCTGAAGCTCTTGGATTGACTGTTCACAAGGAATTGCCTCTCTATTTGGTTCCCAAACATCACTTCTCGTAAGATGATTGCTGAATCCTTGCTCCTGTAGTTACGAGACTATCTGCTTTAAGGTTATATGCTATTTTGTCTGTTGTTATATGCTATTTTTCTATGTCCATCCTTTGAACTTCAAGGTACAGAGCTGTGTCCTCTACTAGCATTTTAATTATCAAATAATCATTTGTATAGGTTTTTTTAATTGACATTTATATATATATATATATATATATATATAATGGAGGGTGTTCCAGCACTTTTGGCCAAAATAATTCCTATGGGTGCAGGGGGAGCCGGGTAAACCCCCCTTGACCCAGTGTGGTAGTGCAGTTTCGAACCTCAATCTCCAAGTGCAAACCATGGTTCTAGACAAATTGAGCTACCCCTCTAGGTTATTTGACTTGTGTACAGGGTTTTAATCATTGATAGACTGCAACTGGGGTTGATCATTGGGCATGCCCCACGTTCATGCTAACGCATGTGGGCTCTACACTAGCACTTGGTAATAAAAACCGTTGTTTAATGGTGTCACAACTAATCTTATTTAGAAATCAAATTAGAGATGAAAGACTTCGGGTTAATCAGAACCAAACCTTTGCCTTCCATCACCTTTTAGTTTTGAATGGACTTGAAAAGAGTTATGAAGTCGCCCGCCCATATGCGCTACACCATATCCCAAACTATTGAGCAATTGGCAGAGACGGACCCACGTAGTGTCTTGAAAGAGGCATGCCTTTAAGCATACAGAGAGAAAGCATGGGCCTGAGTCCATTTATTTAAGAGACCTAAGCTTTTTGGAACCTAGATTGTGACGTTCCATTTGTAGAAAAAAAAAATAAGGTCCAATGCACAATGGACATGAGTAAACTTGGGAAGGCCCGGCCATGCCCGGCTAGAATAAATAATGCATGTAATTTTAAATGACTGATTTATTCAAAAGAAGTAATTAGAAAGTCCAAACAAGATATAGCCACGCCAAAGTCTTCAGGAGATGATGACAATTACATACTATCCATTTCACTGCAACTGCTCCGGTATAGTAAACTTCTCATTTGATCTCGGATTCCTGTGTATTAAATTCGTAGATAAGGTTGTCGGGGTCTATGTTTTTAATGGTCTAAAAGAAGATGGATCCAAATCCTCTATGACTCGACGGCCATCAAACAAAATTTCCAGCTGGGACAACGAGGGCCCACCTTCCTTTGTTTTAATGGAAGAAACGTACGTCCTGAATGTGCCATGAACTCAGTAAAGGAGATGATTGTCATCATAATAATTAATAAATGATCCTATGGACCGCTTGCATCCTCAATGGGCCCACTTATCGAAAAAAAATCCAAACCGCTAAAAATCCTAGGGAGTGGACATGCGCACCATGCTGTGGGGCCCACATGGGATTGGGACTGGGGATTGCACGATCTGTACAAAACATGGACCCCACCTAATCTTCCTTAACTCCTTGACCCACAAATTCTCACGGTTAAAAACATGCGCATGGTTGATCTAGTTCGAATAGATGCATACCCGGAGGTCCGTTGTCAGTTGCAGGGGGCACCTAACGTGTGTGGTTTGTTCAGATAGACCATCGGGTTGGCCCAATATGAGGAGCGCACGGAAATAGGATTTTATGGGAAAAGTTCTGAAATTTGGTCATTCCTCGCGAAAGGTCTTCGAATATTGCCTAATACAAACGAGGTCCGCTAGGACCTTTTTTTTTTTTTAATTCTGACGGGAGTGACGCTAGCATGCTCTTAGCGTCACTCATGTCTGCTAGGAGCAACGCTAGCTTCGTTGTACGTGGTTTTCATAAAGCACTCTTCTTCTTCTTATTTTTTCCTCTTCTCCCACGTAATTCTTTATCTCCCCCACTCCATTTTCTCTAAATCATTATAGGAAAAAAGTATCACATACTTTATAATAAGAATAAAAAGAATACTATTGACCTGCTACTATTTCTTTTTACATATTCTCGATATTTATCTTGAAAAGTGAAAGAGACGGGGAAAGAACAAAAATGGCAAACATAACATGGAAGAATAATCCTCAATTATCTAACACATGATATTGAAAGAGTGGCTCGATTACAAAGAATAACGGGTCAAAGAAAATGAAAAAATCGAAGAGTAATTATGAATAATATAGTATATGATGAAGACAAAAACATAAAAGAGAATAATCAATTTGAACTGTTGATGGTATAAATAGTGAATTAATTTATAAAAACTGCTCATGCTTGAAAGACTCTATCTAATACTTGGTCGACCAATATCTTGATTTGCTGCAGTTTATTGTTTCATTTATTCTCCATATTTAATATTTAGTTAAATTAGTACATTTAAATGATAAAAAAATTATATAAAAGATGGAAACTCGTGAGAAAAGTTTTATGGGCCCGAGTAGGGCAAGATCAAGTAAATAGTAGATATTTCAGGGCCTTGATTTGATTATGTTTGTACTTGGGAATAGATTAAGTGCTGATTTCAAGATTAAATGTGGATTTTGAAATCAATTGGCTTCTACAATGGGCCCACAGATTAACATTACTAAATAATGAAAGGAAAATAAGGAGAAAAAAGCAGCTGAATACAACCTATGAAAGTGGCCCCCATAAATTGTGCGTTTGGAAAGAAAGAAAATCTGGCCTTCACAATGGGACCCATAGATTTATTTGGTTAAATTAGTAAATAAATTATAACAAAGAATTGTGATAAAGATAGAAACTCATAAGAGAAACTTTAGGAAATTTTGAAAATTTTTACGGGAAGGTCAAGTAAATTAGTAAAGATTTAGGACCTTGATTTGATTATATTTATGCTTAGGCATAAATTGACTGATATTTCAAAATTAAATGTGGGTTTTGAAATTAATTGGCTGTCACAATAGGGCCCACAGATTACTCCTACCAAATATTGAAAGAAGAATAAGGAGAAAAAAAAAAACTACTTTTGAAAGCGACCCTCTTAAATTATGATTTTGGAAAGGAAAAGAATTGGCTTTCACAATGTGAACCACAGATTGTTCAAACTTGAGAAAAAGAAGAAGAAAAAATTGGCTTTCACAGTAGGCAGCACAGATTGATTATATATATATATATATATATATAAGAAGCCAACTGTGATCTATAAGTAGGCCATAAATTTTTTCATATTGAATCTGACAAGTGGGTCCCACAAATTGATCTACAACAAAATTTAATACAAACATGCACACCTATCATTAAGAGCATAGCCAACTTGATCTCTATTGTTTTCATCGATCTATAAGGCCCATTATCAAAGCGAAATGGACCTTTATTTTTTTTGTAATCTATGGGACAAATTAACGGTAATTCGTCAATTTAATCTTGGGAAATGATTTTGGGAGGACCAAAGGGAAGTTAGTATTGTATGTTATGTTTTAGGGAAAATAGTAAGGAAGGGATAAGTCTTTTGCAATTTGAAAATCCAAGAATAATTTTAAAAAAATAGTTATCTATGGTGAGAGTATTTGTGGGATTGCTATTAGAATGTTACGGGTTGCTCTCCCAAAAAGAGGGATGTTGTCATGATATATATGAATCAAGATAATTTGAGGATTTCCCCCATGGTGACTCTGAGTAGACCAATCACGGTCCGCCACGTCACCGTGGGCAGCCCTTGCCTGGATATATGGCAAGCTGCCCACGTGCATGGCAGGCTGCTCGCGGTGATGTGGTGGACTGTGATTGGTCCACTCACGGTCATCGTGGGGTAAATCTTCAAAGGATCCGGACTCTATATATATAATTAGGGTCACAACTGCTGCACTCTAAAACCATATTCCATGGTTGTCTTACTCTCTGTTTTCATCTTCTACGCTACTCCTCTCATCTTCTTTCTTCTCCTTAAACTCAATGGAAAAGGCTCCAAGAAAACTAACCAACTTCCCTCTCCACCCAAACTCCCCATCATCGGAAACCTCCATTAGCTAGGCACTCTCTCCCACCGCTCTCTTAGCTCCCTTACAAATAAACACAGTCCCATAATGCTCGTCCATCTTGGTCAAATCCCATCCTGTGCATGCCGGGCTTGGGCTTAGAACGATCTTGAGCATAAGCTAAATATTCTCTAATTATTCATATACTGTCGCCGGACGCCTTGTATGAACCGGACTTTAAACCCTCCTCCTTTTTTCTACGCTTGGGACCAGCAATACAATGCAACTAAACAAGTTATCAATAGCTAGTATCCACAACTAAACAAGTAAACAAGTGATTCATATTTAATGTTATCATTGCAGTTTTAGTTACATACAAATTGATGGCTGGGTTACTCGCTTTGCAAACCGGGTCCTTCTGCATTCCCATCCCAATCTTATTGTGCGTTCCCATCCCCATCTTATTATGGTCCTTCTGATGATTACTACAAGAATCAATGCGGGAGAGTGCTCTGAAGAGTTAAAACCTATACACTGATGATTTCAGGGAATAAAAAAGGTACCCATTATCCTAGATTTTTAGGTGCCTTATCTCCAGTAACATTTTATTTGTATGACCTACCCCAGTAAGTTCACTAATATCCCCTTCTTTTACCATAAAAAATACTTCCGTCATCCTCTCCCAAGAAGGAAGATCTTCTATGAAAAGGGTTTTTAATTCTCAAATCCTATCCATTTTGGTGATGCAAATACACATGCAATGCAATCTTAGGACATATCTTTTTTGGAGGGCAGAGAGAAACTACAGATTGTCTATCAAAGGGATCAAGTTAAGACAGTTACAAATGTAAAAATACTGAAAACTGGCTAAGCCCCTTTGACAACACTAAGCATTACAAGATAAGTTACTTTTAGCGCGCAAAAGAAAAAAAAAACCTGGAACACAAAATCCTCCCCTTGAAGGTTTGCCGCTGCTAATTCCACCACCAAAAGATATTGTCGCTATTGGTTTTAGTAGTGGAAAAAAAAAGACTTATTAAAAATCACCAATAACAGTGGTTTTTTTTTTTCGATGGAAATTTAGGAATTAGCGGTGGAAAAAATCCGCCACTATGGGTATTTTGAGCGATGGCCTTTTTTTACGCCACTATCTCCCATATTTCATTTCCACCGCTAATTGTCTTAACTATAGTAGTGGCTTTATTTGTTCGCCCTTAATTGCATCTCTTTAAAAAAAAATTCTCAACAAGAATAAAAAAAAAAAACTCAAACATGTAGCATTCACATTCATACAAAACAATCCTTGTCAATAGTAAATTTCATGTATCACAATTATCAAATGGTTCAGACGACCTATAACCGAAACCCAAATAAACTCATATGTACAACTTACAATACTTGAAAATTCATAGCCTTCTAACAACATTCATATATTGTATCTCTAGAAAAAAAAAGAGTTTTTTTATATATATACCCCACTAAGGTTTCAATGATTTGTAAATAGGCCCCTGTGGTTCTAGTGTTTGTAATTAAATAGGCCCCTACCTTTTCATTTCAATACCTTTCATGTCCTTGAATGGGTAACCACCATGAGATTTGTATTGAACTTTTATAAAAATGACAGTATTACCCTTACATCCATTAAACAAAAATGAGTATATTATTATTATTTATAAAATATCATTATTTTATTCCAACTCCCAAGGATCTCTCTTAACTTTTTAATGCACACGATTCCTAGTCATGTATTTTGAGATTTTCATCAACCCAATGGTGGGTTATACATGGATTGGATCAATTATAACCAATTATAAATACAGGCGTTGATTATCATTATGATCGATATGGATTTAGTGAAATAGGCTATGTGTTGGTAAAAATAGATTTACGTACAATTATTCTCTCCAATAAAAGTAATTATTAATGTTACAAGCTTTAAAGAAAAAACACGTCTAAGCTTTTGAATTTAAGCATATAGGGATAAAGAGTTGGAAAAAGTTTCATTCCACCACCCTAAAAACTTTTGGTGGTTAGAAGGCTACTGATTTTGGGGACATGAAAGGTATTAAAATGAAAAAGAAAGGGCCTATTTATAAATACCAAAACCACAAGTGCCTAGTTACAAATTCTAGAAACCTTAGGGGGGTATATGCAAAAAACTCAAAAAAAGACAAAATGGAAAAACCAAAGGGTTCCATCTCATTTGTATTCCAAAATCATGTTGTTCTCCAGTGCCAGCCACAATAACATCAATGTGAGTAGGTATTTGAAAAGAGAAAGTGCTGGAAAGAACGTATAGAGTAGAGAAGTTGCTATGTCTCCATATACCATTCCAATGCTCTAAAAAGCCAACTGCATTAATGAAGCTGAAGCTATAGATAGACCCACCAGTTCCTTGTCAGTAAGACCCACATTTGCCCACCTGGCAATAATCCTCTATAGATCGGAAGAGAAATTATGCAATGTCGCAAGATTAGACACTTGAAGGACTTTTAAAACCCTGTATTGTTCAAATGACGACTTGTGAGGAATTGCATCACCTTGCCATAGCTTCCTGATCCAGTCTCAATGCTTTCTTGCAAAATTGCCGGTGCTTTTATTGATTCATTATAAGAAAAACATATGGCTACTTTTTTAACTGAGGTACACCGCCACTGTCCTTGATGCTGCAATTACATAGGAAACAACATGTAAAAACATTGTTTTGAAGCTTGACAAAGCACTTAAAATGTTTATACGTGTCTCATACTATCATTATTTTTGGTAACTTATTTGTGATGGATTTGGATGCGGAGATTCCAACACGCGGCCGGAGATTTATGTGCGTTCCGGCGAATGAGAAGCTCCATGGATCTCTTCGCCTCTTGTCTCTCCTATATGATGGAATAATACTCATTCCTATGGCTCCCTTATCTTATAAAGACAATTCTCAAAGAGTCACACATACTATAGACTTCTTCACCAAGAAACTCACATCCACTAATCTTATTGGGAACCTTATTAGTGAGACCAGATCAAGTTTTACATTAAGTGGGATTGTATCATTTGTTGGCATCAACCTTGCTTGATTTGATGTGGGATCCGTAACATGCGGGCCACACAATTTCCTACACTTAAGACTTCTCAATTGGTTCTAGTAATGATTTGTGGTGCAGAAGTATCGCACCATATGCCCTTACATAGCTTTTTTTTTTTTTTTTTTATGGTAGAACATGCCCTTACATAGTAAGAGACCTTCTTGCTGCATGAGAAAGGGACTGAACCCCTATACATTCCCTTGCAGACCAACTGAAGCTTTCCTAATACAAAGTCTAAATATTGAAAGCCTTTATAAAATACATTATAAGTTGGACTCTTGTCTCTTAATGCCACCTAGAACTCTGGACTTCCAACTAATATGCTAACTAGTGCCTAGGTAATACGAGAATGACAAAAGTAAATTGCTCGACTAACAATGAGCCAAGCATGCATAAATTCCAACAAAAGGTTTGCACGAAAAGAAAAACTAGGGTCCATGTGGATGGTGGGCCCCTTGGATACTCCCAAGCCACTGGATACACTCCCATGCGACTGGGTTGGATTTTACCTCTTTTAAATTTTGTGCTATGATTTCAATTTCCAAAACACTGATTAATGAAATGGGGTTAGGCATTATAGTTAATATAGATTTAAAAGAAAATAGTTCGGAGGATAAGGGAAATATTGGTAGGGTTGTAATTGTTAAGATTGCATTTGATAGAAGGCCTTAAGGTAGCGTTTAGTTCGCATAAATGGCTTTAGGCAGGATTGAAATGGAAAGTGGAATGGAATGAGGTAGGAATGGTCAATTCCATTCCAATGTTTAGAATGAGGTAGAGGAATGGTCATTCCATTCCTTTATAATTATTCATTGAGACCAAAATGCCCCATTATCACAACAACCACTCCCCCCTCCACCATCCTCCCAGTCGCCAGCTGGGAAGGAGACTAGTCGGAAGGCCCCGACGGCAGCCCCCCCACCCCTCCTCCACCTTCCTTTTCCTCTTTTCTTCTTCTTCTTCGACTTCTTCTTCCTCTCCCCCCACCTCTGTTCTCTCTCTTCCTCCCCCCCTCTCTCTCTCTCCCTCCCACAGCAACATCTGGGCTACAATCGGCCCCTCTCCACAGCATCGGCTTCTTCGCCTTGGCCCCTCTCCGTAGCAACAGCTTATCCGTCGCTGACCCGCTCTTGGCCCTTAACGTGGTTGCCAAGGTGGGTGATTTGAAGGCGACAAATTTGAAGGGGAAAAAGGTGTTCGTGAGGGCTGATCTGAATGTCTCGTTGGATGACAAAGTAGGCGATTTGAAGGCGAAGGATTTGAGGGGCAGGGGGGCGGGGGAGGCTCGCCCGAGCTACTGCCGAGGCCTTCTGGCCAGTCTCCTTTCCTGCCGGCGACTAAGAGGAGGATGGAGGGAGGAGGGATTGATGTGATAAAGGGGCATTTTGGTCTCGATGAATAATTAAAAGAATGGAATGACCATTTCTCTGCCTCTACAGTACAATGATGATTTCAATACAAAAAAAATGGTGATTTTGGAAATAATGGTCGTTATGCCACTTTCTGTAACCAAACACATGGAATCACCATTTGATTCCGACATTCATTACGACTCGCTATTTTATGAGTTTTTTCCCAGAATAGCACCATCAAATAAACTAATTCCCATAATAGCACCCATTTGAAAATAATACCCAGAATAGCATCCCGAGCCTACGTGGCATATCCATTCCTAATACATGTTAATGACGGTAACGGAAGGTCAAAATTTCCAGCTACCCAAAGCCACCAATTCCTAATTCAGAGGCCTTGTCAAATCACATATTTGGGTCTTTACCAAGAAAGCAACGCCTTGTCAAATCACATATTTCTGTCTTTACCAAGAAAGCAATAGTTCTGGCATCACTAAACACATTGAAGATATCAAATAAAGTGGTTTTCATCACTTAATATTATGTGATGAAAACCCACTTTTCTGTCCAAACCCAATCACGTAAAAGGTAACAGATTGCATAAACAATAAAAATATTGATTAAGATATCATAATTAAATTCTTCACAGTATATCAAATTGCCAAGCCACTTAGCATACTTAATCAAAAAACCACTTTTTTATCCAAACCCAGTCATTGTTTGCAGTTAATTAATACAGCAATAGCTCCATTTAGCATCAAACAAAATAAATAAGTTTTGCTCCACACTTTCTAACTGCAACATTCAACAAATGCATATCCACCAACCTCCCATGCCAAGAAAAAACACTGTATTGGATTTAAAAACAGAAATTGAAAAGGTAAATTGTAATAAAAACACAACTTACTTCATTGGTTTCTATTTGGACAAGAACGCCGATTATGACTCGTATTTCCACATAACCCACACACCAAAGGCTTGCAACCACCGTCTCTAGCGTCCATCTCATTATGAATACGAGTGGATTTTGGACGACCTTTGATATTTCTCCGCTTATTTTCATCCGGAATGAGAGTCAGACCATTATAAGTGGGCCAATAACATTTATCCGGAATAGGGTGAAACGTAGGAGCCCAACATTTCATGTAATTTTGCATTGAATAAATTTCGTCCACAAACTGAAGAGCATCAATTCTATGTGAAGCACATGCAGCCAATACATGTGAACAAGGATGATGATAGATTTGCCACTTGTTACAAGAACAAGTTCTATTGCCAAGGTGAACAAGGTGCACTCGTCCACCTCTAGCCTGATTACCAGAGCGTGCTGGTGTAGTTTTCACTTCAAATAAGCCAGGATTATGGTGATACATATTAACTTCATGCCCATTCGCCTTAACTCTTAACCCAGTTAGTTTAGCCTCAATTGTTGTAGTGAATAAAACACTAGAATGTAGTCGCGCCTCCCCCTACTCACGTCTAACTGCAAAGTAGCTATTGACTCTATAGAACGTAAGCTGCACCAAAGCTGTAATCGGCAAAAAACGAGCGCCTTTCAAGATAGCGTTAAATATCTCAACTATATTTGACGTCATATCTCCCCACCTTTGTCCTCCATCATGCAATAACGTCCAAGATTCAAGAGAAACTCTATTAATCCATGACTTCACCGAATCATTATCAAGGTTTTCAATCTCAGCCCACATCCTATCAAATTTTTGTTGTTGATTTGTCATGGCGAGCCCACTTATTACTGACTTCAAATGCTTATTCTTGAACTTCGTGTTGAAATTATTGACAAAATGCCTCATGCAATACCGATGATATGCCATTGGCTCTTTCCAACCAAGATATGGATCTTGCATAGCGTTTGTTATACTGATACGTCGATCAAATATAACACATAAGCCCTCACGGTTTGTCACTTTCTCTCGAATGCAAGCCATAAACCACCCCCAAGTGTCATTGGACTCTCCCTCAGTTATGGCGAATGGCAATGGAAGTAGCTGTTCATTTCCATCAATCGCAACAGCTATCATCAGCTTTCCACTATATTTTCCTCACAAATGAGTAGCATCAACACAAATTACAGGTCTACAATACCTAAAACCCTCAATAGAAGGACCGAAAGCCCAAAAGACACGTTTAAATTTCTCCACTCCAGGACTGGATGTAGCCTTTGAGTTCCAAAATACAACTGATCCTTGATTGGCCTTTTGCATTTCCACCATAAATGCTGGCAATATCTTGTATGACTCCTCGCAATCATCAAACAATAGAACCATGGCATGTTGCTTTGCTAACCATGCTTTCTTGTAAGAAATTGTAAAATTATATTGCTCCTTTATCATAGCTATGATTGCTTTGCTAGTAATTGACAGTTGGGCTCTGACAACATCCTTTATGTAATGAGCCACAAAAACTGAATTAAGCTACACATGATCGCGATTTTGATCGGATTAGCGCAAGTGTGAGGGTCCTGATGGACTGCAATCCTGAAATAACTACTTCCCAATGTTATAGATGCTCTTAGTCTCCAAGTACACCCATTATGTGCAAGCTTACACTTTAATATCAATTTTGTGGAGTTGGAATGCGTAACTTTATATTCCGCATGTGCATTAAGGTGGAACATCTTTACTGCACTAAAAAGATCATCCTTGTTTGCATATTGAGCTCCAACAACCAAATCTAACACTTTCTGCTCTTGTTGTGGAACCCATTGGCTAGCAACAACTTCATTTACCCAACTAATATCAATAAACTCAAGAGCCATTGGCTCTTGACTAGAAGATGACAGTCCTGGCATTCTACTCAAATTTGGTTCATCATGATCAACTGTGTGATCCACCCTAAGAACCTCGTTATCTGCATCCAAATCTTCATAGTGAACGTCATTGTGAGTGACTGTGATCAAACTGAGAACATATGGGTCCTCCGTAGATATAATATTAGGAATCTCATTCAGGTTCACTGCATCAAAATCCATATTGGATTTCTTTTTAGGCCTGCGATGCAATAAAAATAAAAAACAATTGAAACAAAAGAATAAGAAGTAGCAGCAAAAACCACAATCAAAATAAAACAAAGAACCACAAGTAGCAACAAAAACCAAATGAAATGAAAGCAAAACAAAAAAAAAAATCACAGAAGTTATGTCCATATAATATAATTGGGACAGGCACAAAAGTTTTGATTATGATATAATATAACTGGGATTTGGGACAACCACAAAATTTTTGTCCATGGCCAACGTGCAGTAGGACCACTAGCATACATGTCAACATGTGTAAAGAATTAAAAAAGTTCCTTGTCTATATCTGTATTGAATTGCATCAACAGCATAGCCACAAAAGTCCATTGCCAAACATGCAGCACTAAACAAAACAAAAAAAAATTAGCCTATCTATAAGAAACAAAATAAGAAAAGTCAATGCCGTAAAGATCAAACCTGAAGTGGCGGAAATCGAAGGGATAAATCAGTTATGTGATTCGGCAGTCAATACAATATTTATTTTACCAAAATGCTCAAAATTTATCAAACAATCCATTTAATCTATAGAATTCAAAATCAGAAATTTGAAGAGAGAAAAAAACAACCAGACTTACCTGGGAAAGGCTAGGGCGAGAATTGACGATGAACTTGGGCTGTGCGAGAGACTTTCCGTAAAAGGGTTTAGTTGTGTGATAGCTTCCGTTGTTGTTAACAAAAAATTACTCGTTACCGTCATTGACATGTATTGGGATTGAAAATGCCACATAGGCTCGGAATGCTACTCTGGGTATTAATCTCAAATGGGTGCCATTATGGAAATTAGTTTATTTGAGGGTGCTATTATGAAAAAAAAAAACTCCTATTTTATGGTTATTACTACCTCGGAGGCTGGGAAAAAAACCCCTATTTTATGGTTATTACTACCTCAGAGGCTAAGGAGCACATGTTGTTGCAGACGACCTCATGCTGATAAAAGTCTCCTTTTGCTTCCCTGAAGCAGCTGCAACATTGGTTGTAGAGAACGGCAGGTTTCAGTCTGTCACCATAGCTATAGGCCATTCCCATCCATATGGCTCCTGACAATAATAGAACCAAGACAACTTGAAAGATTACAAACGCACTAAGTACAATTTTCATATTTTCATTACCACCGAGTGGTTGAAGAAACAAAATCCCTTTATTTTCCCCAAATCAGGGGATCCGGTTCCCTTTATTTATAGGGGCATTCGGTGATGGGTCTCTGAACATTCCACTTTATTGCCTTAAATCCACAATCTTTTCTTATAGTATGATAGATCCTTTTTTCAAATTTGAACCTAAAATGTCTAATTTACCCTTTCTTCAAATCATATCCTATGATTAGTGGGATAAGCCATTAATAATGGTCAACTACCATTTAATTAGCCATGATTAATAAAATTTCACTAATGAGATTTTCAACTAAATTTCAAAAACCGGAAATATATTTCAAATAAATTTCTAAAAATGAAATAAATTTAAAAAATGCAAATAAATTTCAAAAGAACACAAATAAATTTTAAAAAATGAAATGAATTTAAAAAACACAAATAAATTTCAAAAGAACGCAAATAAATGTCAAAAAATGAAATAAAATTAAAGAAACTCAATAAATTTCAAGAGAACATAGATAAATTTTCAAAGAGGCAAATAAATTTCAAAAGATCCGAATAAAATTCAAAAAATATAAATAAATTTGAATAGAAGCAAATAAATTTCGAAAGACAAAATAAAATTAAAAAACGCAAAGAGATTTGTAAAAATGCAAATAAATTTTCGAAAAAAACTCAGATAGATTTTTCAAAAACTTAGATAAATTTGCCTAACACACAGAAAGACTTATTCAAAAACTCAGTTAAAATTTCCAAAATGAAGAAAAATTTGTTAGAAACTCAGATAAGTTTACTAAAAGCTCAAATAAATTTGACAAAAACTCATATAAATTTCACAAAAACTCAGATAAATTTCATAAAAACACGTCATCCCTTGCTGCAGCAACTATTTCTAGGTTTTAGGCTTTCGCGAGGTGAGTCAGGTCAAACTTGACCTGAACTGACCTGAGACCTGGATTTGGAACGAACCCAATTGGGTTGTCTTCTTTTTCCTCCCAACGCCTGCAACAGGAGTTGTGCCTTATTTTGCTGTTGTCTTCAACGGCGACGATGGATAGGCAGACGACCGGACTGGCAAGGCGACGACGACGGCGAAAAGAAACCAGCAGTGATGTGGAGACTCCAGTCTTCCTCAGCGATGAACAAGCCCAGCCGTGATCGGGTTATGCAAAACAGAATCCCTGATCTTCTATCTTCTTCCTCAGGCTGATCAGCATTTTGCGGTTATGGCCCACTAGAGGTCAAAGAAACTGATCTCTCCGTTCCTAATCTCTGCAGTCTGTGAGTTTCCTTCTCTGACTATGGCAATCTTCTCCGGTCAATTTCAGTTAGTGGCCCACCGAGAGATGGGATCAGGGTGAGGAGACCGTGGGAAAGGGAACAATGTAAGGTGATTAAGAGAGGGAGTGGTGAGAGGTTCTGCGCAGGATGGAGAGGGATCGTGAGATGGAGATGATAAGAGGGAGAGGGGGATGAGGTCACCTGGGAGATGGAGGAGAGGGAGATTCTACGCCTGGGAGACGATGAGATGAAGTATGGGTTGAAGAAGAAGAAGGATAATACAATATTTAAAATTTAAAATTTCAAAATTTTATGCTTAAAACAGTTGAAAGGGTAAATCAGTCATGCCAATTATATCTAGGACCTCTCACCGAAATAGGTCTAGCTGTATGGACTATAGGCGAGGAAAAGTTTGTGAACTGGAAGCCTAATAAGTCCTATACGAGGGACCTTTGCCTAATTATCTCTTATTTATATAACCCGGCAGGATGCAGGATTAAGTTGTCATCCTGACCACATCATGACCACTATGGAACCGGATCGCCTGTTTTGACTAAACAGGTAAACTCCGTTTGGACGGGGAGAGGATTTTTTTTTAATGCTTTTTCACCGGAAGGAGATGGTATTATCTGACATCTCCTCCCTCATGTGTATACCTTGTGTGTACCAAAGAGGGTATCCGTTTCCGACCATTATTAGTTGTCATTGTCCTCTACCAGAGTCTCAGCATATCCAAATAAGTAGAGAAGAATGAACGGCTCTGAATCTGTCCAACAACATTACACCAATTCCATGGCTCTCTTGCTTTCTCTTCTCTTCTTCGCCTCTGCTCTCATCTTTCTCCTCAAAGTCAATGGCCAGAGAGCCAAGAAAACCGACGTACCTCCTTCTCCACCCAAGCTTCCCCTCATTGGAAACCTCCACCAGCTGGGCACTCTCCCACACCGCTCTCTCCAACTCCCTCGCCGGAAAATACGGCCTCTGATGCTCCTTTATCTCGGTCGGATCCCCACTCTCATCGTCTCCTCAGCGGAGATGGCGGAACAGATCATGAAAACTCATGACCTCATCTTTTCAAGCTGACCTTCTATAACAGCGGCCAAAGAGCTCCTCTATGGATGCATCGATGTCGCCTTCGCGTCCTACGGTGAGTACTGGAGGCAAGTGAGGAAGATGTGTGTGCCGAGCTTCTAAGGCATCAAGAGAGTCAACTCGT
>QPKB01000002.1:17208799-17269899 GCA_003546025.1 Camphora micrantha
CGCATGTGCATTAAGGTGGACATCTTTACTGCACTAAAAAGATCATCCTTGTTTGCATATTGAGCTCCAAACAACCAAATCTAACACTTTCTGCTCTTGTTGTGGAACCCATTGGCTTAGCAACAACTTCATTTACCCAACTAATATCAATAAACTCAAGAGCCATTGGCTCTTGACTAGAGATGACAGTCCTGGCATTCTACTCAAATTTGGTTCATCATGATCAACTGTGTGATCCACCCTAAGAACCTCGTTATCTGCATCCAAATCTTCATAGTGAACGTCATTGTGAGTGACTGTGATCAAACTGAGAACATATGGGTCCTCCGTAGATATAATATTAGGAATCTCATTCAGGTTCACTGCATCAAAATCCATATTGGATTTCTTTTTAGGCCTGCGATGCAATAAAAATAAAAAACAATTGAAACAAAAGAATAAGAAGTAGCAGCAAAAACCACAATCAAAATAAAACAAAGAACCACAAGTAGCAACAAAAACCAAATGAAATGAAAGCAAAACAAAAAAAAAAAATCACAAAAGTTATGTCCATATAATATAATTGGGACAGGCACAAAAGTTTTGATTATGATATAATATAACTGGGATTTGGGACAACCACAAAATTTTTGTCCATGGCCAACGTGCAGTAGGACCACTAGCATACATGTCAACATGTGTGAAGAATTAAAAAAGTTCCTTGTCTATATCTGTATTGAATTGCATCAACAGCATAGCCACAAAAGTCCATTGCCAAACATGCAGCACTAAACAAAACAAAAAAAAATTAGCCTATCTATAAGAAACAAAATAAGAAAAGTCAATGCCGTAAAGATCAAACCTGAAGTGGCGGAAATCGAAGGGATAAATCAGTTATGTGATTCGGCAGTCAATACAATATTTATTTTACCAAAATGCTCAAAATTTATCAAACAATCCATTTAATCTATAGAATTCAAAATCAGAAATTTGAAGAGAGAAAAAAACAACCAGACTTACCTGGGAAAGGCTAGGGCGAGAATTGACGATGAACTTGGGCTGTGCGAGAGACTTTCCGTAAAAGGGTTTAGTTGTGTGATAGCTTCCGTTGTTGTTAACAAAAAATTACTCGTTACCGTCATTGACATGTATTAGGATTGAAAATGCCACATAGGCTCGGAATGCTACTCTGGGTATTAATCTCAAATGGGTGCCATTATGGAAATTAGTTTATTTGAGGGTGCTATTATGAAAAAAAAAACTCCTATTTTATGGTTATTACTACCTCGGAGGCTGGGAAAAAAACCCCTATTTTATGGTTATTACTACCTCAGAGGCTAAGGAGCACATGTTGTTGCAGACGACCTCATGCTGATAAAAGTCTCCTTTTGCTTCCCTGAAGCAGCTGCAACATTGGTTGTAGAGAACGGCAGGTTTCAGTCTGTCACCATAGCTATAGGCCATTCCCATCCATATGGCTCCTGACAATAATAGAACCAAGACAACTTGAAAGATTACAAACGCACTGAGTACAATTTTCATATTTTCATTACCACCGAGTGGTTGAAGAAACAAAATCCCTTTATTTTCCCCAAATCAGGGGATCCGGTTCCCTTTATTTATAGGGGCATTCGGTGATGGGTCTCTGAACATTCCACTTTATTGCCTTAAATCCACAATCTTTTCTTATAGTATGATAGATCCTTTTTTCAAATTTGAAAACCTAAAATGTCTAATTTACCCTTTCTTCAAATCATATCCTATGATTAGTGGGATAAGCCATTAATAATGGTCAACTACCATTTAATTAGCCATGATTAATAAAATTTCACTAATGAGATTTTCAACTAAATTTCAAAAACCGGAAATATATTTCAAATAAATTTCTAAAAATGAAATAAATTTAAAAAATGCAAATAAATTTCAAAAGAACACAAATAAATTTTAAAAAATGAAATGAATTTAAAAAACACAAATAAATTTCAAAAGAACGCAAATAAATGTCAAAAAATGAAATAAAATTAAAGAAACTCAATAAATTTCAAGAGAACATAGATAAATTTTCAAAGAGGCAAATAAATTTCAAAAGATCCGAATAAAATTCAAAAAATATAAATAAATTTGAACAGAAGCAAATAAATTTCGAAAGACAAAATAAAATTAAAAAACGCAAAGAGATTTGTAAAAATGCAAATAAATTTTCGAAAAAAACTCAGATAGATTTTTCAAAAACTTAGATAAATTTGCCTAACACACAGAAAGACTTATTCAAAAACTCAGTTAAAATTTCCAAAATGAAGAAAAATTTGTTAGAAACTCAGATAAGTTTACTAAAAGCTCAAATAAATTTGACAAAAACTCATATAAATTTCACAAAAACTCAGATAAATTTCATAAAAACACGTCATCCCTTGCTGCAGCAACTATTTCTAGGTTTTAGGCTTTCGCGAGGTGAGTCAGGTCAAACTTGACCTGAACTGACCTGAGACCTGGATTTGGAACGAACCCAATTGGGTTGTCTTCTTTTTCCTCCCAACGCCTGCAACAGGAGTTGTGCCTTATTTTGCTGTTGTCTTCAACGGCGACGATGGGTAGGCAGACGACCGGACTGGCAAGGCGACGACGACGGCGAAAAGAAACCAGCAGTGATGTGGAGACTCCAGTCTTCCTCAGCGATGAACAAGCCCAGCCGTGATCGGGTTGTGCAAAACAGAATCCCTGATCTTCTATCTTCTTCCTCAAGCTGATCAGCATTTTGCGGTTATGGCCCACTAGAGGTCAAAGAAACTGATCTCTCCGTTCCTAATCTCTGCAGTCTGTGAGTTTCCTTCTCTGACTATGGCAATCTTCTCCGGTCAATTTCAGTTAGTGGCCCACCGAGAGATGGGATCAGGGTGAGGAGACCGTGGGAAAGGGAACAATGTAAGGTGATTAAGAGAGGGAGTGGTGAGAGGTTCTGCGCAGGATGGAGAGGGATCGTGAGATGGAGATGATAAGAGGGAGAGGGGGATGAGGTCACCTGGGAGATGGAGGAGAGGGAGATTCTACGCCTGGGAGACGATGAGATGAAGTATGGGTTGAAGAAGAAGAAGGATAATACAATATTTACAATTTAAAATTTCAAAATTTTATGCTTAAAACAGTTGAAAGGGTAAATCAGTCATGCCAATTATATCTAGGACCTCTCACCGAAATAGGTCTAGCTGTATGGACTATAGGCGAGGAAAAGTTTGTGAACTGGAAGCCTAATAAGTCCTATACGAGGGACCTTTGCCTAATTATCTCTTATTTATATAACCCGGCAGGATGCAGGATTAAGTTGTCATCCTGACCACATCATGACCACTATGGAACCGGATCGCCTGTTTTGACTAAACAGGTAAACTCCGTTTGGACGGGGAGAGGATTTTTTTTTAATGCTTTTTCACCGGAAGGAGATGGTATTATCTGACATCTCCTCCCTCATGTGTATACCTTGTGTGTACCAAAGAGGGTATCCGTTTCCGACCATTATTAGTTGTCATTGTCCTCTACCAGAGTCTCAGCATATCCAAATAAGTAGAGAAGAATGAACGGCTCTGAATCTGTCCAACAACATTACACCAATTCCATGGCTCTCTTGCTTTCTCTTCTCTTCTTCGCCTCTGCTCTCATCTTTCTCCTCAAAGTCAATGGCCAGAGAGCCAAGAAAACCGACGTACCTCCTTCTCCACCCAAGCTTCCCCTCATTGGAAACCTCCACCAGCTGGGCACTCTCCCACACCGCTCTCTCCACTCCCTCGCCGGAAAATACGGCCCTCTGATGCTCCTTTATCTCGGTCGGATCCCCACTCTCATCGTCTCCTCAGCGGAGATGGCGGAACAGATCATGAAAACTCATGACCTCATCTTTTCAAGCTGACCTTCTATAACAGCGGCCAAAGAGCTCCTCTATGGATGCATCGATGTCGCCTTCGCGTCCTACGGTGAGTACTGGAGGCAAGTGAGGAAGATGTGTGTGGCCGAGCTTCTAAGCATCAAGAGAGTCAACTCGTTCCGTTCAATCATGGAAGAAGAAGTGGGCCTCATGATTGAGAGGATCTCTCATTCTTCCTCGACCGGCGCAGCAGTTAATCTCGATGATGAGCTATTTCTCTCGCTTACGAGCGGGTCCATAGCGAGGGCTGCACTGGGAAAGAAGTATGAAGGAGAAGGAGAGGAAGGGAGGAATAAGTTTGCAGATCTTGTGAAGGAGTTGGGGATTCTGCTGGGAGCATTTTCTGTTGGAGACTACTTTCCTTTACTCGCATGGGTTGATGTTGTAACAGGGTTGCGTGGTAAGCTTAAGAGGAACTCTGGTGAGTTGGATCGTTTTCTTGATCAGGTGATCGAGCACCACCTCATGCGTCCATCAAACGGCTGTGATGTTGGGGAACAGAGAGATTTTGTGGATGTGATGCTCCAAGTGCAGAAGGATTCCAACAATGACATTCATCTCACCAGAGATAACATCAAAGCCATCATATTGGTTAGTTGACTTTCGCAGATTCAAGGGAGTAGATGTTCAGTAGTGGGTCCCAACAATTACCTTATTCATCATATGGTCCATTGTACACTATGGTCAACTCCTATGGGATTAAAATTGGAGAATATAAACATCCCATAGTTGATGGAGAAGACATTCATTTTCACCTGCTCAGATTTTCAGTAGGTATACTTCACTGTGAGTTCCACTATTTCAACCTAGGAAATCTCTAGTATATATAGACAGGAGTACTTTTCTTTGTTCAGAGAGTTAATAGGCTACCTTACTTTTCTCAGGACATGTTCACTGGTGGAACAAACACGTCGGCCTTGACATTAGAGTGGGTTATGGCAGAGCTTGCAAAGCATCCAAATGTGATGAAGAAAGCCCGGGGAGAGGTAAGAAGAGTGTTGGACGTAAAAGCCAACATCAGTGAAGAACACCTCTATCAATTGAACTACATGAAATCCATTATCAACGAAACTTTACGTTTACATCCACCTGCTCCCCTACTAGTTCCGAGGGAGTCTACAACAAATGTTATGATACAAAACTTCCATATCCCTCCAAAGACGAGTTTTTATCAATGCATATGCAATTGGAAGGGACCCCACATCATGGGAAAATCCTGAGGAATTTCTTCCAGAAAGATTTGCCAACAATTCTATTGATTTCAAGGGGCAAGATTTTCAGTTCATTCCTTTCGGAGCAGGGAGGAGGGGTTGTCTGGGGCTTTCATTTGCAATTACATCACTTGAACTTGCTCTTGCCAATCTTCTGTATTGGTTCGATTGGAAATTGCCTCAAGGTCTGACGGAAGAAGATTTAGATATGTCTGAAGCTTTTGGATTGACCGTTCCCAAGAAATTGCCTCTCTATTTGGTTCCCAAACATCACTTCTCTTAAGATTATTGCTGAATCCTTGCTCCTGCGGTTACGAGACTATCTGCTTTAAATTTATTTGCTATTTTGTCTGTTGTTATATGCTATTTGTCTATGTTCATCCTTTGAACTTAAGGTAAAGAACTGTATCCTCTACTAGCATTTTAATTATCAAATAATCGTTTTTATAGGTTTTTGTAATTGACTTTTTTTTTTATTTTTATAATGGAGGGTATCCCGGACTTTTGGGCCAGAATAATCCGTGGAGGGGAGCCGGGTAAATCCCCCGTGGCTCTAGTTTAATAATGCATGTTTGAACCATCAACCTCCATGTGCAAACCATCGTCCTAGGCCAATTGAGTTATCCCTTGTTAATTGACTTGTGTACAGGATTTAATCATTGATGTACTGCAACTGGGGTTGAGTTCTATACTAGCACTTGTCAATAAAAATCGCTGTTTAATGGAGTCACAACTAATCTTATTTGAAAATCAAATTAGAGACGAAAGACTTCGGGTTAATCACAATCAAACCTTGGTCTTCCATCACCTTTAAATTTTGTATGGGCTCGAAAAGAGACATGAAGTCGCCCGCCCATATGCGCTACATCATGTCTCAAACTATTGAGGAATTGGCAGAGACGGACCCACGTAGTGTCTTGAACGAGGCATGCCTTTCGTTTGGTAATTTTACTTGTAAAAGTCAAGTCAAGTTAAACATAAAATCAAAAACACTTTTTACCACAACTCCCTCCATCTTTTCCAAAAAAAAAGTCAAAAAGCAACTACATTTATTCACAAGAAGACAAAAAAATTCCATTTCCCCATACAAAATGTCAAATATATTTCATCACAAACAACTAAAAATAAAATACCATCATAAACCACTTATATTTTATTCTCTCTTTTTATTTCACTTCATTCTACTTTATTTTAAAAGTAAAATGCCAAACGGGCTCAGCATACAGAGAGAAGGCATGGGCCTTAGTCCATTTATTTAAGAGGCCTAAGCTTTTTAGAACCCAGATTGTGACGTTCCATTTGTAGAAAATAAATTAATAGGGGTGTAACGGTTTGGTTAACCGCTTAATTTGGGCAAAACCGTTAACCGAACCGTAACCACGGTTTTCTGTTTTTTAAAACTGTAACCGTAATCTTACCCACAAAAACCGTGGAAAACCGTAACCGCGGTTAACTGTATTAAACGGTTCGGTTACGGTTAATAACTGTTGAATGCTTTCCTCACATAAGGGGATAAATGTGAATGATTGAAGGTAAAATGACACATAAGGAGCAATTGAATAAGGTAAGAAATATTTCATTCAACCCCCTTATTTTTTCTTTTATTTGTAAATGGTACGGTTAACCGCATACGATTAACCGAACCGTATCATACGGTTCGGTTCGGTTAATAACCGTGAATTATTACGGAAAACTGTAACCGAACTGAACCGCGCGGTTTTTGGATTTCATTAACCGTAACCGTAACCGAACCGTAAAATACGATTATTAACCGCGGTTCGGTTCGGTTCGATTAGACGGTTTTTTAGTTTTTTTTTTTACACCCCTATAAATTAAGGTCCAATGCATAATGGACATAAGTAAATATATATATAAAAAAAGACCCATGGGAAGGCTCGGCCATGCCGACACCCTGGGCCAATCCCCACTCGACTAAAACAAGACAAACCACGCCAAAGTCTTCAGGAGATGATGACAATTACATACTGTCCATTTCACTGCAACTGCTCCACTACATTAAACTTCTTATTTGATCTCGGATTCGTGTGTATTAAATTCGTAGATAAGGTGGTCGGGTTTATGTTTTTAATGGGCTAAAAGAAGATGGATCCAAATCCTCTATGACTCGACGGCCATCAAACAAAGTTTCCTGGGACAACGGGGGCCCACCTCCCTTGTCGTATTGGAAGAAAGGTACGTTATAATAAGGATCTTGGGAATCGCTTACATCCTCAATGGGCCCACTTATATAAAAAAAAAATACTAGGGAGTGGCCATGTGCACCATGCTGTGGGCCCACACGGGATTGGGACTGGGGATTGAACAATTTGTACAAAGCATGGACCCCACCTAATCATCCTGACTCCTTGACCCACAAATTCTCACCATTAAAAATATGTGCATAGTTGATCAGTCGAGTCCATTCGGATGGATGCATACCTGGAGGTAAGTTGTAAATCACCGACGGGGGGGTGGGGGTGGGGCGCGTGGGTGCTAATGTGTGTGATTTGTTCAAGGGGGGCGCCTAATGTGTGTGGTCTGAACATAACTAGTGCAATAAGCCTGCATTGGTTAAAAATAATCAAGATTTTAATTAAAAGTATTTATAAATATTTAAATAAACTATAAATAAATATTAACATATAATTTATAATACAAACACAATTAAAACTAAAATTTAAAAAACAAAGTTTTAAAGAAAAAAAAAAGTAAAGACAGTCTAATTGAATTATCTAATACATGATATTGAAAGAATGGCTCGATTACAAAGAATAATGGGTCAAAGAAAATGGAGAAATCGAAGAGTAATTATGAATAATATAGTATATGATGAAGAAGAAAACATATAAGAGATTAATCAATTTGAATTGTTGATGGTATGAATAGTGAATTAATTTATAAAAACTGTTTGTGCTTGAAAGACTCTATCTATTACTTGGCCCAACATCTTGATTTGCAGCATTTTATTATTTCTTTGATTCTCAAAATTTTATATTTAGCTAAATTAGTACATTTAAATGATAAAAAAGTTTTATGTGCTCGAGTAGGGCAAGATCAAGTAAATAGAAGATATTCAGGGCCTTGATTTGATTATGTTTGTACTTAGGTATAGATTAAGTGTTGATTTCAAGATTAAATGTGGTTTTGAAATCAATTGGATTCCATAATGGGCCCCATAGATTAACATGACTAAATATTGAAAGGAAAATAAAGAGAAAAAAGTGGCAGAATACACCCTATGAAAGTGGCCCCCGTAAATTGTCAGGTTGGAAAGAAAGAAAATATGGCTTTCACAATTGGACTCATAGATTTATTTGGTTAAACTAGTAAATCAATTATAACAAAGAAGTCTGATAAAGAGAGAAACTCGTAACAGAAACTTTAGGAGTTTTAAAATTTTTTATAGGAAGATCAAGTAAATAGTAAAGATTTAGGACCTTGATTTGATTATATTTATGCTTAGGCATAAATTGATTGTCATTTCAAAATTAAATGTGGGTTTTGAAATCAATTGGTTGTCACAATGGGCCCCACAGATTAATTCTATGAAATATTGAAAGAAAACTAAGGAGAAAAAAGTAGCAAAATTAATACAACATACAAAAGTAGCCCTTGTAAATTGTGAGTTTGGAAAGGAAAAAAAAACTTGGATTTCACAATAGGACCCACAGATTAATCCTACTAAATATTGAAAGAAAAATAAGGAGAAAAAAAATAGCAAAATACTACCTACGAAAGTGACCCTCCTAAATTATGAGTTTGGAAAGGAAAAAATCTGGCTTTCACAATGGGACCCACAGATTGTTCGAACTTGAGACAAAAACAGAAAAAGAAAAAAAGTGGCTTATACAGTGGGCACCACAGATTGATTAAAAATAACAAAAAAAAGAAGGCAACTGTGATCTATAAGTAGGCCCTAAATCTTTGCATCTTAGTTCTGATAAGAGGGTCCCACAAATTGATTTACAACAAAATTTAATACATACATGCATAGCTATTATTAAAATCATAGCATAATTGATCTCTATAGTTTTCATCAGTCTGTATGGCCCACTATCAAAGCCAAATGGACCTTTATTTTTTTGTAATCTATGGGACAAATTAAAGGTAATTCGTCGATGTAATTTTGGAAAATGATTTTGTGAGGACCAAAGAGACGTTAGTATTGTATGATATGTTTTAGGAAATAATAGTAAGGGAAGGGAAAAGTCTTCTGCAAATTGAAAATCCAAGAATAATTTTTTAAAAAAATGGTTATATGTGGTTAGAGTATTTGTGAGATAGCCATTAGAATGCCAAGTGTCGCTCTTCTAAGAAGAGGGTTGATGTCATTATATATATGAATCGAGATCATCTGAGGATTTCCCCCACGGTGACCGTGAGTGGACCAATCAAGTCCGCTGCATCACCATGGGCAGCCCCTATCCGGATGTATGACAAGTTGCCCACGTGCATGGCAGGCTGCCCGCGGTAACGTGGTGGACCGTGATTGGTCCACTCTTGGTCACCGTGGGGTAAATCCTCAAAGGATCCAAACTCTATATATTTAATAAGGGTCACAACTGCTATACTCTAGAACCATATTCCATGGCTGTCTTACTCTCTCTTTTCTTCTTCTACATGCACAACTCCTCTCATCTTCCTCCTCCTTAAACTCAATGGAAAAAGTTCCAAGAAAACTAACCTACTTCCCTCTCCCCCCAAACTCCCCATCGTCGGAAACCTCCATCAGCTACGCACACTGCTCTCTTAGCTCCCATTCAAATAAACATGGCCACATGATGCTCCTACATCTTGGTCAAATCCCATCCTGTGCAAGCTGGGCTTGGGCTTAGTACGATCTTGAACATAAGCTAAACATTCTCTAATTATTCCTATACTGTCATCGGACTTTAAACCCTCCTCCTTTTTGGGCTTGGGACCGGCAGTGCAATGCAACTAAACAAGTTATCAATCGCTAATATCCACAACTAAACAAGTAAACAAGTTATCAATAGCTATATCCACAACTAAACAAGTGAATATCCACAACTAAACAAGTAATCAAGTTACCAATAGTTATTATCCACCACTAAACAAGTAGACAAGTTATCCATCATTACTATCCACAACTAAACAAGTAAACAAGTTATCAATTGCTACGGTCCACAACTTAACAAAGTATCAATAGCTACTATCCACAACTATAAATAAGTTATCAATAACTACTATCCACAACTAAATAAGTTCTCCATTGTACTAAACAAGTAAACAAGTTTGAAAGATATATGAAGAGTCAAGAGGTGTATCTTAGGGCTTGTTTGGCATCGTTTTCATGTTGTTTCCAATTTTGTGCTCAGACAAGATTGTGCTAAGATCAGATCGTGCTAAGATTATACTCTCCAGAACTTGTTTGGAAACATTATATTATATTACTCTACAGAGAATATACTGTACGGGACTTGTTTGGTAACATTATAAAAGTTTTACTGAGTGGACATAAGTTTTACAATGTGCAACCCACCTTTTATTGTTTGCGGCAGGCACTCTATTATTATCGTAGATGGCGCCCACTTGTAGAAATCACAATGTGCTACCCACCTTTAAAAATTAGAACATTGAACCCATAGTCATAGAATTTACAATGTGGGCCTGCCTTTAGAAAAATTATAATGTGGGCTACCTTTTTGTAAATGTAAATATGGGACCCATCTTTAGAAATTACAATATGATACCACCTATAGAAATTAGAATATGGGGCTCACATTCATAGGATTTACAATGTGAGTCCACCCTCTGTGATGATGACAGGACCGTCCTTATGGTCCGCACTGTTCGAAACACCCTCTGGGGCCCACCTTATGACTCATCCAAAGTGACCACTCATTCATAACCCTCTTATAAACACGAACTCCCATGAAATTGCATGGATTCGGATGAACTAGACCGTTGGATTGAGAGTCAATTTTTCTTCTTTGATATAAAGCTGTTAAACTTGTGAGCTATGAATGAAGGGGTTAGAGGTATTAGAATGACTTCAAATTTGATATGTAAGTTGACCCCACTTGGATCTTTCATTCCCCCTCTATCCTATGACCAGTGGGGTCTTACAGTGGGCCCCAATAGGCGGTCCTCACTGCGGACCGTAAGGACGGTCCTTACAGGACCGCCTCCCTATATATATATATATATATATATGACCCACATTTATGAATTACAAAGTGGATCTACATTTTTTGTGATTGTGGACGTAGGTCTCAACTTTAAAAACTATAATGTGGTGCCCCACGTTTAAAAATTAGAACATGGGTGCAATGCATTCATAGGATTTACAATGTGGGTTAGGAATTATAATGTGGGGCCATCCTTTTTTTTTAATTGTAAACATGGGATCCATCTTTAAAAATAACAATGTGGTACCCACCTTTAGGAATTCGAACATTAGGTCACATCATAGGATTCACAATGTGGGCCCACATTCATAGGATTTACAATGTGGCTCCACCTTTTGTGATAGTGACCATATGACCCACTTTTAAGAATTATAAAGTGGAGCCACCTTTTCTGTGATTGTGAATATGGAACCCACCTTTAGAAATTATAACATCATTCCCACCTTTATAAAATAGAAGACAGGCCCACATTCATGGGATTTATAATGTGGTCCCACCATTATAATCTTATAATATGGTCCCACCTTTTGTGATTGTGACCATGTGACCCACTTTTAGAAATCACAATGTCATGCCCAACCTTTAGAAATTGAAACATGGGGTCTACATCCATAGAATTTATAATGTGGTCCCACCATTATAGGGATTATAATATGGGCCCCACCTTTGTGATTGTGATCACCACCTTTAGGAATTTCCAAGTGGGGCCACTTTATTTGAGATAAGTGAGAGGATATGAAATCTTTAAATGTCATTCTTTAAAAGGCAAGAGATAAGTATAAAACAATTGTGCCAATGGGTTATTTCTTAAAAATAAAATTTTTTTTTTTTTTTTTTTTTGGTCCAGCCTTTCGTATGCCAGTGGGTTAAGATTTTGAGATTTTTTCCGGTGAGACCAGATTTGGGAACAGTGATTTACACATACCAAACATGTTTTCTACAACGTTATCTCGTGAGAACATAGGATCATCCGAATGGCACGATGCCAAACGCACCCCTAATATCCCATAAACCCAAAGTTATGATGCCAGCTACTCGATTGACTCTAAGATTTCCTCACGAAGAAAAACCCTAAATATATATATATAATTACTTAATTAGAGCTGATTAAGAAATCAACAGAAATTAATAGAAATCAATGACATAAACAAGATACAAATTGAGAAAGAGCCATAAATACAAATGATATGACCCAATTAATTAAATACTGAAATCGAAATCTTAAAACAGAAATCATGATGGGAATCCCTCAATTACACATAAAAGGGAGAAGATAAAAGAAATTCCCTCACTATATAGTCAATGAAAACAACATGCAGTTAAAAGAGAATGGAATGATTATGAATAATCGAAGCTCTGTGAGTGACAGAAATGTTAGGATTGTACTACAGGTCATTTACTCTCCATTGCTACAAACTCAACTAATTTCTTGCGTTGGATTACTCATATACACCCATCAACTACAGGTGTCCCCCCTCCCATTGCTAAAAATTCAGCTAATTTCTTGCATTGTACTACTCATTTTCACTGAAATATCAAAAGGAAACTTTTATGTAGTATGATCACAAAAGAATCTCTCATTACAGGAAAAAAATGATACTTGCTATATCAGGTCGTTCGCTAAGTTACAAATAAGCTACTATATTATTGCCATGCCAATGAAAAAATTACATTAAATGATTAAAAGACAGAAGAAGCATGCAATGACAAACTAACAGAAGTAAAAACTAACACATACAAGGAAGCAAAGAATGATTAACTATGAGCAGTGATAGACAGGCCGTGACCAATGAGACTGTGCAAGCTAAGATCTCTGAGCATAGACTGCGAGATAGAGAGAGGGAAGGGGAGAGGGAGAGGAAGAAAGAGATTAGAAACAGAGAGAGATAGAGAAGAGGGGAGAGGGAGAAAGGAGTTGTGAGAGAGAGAGGGCGGGGGTGAGAGAGGGAGAGGGCAAAGGACGACTGGGCGAGGGAGGGAGAGTGGGAGAGGGCTACAGTAAGAGTGGGAGAGGGTGAGACCCTGTGTAAGATCCCGAACCCGCTAATAGGTGATTAATATCTAATTAATCTTGATTAGGTGCCTAATGATTGTTTTGGATGATTTAGGTAGATAAATGTGGTTTTGACAAAGTTAAATAGAACTACATGTGTGTATAAAATTTTATAGGCTTTCATGTGCATTTAGACCCAACTCAGCCCATCTGCAAACCCAAAACAAACCCAAGCCCATTTCCATCTAAGAAGCCCTTTTACCCAAATTGTGTCAAAATGGGTGGACTTGCATGCAAACCAAACCAAAATACCCATTTTAAAACCAGCTCATCCTCATCCATTTGGTCATTGTAAACTCGAGAAGGGTGGAGAGCTCTACACTGTTCCTCTTTTCCTTTCTTTCTCTTCTTTCCTTTGAATTTTCCTAAAGATGAATGCTTACATGTGGATTCGGAAGCTATAGTATGCATCTTCATCACCTCTCATCACCTCCTCTCCATTTCCATACTCTTTGTTGACAAGAACCATATTCTACAACTCTCATTTTCAGATTTCTTGTCAAGGTAAGAAACAAACCCCTTTTGTTTGTGTTTTAGAGTTGAAATTGAGTTAAGAGACTCATATTTACTATGCATAAACATTCATTAGCATGTTTCATGTGGATTCTTTGATCAGTGTTTGTTAATTGGGATTTTGGGTTCATTTGAGCAAAAGAGGAGAAAAAGGTTTGGAAAGCTTTGATTAAGGCAAGTATAAGATTTAATATGAGATGCATGTTGTTTTCTTAAGATTGATTCCATTATTCAGATTCTGAATTAGTGATTTTCAGCCTAATTTTGTAGTCTTTGGTGGATTTGAATGGGTAATGGCTATAATAGAGGTAATAAGAGTTGGAATTATGAGAATGTGATGAATGGGTACTGTTAAATGGAGTAGAGGTAAGAGGAACTTCACTCTGGTATAGGTTCATGCACAGTAGATTGTAAGGGGAGAAGAACAAGTGAAATTTTGGAATTCTGGGATTTTGGAGTGGGTGCTCGAGTGAACAAGGGTCCGCTCGAGCGAACCCCTCTTTGGATGGCACTCGCTCGAGCAACCACCTTTTTGGAAGACGTCCGCTCAAGCGTACCTGAAATATAGGGCTGCTGTCCTTTTGACCTAATTAAAGGGTGTATTACCTTTCCCTAACCTATATTAACCCTCCATAATCCTCCCTAAAGAGAATTATGGTGCACACCCTAAACAAATAGGTGATTAAGATTCAAAATGGACTTTTATGACTTTAGAATGGAACCTTAACCTCTTCATTTGTCTACATGAAAATTATAACTCTATGAATGTTCATTTGAGGCTAAGAACACTCATAGATTTTATTCATTGGTCTAAAACTATGCCATGGAGGTTGGTTTAGAAATTCAATGTATTTTCTTATAATTAGTGGCACCAAATACATGATAGTACTACATTGACCTTCTAAAACTACCTTGTAATGGACGGTGAGAGACTATGAATAAATAGATTAGAGTTGGGTGGTAATTATCTTGATTTGTTAATTTCATTGCATTTCATATTGAGTAGAATATTACCTTTGACTTCAAGTTGGTAATCAATGCATTATATACTGGTGTATTCTAATTTGATTAGTGTAATCAGAGTTGATCCCTTGAGATAATATGAATGTGAACATTGTTATTTGATTTGATTAGATTAGATTTGAGATTATGAGATTTTATACATTATGGAAATTTATTCACATTCTATTATTATTTTATTCGATTAAGTCGGCACTACTTAGCTTTGACCATGTGATACCCGATGTGGTTACACTTGGTTTATTATTTGAGACTACTACAGTAAGTCATTCTGGAGAACCGGAAATCCAAAATCAGGTAGCCAATCAGCCTTTGGCTGGGACGCTGGTGACATCCCAACTAGATTTGCTCTCTATAGAGAGGATGAGCTCAATGTAATTGCTAGATTAGTATGTTGATTCCCTATTTGATTCGAAAACCATAAAATATCTGATTTGCACAAATTGCCTAGTTTTACTTAACCTTGGCATCTTTGATCAATTGTCTTTAAATTTGAATTTGATATAGCATGTGTTACAATATTAATGCCTATACTTGCCAAACCGTTGTATTTGAGATATTGTTCTTGGTGTCACAGGGATCAAGGACACCAAAGAGAATTACTTTTAACTATTCAGATTAGAGATTTGATTGGTAAGCTAATTGGTTAGCTATGACTACCGGAGTACGTATCAAAGTGGTAATCTTAGGTTTGAGGCTAGGTATTTCAAATTGCACTTAGCTTAAGTTAATGCATATGATTAGTTTTATTTTGCATTTGTATTAGGATTATGTTCCATTGATATAAGCATCTAGTTGATATTAATTTGAGTATTTGTGTGCTATGCATTTAAGAGATTTAAATGATTAGCTCTGTTAAAGCTAAATTGTAATATAATGGATTGGTTAATGGACTGCTCATGGCTTGTTATTATTGATATTGTACATGCCAACATCCCTTACTTCGGTAGCAAAATTTTCATTGAGTTATTCAAGAGAAGTTGGCAAGTGAATGCTAATAGGTTGAATCTTCCTGAGTTGTTGAACCTACCAGTTTGATGTAATTTTCTTAGTTGGTTAGTAGAAGTTTTGGGAAGGTTTTTTGGACAGTAGATAGAGAGGCCAAGCAAAGATACTTACTTTCTTTACTTCGTAATTGAAATTGTGGAACTTGTGGGTAGTGGTTGTGGAACTTCTATGGTTTTGGGCAATTGGATTCATGTTGTGGAACTTCTTGTACCATTATTTGAAATTGAATGGTTTGTTAATATATGGTTGTTAATTGAACGTGGGAATGAAAGATACCAATGTATTCAGAACAATGTTTAGTACAATGGAATGTACCATTGTCTGGTTTATTTAACATGACCAATAGTCGATATCGATTATTTAGTTGAAGCCTAAAAAACACAATCATAGTCGATATCGACTATGATAATAGTTGATATCAACTATTTAGCTGAAACATAAAAAACACAGTCATAGTCGATATCGACTATTGTCATAGTCGATATCGACTATTTCACTGAAATATAAAAAACACAGTCATAGTCGATATCGACTTTGTTATAATACTATAACTTACTAGGTGTAGCTCTAGATGGGGTTAGCTAATCATTTTCAATAATAAAAGTGAAAAAATTAAAAACATCAATAACAGGACAATACAAACAATCATTATATTATCATAGATAAGTTCTCAACAAAATATAACCCCAAAAGAGGGCGATTCTTACAAAAGGGAAAAGTATGTTTAGCACTTGTGTCCTTCCAAAAAATGCTTCAACAAAATGTGCAAGCCCATCATGGCTACATCTTATATCAATCACATTAAAACCAAATATTAACACCAATCAAAATGGACATGATGACATTAACACGTGCATCCCCCTTCTAAAAAACCTCTTCTATGTGGAGATTACATTGTCCAGACGGCTGCATCTTCTATCATATTAGCACCAAATATTAACACCAACCAAAGAGGAGTTCACATTAACTCTTACATCCCCCTTCCAAAAAATGCTTCAGTAGACTGTACACTGTCCAAAACGGTTGCATCTTCTATCACATTAACACCAAATATTAGCATCAACTAAAACAGAGTTCACATTGACTCTAGCATCACCCTTCCAAAAAATGCTTCAGTAGACGTTATAAACTGTCCAGACGGCTGCATCTTCTATCACAATAGCACCAAATATTAACACCAACCAAAGAGGAGTTCGCATTAACTCTTGCATCCCCCTTCCAAAAAATGCTTCCGCTGATTCAACCAATACCAATTTCATCCTTGGACATCTTAGCAGAGAGTTTTGGTGGGGAAGGTTTCGGCCCTTCGCTCACACATTTCAAAAGTTCAAGATTTAGAACATCTCAAATACATTTCAAACACCTCAAACACATTTCAAACATCTCAAATAGGGGGAAACCATTCACAACATTACAAGTTCATTGTGTCTTGACCTTACATTTCAAAAAATATATACATGAAATCTGTTCGAAAATTATAAAAATCAATGAATGAAAACCCCACATATGTTCTCTAATTCCTCTCCTCCAATATCTCATAGTGAGAAAAATCAAGGAACGACAAACCCCATAATACAGCAACAGACTTCTTTCCCATGAGAAAAATAAGAGAAATGAGCATGAAATTTCATTCTCCTTTCTCTTCGTCATTTCATGGAACGCCTTAATGGAAACTACATCAACACAGATTTGTGGCTCATTGCTTCTCCAAATTTCTTACAAGATTCTATTGTATTTCTCTTCTAGGTCTTCTCCAAATTTCTTAGTTCTCTCTCTCAAGGGCTTTATTTGAAAACCCCTCCAGCTTGATATGGATAAAGTTAAATAATCGGTTTAGGGACTCCGAACTTGCATTCCATTCTTCTTTCCACTTGATTCCTTACATCTCATTGCAATGGGAAAAATGCATCTCCACGACCCTCTGAAAGAAAACAAAAGCCTTTTATTCTAAATAACTACATCCACGAAAAACGTTGCTAGCTTAAAATACTTTTAGCCCAAACTCAGCTACAACCTAAAAGATGAAAACCCATCTCCAAAAAACCCACCTTTCTAAGTAATGTCTGTAAAAATCCTTACCTTTTACCCTTTTTCGATTCAAACCCAACAAAATCCCCTCTTTTCGACTTCTATTCACCCCCCAGAATCCCATGTCGCAATTCCAATCCCATCTTCCTGAACGTCCCTTCTGGAATAGCAGCTCTTCTTTTGGAACCCAATATCCGTTTTCAGAAGCAATCATCTTCCTCTTCAAAGCTGAAAAATCCAAGATTTGGCTTCTTTAACTCATTTGTGAAAAGAATGTCCCCACTGAATTTCAACCAACACTTATTGGGGATGAGGGGGGTGTAGACAACGACAAGGGGAAATAGAAAGGGGAAAAGGGGGAAAAGAGGAAGAAAACGAATGAGGAATAAAAGGGTTTCAGTCTTTAGTAGACACATAGGGATAGTCGATATCGACTATAGCACTAAAAGACAAAAAAGAAGAAGAGAAACTTCAATTTAGGGCCCATTCTGTCTGCCCTTTTTTTATTGGGCCAAATTAATTAATAGGCCGTTTAAGAGGGTTTTTCCCGTTAAATCCCCTACATTGTAACTTGGACTCTTGTCTCTTAATGCCACCTAGAACTCTGGACTTCCAAATAATATGCTAACTAATACTAACCTAATAGGAGAACGACAAAAGTAAACTGCTCGATTAACAATGAGTTGAGCATGCATAAAATCCAACAAAAGGTTTGCACAATAAACAAAAATAGGGTCCATGTGGATGGTGGGCTTCTTGGATACTCCCAAGCCACTGGATGCACTTCCATGCTACTAGGTTCGATTTGACCTCTTTTAAATTTTGTGCTATGATTTCAATTTCCAAAACACTGATTAGTGAAATGGGGTTAGCCTTTGCAGTTAATATAGATTTAAAAGAAAATTGTTCAGAGGATAAGGGAAATAATGGTAGGGTTGTAATGGTTAAGATTGCATTTGATAGAAGGCCTTAAATGTTTTATTAGTGATTAATCTTACCATTTAACTTAACAAGAAGAACTCGCTTTTTTTATGGTTATTACCTGGGAGGCTGGGACCGCATGTTCCTGCAGACGCCCCATGCTGGAAAAGTCTCCTTCTATTGCTTCAATGAAGTAGGTGCGGCATTGGTGCCAGAGAATGGCAAGTGTCAGTTTGTCACCATAGCTATAGACCAATCCCATTCGAGGCTCTTGACAATAATAGAACCAAGGCACCAACGGGATCCCCTGTTTGTACCAATCCACATGAGCCACGTTGGCAACTTTCCATCTCTTTTCTGGAATGAATAAATTAAAGATTGTGATCTTTCTTGTAAATGGGGGAAAAAGCTAGGAGGGTTCATCAGCTGTTCAGTCTTCCTCTTCTCCTCCGGCCAGCGGCCAGACCCCCATCAGCTGTCCGGCCTTCATCTTCTCCTCCAACCAATTCTAGGGGATCTCCTATTTCATTGAAAATGAATCGAAACCCTAAAGCAAAAACCATCTCACCCGATTTTCTCCTCCAACCCTCTCCTCTCCTACTCAGATGGCTACACCCCATGTTGACCTACTTGAAATGAAAATATTGTCATTTTGTAGAAATTTATTAGTTGAATGTGATGAGAAACTTCATGTTGAATGTGAGTCTTAGCATCAAATTCAAGAAGAAAATGAATTTTGATAACTGATGTGGAACTGTTAAGACACTAATATTCAAGTTGGATTTCATTGATTATATGTTAATATCAGTTCATTAGTGCTTCATTAGCCAAGAGACCCATTGTATTCGATATGAAATCTATTTATTAGAATGCACATGCGAAGGTCTAACCAGGAAAATCCACAGGTTACAATTTCGTATACTAAGGTTTGATGAAAGAAATATCGAGGTCTCAGTATTTCATTAGCCAGGAGACCTATTTATTAGAATGCACATGCGAAGGTCTGACAAGGAAAATCCACAGGTTGCAATTCTGTGTACTAAGTTTGGATGAAAGAAATACCGAGGTTTCAGTATTTCATTGACCAAGAGACCCCCTGTATTCGATATAAAATCTATTTATTGGAATGCACGTGCGAAGGTCTGACAAGGAAAATCCACTAGTTACAATTCTTATACTAAGGTTGGACAGAAGATATTGAGGTTGCAATCTCATCTTATGGCACCGTATACTATGGTTTGAATCACAGTATACTGAGGTTGGCATCTGCTTTGAGAAAACTGGGTTTTGGTACTAAGTGTTGATTGATTGAGACTGATTAATTGTTAATGCCCGTATGTTGATCAATTGATAATGGAAACGTAAAAGCACGCTTCTTGTATAATGAAACAGTGAAACCTCGATATATAATGAAGACAACCTTCTCAAACTAGGTTTCAACCATGGTATATAATGATTCAAACCACAGGGTATGATGCCATAATATGAGACTATAAACCTTTAGAACTTCTTTCTACTAACCTTTAACTTTTTTTGTTAAGACTAGAGCATTGCGATTTAATAGCAAGATTTTTTTTATCGCATACATGAAGTCTTTCCGCTAACAAAATAGTGAAACCTCAGTGTATCATGATGACAACCTCCTTAGATTGGGTTTCAACCTTTGTATATAAAGATTCAAACCATACTATCGATGCCATAAGATGAGACTGAAACCTCAACATTTCTTTCATTCAACCTTAATATACATAATTGCAACCTGTGAATATTTCTTGTTAGACCTTCACATAACCATTTAATATCCAAGATTTTATATCGAATATAAGGGAGCTCTCTTGGTACTCGAAACACTAAAACCTCAGTATTTGATTATGGCAACCTTCTCAAAGAAGATGCCAACCTCAGTATATTGTGATTCAAACCATAGTATATGATGCCATTAGATGAAACTGAAACCTCGGTATTTCTTTCATCAAACTTTAGTATACAGAATTGAAACCTATGGATTTTCCTTATCAGACCTTCGCATTACATTCTAATAAATAGATTTTATATCGAATACAAAGGGTCTCTTAGCTAATAAAGCACTGATGAACTGATATTAACATACAATCAATGAAACCCAACTTGAATATTAGTGTCTTAACAGTTCAACATCTGTTACCAAAATCCATTTTCTTCTTAAATTTGATGTTGACACTCACATTCAATATGAAGTTTCTCATCACATTCAAATAATATAGTTCAACAAAAAGATAATATTTTCATTTTAAGTAAGTCAGCATGGGGTGTAGCCATCTGAGTAGGTGAGGAGAGGGTTGGAGGAGACGAAGATCGGATGAGGTCATTTTTACTTTAGGGTTTCGATTCATTTTCAATGAAATAGGGGATCCCCTGGGATTGGCTGGAGGAGAAGAGGAAGGTTGGACAGCTGATGGGGGTCTGGTCACTGGCCGGAGGAGAAGAGGAAGGCTGGACAGCTGATGGAACTTTTTGCTGTAGGGTTTCTGTAGAGATGAAGCAGCCGGAGGAGAAAAGGAAACTCACATTGGTTAGAGGAGTAGAGGAAGGCGGCTAGCCAGATCAAAAGAGGAAGGTCGAAGAGCTGATGAGGTCCTTTTGCCGGAGGAGGCGACGGGATCCGGACTCCTTGATGTTGGGTTTTTGTCGTGAAGCATTTTTTCCCCATTTGCAAGAAAAACCCCAATCTTTTATTTTAATTATTTGTTCCAAAAAAGAGTATGCAACCTTATATGAAAAGTTGCCAACGTGGCTCATGTGGATTGGTCCAACAACTTGAAAGAGTACAGATGTGCTAAGGACAATTTTCATTACCACCGAGTGGTTGAAAACCTAGAGACAAAACCCCTTTATTCATATAACCTGGCAGGATGTGGGATCAAGTTATCCAATAAGTCTATATGGACCGACTACATAGTCCGATTTGTGGACCGATCGCACGTGGAAGTCCACGTGGCGCTGAGGTGGACCTAAGTGAACGAAAAATTTTCAAAGCCCGCCAGCAATGAAACCCATACCATTTCATTTCCCAATTTCAGTAAGACAAAACCCATACCATAGAGCAAACAAGAGCCTCAATGCCATCTCTGATATGCAAACCTCAACGTCATCCCCTTTCTCTCTCCCGACTGTGATCTGTTTCATGTATCTCTCTCTCCGACCGACCGAACAACAGGTGACTCTCTCCTTCCCTCTCGTTCTCTCTCTCCCTCTCTCTTTCTCATTTAATTGTTTTTTTCCTTCCCCACATAACCTAAACTCAAATATCTACTCACAGATTGGGGTTTATTTGATTTGGGATTTTAGGGTCAGTGATGGAGATTTGAGTATTCCCTCCCTCCCTCCCTTCCTCCCTCATGGGGTTTGATGGGTTCGAGGGTCTAGTTGGTGGGGCTGTGATGTGGTGGTATGGTCTATTTACATACCTGCAAAAGGCATAACTCTCTCTGTAAATAGTTATTCTCTGTCTTCCTCAAGCACCATCATATCTAGGGTTTCATTGGCATTTCCTCCTTTCTTTTCCCTCTCAATTTTTCCAAAAACCTGATTTTGCTTCTCTCAAATGCTATAGCTTCAAATTGCAATCCCCAAATCAAAATATTCAAATCGCTTCCGGAATTTGGAATCCTTGTCCTCATGATCGTGGGGAGAATTAGTTTGGGTGCAGGTGAGAACTCATTCAATTGAAAGTTTTCAATCTATGAGTTCAAGATGACATCCTCCATTGGTGTTTGTATGAACAACAATCATCTCAGAAGAAAAAGGAAATGGCCTAGGATCCCATACAAAGGCAGATGGCAACAAACCTTTAATGAGCAGAGGTTTGAATTTTAGGATTAGGACTTTCAAATTAGGGGTTTTACGGTTTTATGATAATGGAATTGGAACAGGGGATTTTTGGGTTTAGTGATTGCATATATTAAATCTTTGATGCGGGCCTTTTGTTATCAAAAATAAATTTATGTTCTTTGATTCTTTTTGTCTTTGAATTGCAGAGGTCTGAAAGGTGATAAGCCTTGGAGTACGCTAAGAGAGGAGGATTTAGATGCAAATGGGTGCATGATTAAGATGGAGATTTATTCAAGAGATGGTTGGAAGAGGCTATGGAATAGGAATTAATGGATATAATAGATGGATTTTTTTTTGTTGTATCGTTTTTTCTACATTGGCCATTGCCAAAGTCTAATTTACTGCTGTAAATCTTTTGAATAAAATTGCATTTTCACTGAGATATCCAATTTCTATTGTTTTCAGCTGGTTATTTGTTAGATTTTGATATGATACAGAATCTAAGCGATATGACCCATTTCTGCTTAAGGTAGACCGATAATTTTGCAAGATTCATGTTTCCATTTTTCCAGTTGGACTGGTGGGATCTTCTTCACTAGGATCTCATTTTTATTTTGGGAGAATCCATGGCATATTCCTCATGCTAGCACATCACTCAAATACTACGGTCATCCATGATCTAAATATCTAATCCAACCAATAAAAATTATCTTTCAACTAAGGTATTGAGCTCATGTTTTGTATATAGAACCTAACATATCTATCGTCACTGAATAATTTAATTATAAGGTCCTTATACATCATTTACAGGACCACCACCAATATTGATCATCAAACCTTTTTTTGTCATTAGATCAACACAAATCAGCACCTAATTATTTTTTGGCCTGAAACTTGAAAGACCAATGTTTCAAATTAAAAACTGTAGCAACCCCTCATTTCATTAGGCATAAGTACTCGATGCATATCCATATGCATATGATCATCATTTCATATTGAGGGATTAAGAGAACAATTGCCTAAGGAGCTGTTTGCTGCAAGAACCTAGGAAATGTGTCTTGGTCCCAAAACTTGACTTCAAACCATGGTGCACTGATGAGAAATTGTGACATTTGTGATCTCATCCCATTGAAGGGTCTACAAGAAATAGTTATAAGCAACCTAGGCTATTGCTTCAAAGTGGGTATTCTTTTTTTTTTTTTCTTTTTTTTTCTAAGTTGGCCTAGTGGCCAGGGAAGACTAAAGAGACCTTCCCAACCAGCACTTTGTGATTCTCAAAGTGGGTCAGTTTATTGTGTGGTTTGATGCATAAATGAGTGGTGATTTGTAATTAACCCAATGAAGTTCAATTTGAATAGATGGTTTCACTTGAGATATAATAACAATCCACTGCTTTCTGACAATAACTTGATCATGATTCAGTATTACAAACTACTTCTCTGACTATCCTGTCCCAAATCAATTCTGATTACAAATTAATAGCAATGTAATGCTTACAAACTCATTGCATTTTCTTTAGCATCATCCAATTTTAGCACCGCCTGGATCTTTAGCATCAATTGATCTTTCTATTTCATTAATATGGATTACCCCAAACACAAACACAACACGATCAAACAGCCCACAATCTTTTTCAACATTAACAATGCAATGACATTTAACGATAAATTGTTCAGCATTTACACATGAAACCATTCACATTTTCCATCAATACAATCAAGGTCTCAAACAGTCACTCAAATCATGCCATTATAACATTCTCCCTTCTTGAACAATCACTCAAAGCGCATTATGTCAACACCTACTAACATTGCTTAACCTGCACATAAAAAAAAGAGGAATTTACGGGGCAGGTCCCCGTAGGACTCCATACCACTCTTGAGGTCCCAGAAACATCGTATTTATGGATAAGGTCCTCAAGGTGCGTTTTCGTTTTTTTTTTTTTTTTTTTTTTTTTTTGTCGTTTAGCGATTGGTCGATATTGACCATTATGCTGGAACCCAAATAGAAATTGGGTTTTTCAAGAGGGAGAAGAGGGGAGGGGAGGAGGAGGGAGAAGAGCGGATGGGTCTTTTCACGGCCCCTTCTTCCTCATTGCCACTGCTGAGGGTTATCTCCTCTTTTTCAAGATTCCTTATCTCACATTTTTCAATATCTACATCATTTCCCTCATCATCATTTTCTTCTTCTTCTTCATTATTGTCATCGTCGTCTTCATCTTCTTCGCTGCTTGAAGAAGAAGAATCGTTGCAATCATTAGTGTCAACACCGCCACCATCACTCTCATCCTCATGAACTACTATCTCGGCACTTTGTGCATAACTCTTATTGGTGGCATTACTCTCCATATTCGCCATTGTATCAACAACATTAACTTCACTCCCTCCACTGCCGTTCTCTCTTGAAGTCGCGATTTGCTCACTCTTCATCATCAAACAACTATCTCCTCCACCAGAAGGAATATCATAATCTACAGAAGTTCCATCGTAAGATGCAACTAAGCTAACCTTCTCCATCTCCTTTTCTATATAGACACCTAAAACCCTAAATTCCACCTCTTTACAATCAGTCCCGTTTTGGACTCCAATTTCATGTGAGAACCCTTGCTCCACAAGCTTCAAATCAGACCCATTCGAACCCAACGCGTCTTTTCCGCAATTTTCTTGATGAGTTTCTCTTGAAATCTCATAAATCCCAACTTGGGCTATTTTCAAATCAGAATCAGAACCAAACCCATCAGAGTATGTAATCTCAGTACTAATATCTTGATGAGTTTGTTGAGAAAATCAACATTCAACCCCATTTGGAATAGACCCACTTGGATATGGATTCTTATTTTGAACAGACCCACATGGCCATGGAGCAGCGCTAGCAACCAAGGGAGAAAACCCAGATTCGTCTTTTTTCTTGTTCTTTCACGATATGGTCGATATCGACCATTCTGCTATGTTCAACAAATAAGACAATTACATATTGAAGAAAATCTGACTGATAGAATGGTCGACATCGACCATGCGGGGAAAAAATGCCTTTAAGTTATATGGTCGATATCGACCATGTAGGGAAAAATGACTTTCAGTTATATAGTCGTTATCGACCAAGTAGGGAAAAATGTCTTTCAGTTATATGGTCGATATCGACCATGCAGGAAAAAATGCATTTCAGTTACATGGTTGATATCGACTACTGGAATGGTCGATATCGACCATTACTGTCACCATAACTGGGATGCAGGGAAAACTAACTGACTTTCAGTTATATGGTCGATATCGACTATTTTTGTTAATAAGAACCTTTGTTCACTCTGAATCTAGTGTAATATTTGCGATACATGCTGGTCTGCCCTTTCTTGTAAATTTACATGTAATCTAGATTACAAAAACCTAAGTGAAACCATCATTTACATTAATATTTTACAGATATTCTTAAGAACAAATAATGAGTAACATGAGCTGTAAAAACCACCATTTTAGTGCCATTAAAGTAGATCCACATCCAAACCAAATGAGACTATGACAGGACGACCATACAAAATGCAGTGCTATATTTCCAATATTTCCAAGATCCATTTACATAACAAGACGACCATACAAAATGCCCATACAGAGATTTTCACTTACAATAGGACTATATGCATCATCTAATCCCCAAAAAATTCCCTCACAACTGTTCTTACTTAGAGCTATTTTCACTTACAATGGAACTATATGCCTCATGCAAAAGCCCACAAAACAATCCCTGTCTTCGGTTCTTACTTCCAACTATTCTTAGTTACAATGGAGCTATATGCATGTTTTGAATGACCAAAAAAAGTCTCAGACTAAATGTTCTTATTTACAATGGGACTATCTGCATCATCTTAGTCCACCAAAAAAGTACCACCCAAAAACTTCCACCTACATCCATCAACTGCTTATTGGAGGATTGCAACACCCTCCATGGCTATGCCCTCTCCCTTTGCAATTTGAACATGTTACAACCCTTCTCTGGCGACCACGATCTTCGGTATGGATCCTGTTCTTCTTTGGACGTCCGGGCTGTTTAGTGGCTCTCAGTGGAAGAACCCTGACGTCACAAGTGTGCTCCCATTGCTTGATGTCGCGAGTAGCATGCAGGACTTCATTGTACGTCGTACGGTACGTGCTTGACAAATACAAATGCTCGCAGAATGTGTATGGATCATAATTTCTGACCTTCATTGAAGCCAATACGTGACAACACGGGATGCCCAATAGCTGCCATTTCCGACATGTGCATGTTTTCCATTCGAGGTCAACAACGTCCACGTACTCCGCAGATTGAACCTAAAATTCAATCAGCCCAACTACTTTGGTCATGTTGGTTTTCAAGGGTCTAAGAGTGAAGTTGCCATAAATTTCAAACTTAGCCAAAGTATTCTGAAACGTTTGTCGATCTTGGAATTCACTGCCGATCCACATTTCCTATGCTGAGTTGTTGCCAACATTTGTATTTATGTCCTCGGGCTCCATTTTATCCTCAAGATCAATAGCTGGAGTTTCATTAAAACGAAATGCCTCATTAATTGGGTTGGCTCCTACAACTTCATCAGGAGTTTCATTACAACGAAATGCCTCATTGATTGGATTGGCTCCTACAACTTCACTTTCGGACTTCACCATTGGAATCGAATGGATTCTGCTTATGGAGGGAGGCCCATCAAGATGGATATCATCACCACGGTCTGTCTCAAATACCAACTTTGTAAAATTAGTCCAAAACAAAACCAATATGCAGATTCACTTTCACTCACAACATCTCATCAAATTAAATAAACATGTTGATGGTTTTCTTCTAAAAGTGACAAACAAATGAAAAAAGGGACAAAGAAAAAAAAACCAATTCATGACCAAACAGTTCTCCCACTGTCGGATTTAATCATAATGCATTATTTATAATTGCAATGGACGCTATTACAGTCACAAAACAAACCTTCAAACCCCATAAACCGCAGCTGTCTGGGGCATAGAAAGAAGATTTCCCACGGTTTCTAGGGTTTCCAACAATTAAATATTGGAGAAGATTCTCGGTGATGGTGTTTTAGGGTACATAAAGCAGTCTAAGGTGGTAGATAATGTATATACCTTTGTCTTAATGGAGTGTAACCACCATGGAGATGGCGTTTTATGGTGATTTCTAGAAGAAAAAAACTCCAGAGCAATGTTGAAGACGACCCAAATGGAGAAATGCGAAAAGCGGAATCAGGGCGAGATATAATACATTCTTGCATAATGGTTGATGTCGACCATATTAATGGTCATATTGACCATATCGCAAAACGACCAAAAAAAGGAAAAAAAGCCCATACGAGGATCCCTTCCGTATCAAACATAGAACTAGGTCCCGTTGGGACGTATGCAGTCCTACAGGGATTTTACCCGTAAATTCCTAAAAAAAAAACTATCATCAAAATAGATTTACAAGAGAGCTACAAGTGAAGAAAATACCACTACTGTATACATTGTATAAAGTGTTTACCAGAAGAAGAGGGTTGGATGGTGGGGACAGTACCATATAAATTGTCTCCCAAACACTATTAAAAAGAACCCTAAAACCCATAATTTCAAGTCCATCGTCGTAGAACCCCTGAAACCCCTAAATTGAAAACCCCAGAACACTCTGAAATGCCAACAAAAATTATAAAAAAAAAAACATAGCAGTGGCTACGACCGAGAGAGAGAAAGGGCTGGGCCTAAGGCTAGTGAATGGCTATAAGCCAGTAAGCAAAACCCTCAAATCCCTACCCCAAACCCTCATTCTCCCACGATCATGAGGACAAGGATTCCAAATTCCGAAAGCGATTTGAATATTTTGATTTGGGGATTGCAATTTGAAGAAATAACATTTAAGAGAAGCAAAATCAGGTTTTTGGAAAATTTGAGAGGGAAAAGAAAGGTGGAAATGCCAATGAAACCCTAGATATGATGGTGTTGGAGATATTTGGAGATATTCTCGGTTGATTGGAGATTTTTTCGGTTGGGATCTTTTGGGATCTTTTCCTATTGCTGGAGATATTCTCTCCTTATACTTAGTCTCTCTTTTGGCTAGTCTTTCCTTGATTTTAGGTTGTTTCCTTAATTATAGATTTGTACAGCTATTCCCTTCTTGTATATATGTAACCGGATGAATCAATGAAGAAAATAGTTTTTCGGTGCCAAAAATCTGTCATGGTATCAGAGCGTTTGTGAATCAAGACTTTGAGAATCGCCATGGCCAGAGGAAGTGGCAGTGGCAAAAACAAGAATGATGCAGTCACGACGTATACGCCGTATACTCTGACTTCGTCTGATAATCCTGGGGCACTTGTGACTCATGTGCAGATGAAAGGAATAAATTATGAAGAATGGGCAAAGGCCATGAGAGTGGCATTACGGGCAAAGAAGAAACTTGGTTTTATCGAAGGAACAATTCCACAACTAGTGGATAATCCAACCGAACTCGAAGATTGGTGGATGGTGAACTCCATGTTGGTGGCATGGATATTCAATACCATTGAGCCGACTTTGCGTTCAACCATTACTTATCGGGAGAACGTGAAGGAGCTTTGGGATGATTTGAAATTGCGATTTACGATTGCCAATGGACCGCGCATTCAACAATTAAAATCAGAGTTGGCTGAATGTAAACAACGGGGACAGCCTGTTGCAACCTATTTTGGGCGATTGAAGATGTTGTGGGATGAATTAAATGACTATGAGCCGATCTTGACTTGCGGATGTGACAGGTGTACATGCAAAATTACGGAGCGTTTGATCAAGAGACGCGAAGACGAGCAAACCCATCAGTTTTTGATGGGTTTGGAAGATTTAGTGTTTGGTACAGTGTGCTCTACCATACTGAATATGGAACCATTGCCAGGCTTGAATCGGGTCTATGCAATGATTGTTACGGAAGAAAGACATCGCGAGATTGCCCGAGGAAAAGACGACAGGAGCGGTGCTGTTGCTTTTGCTGTTCACGCGAAGGGTCGTGACAGTAATGAAAAGAATGAGCCTTGCAGACACTGTGGAAAAATGGGACATGATGCGAATGGGTGTTTTCAGCTTATTGGATATCCAGAATGGTGGGGAGACCGACCTCGTGGAGGCGGACGTGGGACAAGACGTGGTGGACGCGGCACGGGTCGTGGACGTGGAACAGCCCGGGCAAACGCCGTGCAAGGTATGAACGGGGGTGGCGCAACACCATCTGTAACCGAGGCAGATCATGCAGGCCTACCTGGGCTTACCGAAGATCAATGGGCAATGCTAGTCTCAATGTTAAACGCCCAAACGATCAATCCCACAGAGAAACTGGCTCGTAAGATATCTAAACAACAGTGGATACTTGACTCAGGCGCTTCGCATCATATGACCAGATCCATTGCTCTACTTATTGATATTTGCAAAGTTGCGCCATGTCCCGTGGTACTACCGAATGGAGATGAAACGATGGCGACAAAAGAAGGAACAATGGTTTTTGGAGATAAATTAAAATTGTCACATGTTTTATTTGTTCCTCAGTTGAATTGTAATCTGCTGTCTGTTGGTAAATTACTTTGTGAAGCAAATTTTATAATTACTCTTACTAATAAGTTGTGTGTGATACAGGACCGTACCTTGAGGACTCTGATTGGAGTGGGTGAACAAAGAGACGGGATCTATGTTTTGCGGGGTGTGACACCGGCACGCGCGCACAAGGTGGAACACAAGGATGATGTTGAGTTGTGGCATCGTCGTATGGGACATCCTTCTTATCGTATCGTAGGAAATTTATCACATTTTGATTCAGTTGTTATTAATTCGAAAAATAAAGCTTGTAAAATTTGCCATCGTGCAAAGCAGACTAGAGATGTTTTTGAACAAAGTGGTTATAAAGCCAATGAACCTTTTTCCTTGATACATTGTGATATATGGGGGCCATATCGTGTCCCGTCCTCGTGTGGCGCTGTTTATTTTTTAACCATTGTGGATGATTTTACTAGAGCAGTGTGGATTTATTTGCTATTTGAAAAATCTGAAGTGAATACTGTTTTAAAAAAATTTTGATCTATGGCTAGTAGACAATTTGGCAAGGAAGTGAAAATATTGAGGAGTGATAATGGAACTGAGTTTACATCTCTAAATTCTTTTTTTCTTGAAAAAGGAATTGAATTTTAGACATCTTGTGTTGGCACACCTCAACAAAATGGGAGAGTTGAAAGAAAGCATCGACATATTTTGAATGTTGCCCGTGCCCTGCGTTTCCAAGCTAGTCTTCCCATCCGGTTTTGGGGTGAACGTGTGTTGGCCGCCGGGTATTTGATTAACATGACACCTTCTTCTGTTTTAGAAGGCAAAACCCCCTATGAAACTCTTTTCAACTCTGCTCCGTCATATGATAATATTCGTACTCTTGGATGTTTGTGCTTCGCTCGGATTCGGGAAAATGACAAATTTGCACCTAGAAGTCGTAAGTGTGTGTTTATGGGGTATTTGTTTGGGAAAAAGGGTTGGAGGTTGTATGATTTGGAGAAAAATGAATTCTTTGTTTCTCGTGATGTTGTTTTTAGTGAGGGGGAGTTTCCTTTCAAAAAGTCTCCTACCGGTTCTAATGTCGACCCCAGCATCGCCTTTATGGAAGATCAGGATGCTGCGGATGATTCTATTCCAATGAATCCGCCATTACAGTTGGCTACAGATGATGCTTTGGAGTAGCCTAGCGACAGGGGGAGTGTTGATAATGGTGTCAATAATGAGGATACCACTCTCAGCACCACTGAGGGACGTACACAACATACACGTTGTCCTTCGGGTCATTTGCAGGATTATGTGTGTCACACCACTCGCTGTCCTGATCCAGTCACACCGCAACCTACTCCTCCATTGTCCTCAGGTACTCCCTATCCCATAGCTAATTATGTAAGTTGTGATAATTTTTCTGCACCACATCGTCGTTTTTTGGCAGCTATTACAGCCGAGACTGAGCCTACCCGATTTTCTGAGGCTGTCAAACATGCAAAATGGCGCAATGCTATGCAAGAAGAAATAAAGGCTCTCGAAGATAATGGGACTTGGACTATTGAGACTTTACCTCCTGGGAAGAAACCCATTGGTTGCAAATGGGTTTACAAAACAAAGTACAATTCCGATGGTAAAATTGAACGACATAAGGCTCGCCTAGTGGTGCTCGGCAACAATCAGAAAGCAGGGATTGATTACAATGAAACGTTTGCTCCTGTTGCTAAAATGACTACAGTTCGAGTTTTGTTAGCTGTGGCAGCCGCAAAGAATTGGGATTTGCATCAAATGGATGTGCGTAACGCATTTTTACATGGGGATCTTGACGAAGAAGTCTATATGCGCCCTCCTCCTGGTTTTTCTGGCTCCTCTCCTGGCAAAGTGTGTCGCTTGCAGAAATCTCTGTATGGTTTACGGCAGGCTCCCCGGAATTGGTTTTCTAAACTCTCCTCTGCTTTAAAGACTTATGGATTTCTGCAATCTTATTCTGATTATTCTCTGTTTATTTTTAAACGGGATAATGCCATTCCGATCGTCCTTGTGTATGTTGACGATTTAATTATAGCAGGCAATGATTTGGTGATGTTGTCTCGGTTTAAGGCATACCTCAATACATGTTTTCACATGAAGGATCTTGGTAAACTGAAATACTTCTTGGGGATTGAAGTAGCACGTGGTTCCGATGGCATAGTTTTATCTCAACGCAAATACGCGTTAGACATTGTCGCAGAAACAAGAAAGTTAGGCGCCAAACCAGCAATTATTCCTCTAGAGCAGAATCATTATCTTGCTTTAGATGACAGTCTTTTAATGGACAATCCGGAGCCATATCGCCACCTTGTTGGCCGACTGATTTATTTGACTATCACACGTCCTGACTTGTGCTATTCGGTTCATACATTGGCTCAATTCATGCAATCCCCGGGGACGCGTCATTGGGAAGCCACTTTGAGAGTGGTTCGTTATATCAAAGGACGTCCTGGGCAGGGAGTTCTTTTGCGTGTTCACACCGACATTCCACTCATTGGTTATTGTGATTCTGATTGGGCTAGTTGTCCTGTTACTCGCCGGTCCATTATCGGCTATTTTGTGCTTCTTGGGTCTTCGCCAATCTCATAGAAAACCAAGAAACAACACACAGTTTCTCGTTCATCCGCTGAGGCTGAGTACCGATCTATGGCCACGCCTACTTGTGAGCTTAAATGGTTGAAGGGTCTATTATTTTCTTTGGGAGTTTCCCCAACACGGCCTATGCGTGTCTATTGTGATAGTCAAGCTGCCATGCATATCGCAGCTAATCCGGTCTTCCATGAACGAACCAAGCACATCGAAGTAGATTGTCATCTTGTTCGAGATGCTATCCAGGATGGTCTGATTTCTACTCACTATGTTCGCACCGGTGATCAATTAGCTGATATATTCACTAAAGCTCTCGGGCAGAAACAATTTGAGACTTTCCTCAACAAGTTGGACATTCGAAATCTTCATGCACCAACTTGAGGGGGAGTGTTGGAGATTGGAGATATTTGGAGATATTCTCAGTTGATTGGAGATTTTTTCGGTTGGGATCTTTTGGGATCTTTTCCTATTACTAGAGATATTCTCTCCTTATACTTAGTCTCTCTTTTGGCTAGTCTTTCCTTGATTTTAGGTTGTTTCCTTAATTATAGATTTGTACAGCTCTTCCCTTCTTGTATATATGTAACCGGATGGATCAATGAAGAAACCAATTTTTCGGTGCCAAAAATCTGCCAGATGGTATTTGAGGAAGACAGAGTAACAATTTACAGAGAGAGTTATGCCTTTTGTAGGTATGTAAATAGACCATACCACCAATTAATCACAGCCCCACCAACTAGACCCTCGAACCCATCAAACCCCATGAAAGAGGGAGGGAGGGAATACTCAAATCTCCATCACTAACCCTAAAATCCCAAATCAAATAAACCCCAATTTGTGAGTAATTATTTGAGTTTAGGGTATGTGGGGAAGGAAAAAAAATAATTGAATGAGAAAGAGAGAGGGAGAGAGAGAACGAAAGGGAAGGAAAGAGTCACCTGTTGTTCGATCGGGCGGAGAGAGAGATGCGTGAGACAGATCGCAGTCGGGAGAGAGAAAGGGGATGACGTCGAGGTTGGCAGATCGGAAATGGCGTTGAGGCTCTTGTTTGCCCTCTAGTATGGGTTTTGTCTTGCTGAAATGGGGAAATGAAATTATGTTGAAATAGTATGGGTTTCATTGCTGGCGGGCTTTGAAAATTTTTTGTTCTCTTATGTCCACCTCAGCGCCACGTGGACTTCCACGTGGGATCGGTGCACAAATCAGACTATGTTGTCGGTCCATGTAGACTCATTGGAAGTTTTCATCCTGACCACATCATGACTATTATTAGTAGTCGGTTGTCATCCACCGAATCCCAGCATATCCAAATAAGTAGATAAGAATGAAGGGTTCTGAATCTGTCCAATAAGATTACACCAATTCCATGGCTCTCTTGCTTTCTCTTCTCTTCTTCGCCTCTGCTCTCATCTTTCTCCTCAAACTCAATGGCCAGAGAGCAAATAAAACCGACGTACCTCCTTCTCCACCCAAGCTTCCCCTCATTGGAAACCTCCACCAGCTGGGCACTCTCCCACACCGCTCTCTCCGCTCTCTCGCCGGAAAATACGGCCCTCTGATGCTCCTTTATCTCGGTCGGATCCCCACTCTCATCGTCTCCTCAGAGGAGATGGCGGAACAGATCATGAAAACTCATGACCTCATCTTTGCAAGCCGACCTTCTATAACAGCGGCCAAAGAGCTCCTCTATGGCTGCACCGATCTCGCCTTCGCTTCCTACGGTGAGTACTGGAGGCAAGTGAGGAAGATGTGTGTGCTGGAGCTTCTGAGCATCAAGAGAGTCAACTCCTTCCGTTCAATCATGGAAGAAGAAGTGGGCCTCATGATTGAGAGGATCTCTCAATCTTCCTCGACCGGCGCAGCAGTTAATCTCGCTGAGCTATTTCTCTCGCTTACGGGCGGGACCATAGCGAGGGCTGCACTGGGAAAGAAGTATGAAGGAGAAGCAGAGGAAGGGAGGAATAAGTATGCAGATCTTGTGAAGGAGTTGCATGCTCTGCTGGGAGCTTTTTCTGTTGGAGACTACTTTCCTTCACTCGCATGGGTTGATGTTGTAACAGGGTTGCATGGTAAGCTTAAGAGGAACTCTCGTGAGTTGGATCGTTTTCTTGATCAGGTGATCGAGCACCACCTCATGCGTCCATTAGACGGCTGTGATGTTGGGGAACACACAGACCTTGTGGATGTGATGCTCCAAGTGCAGAAGGATTCCAACCGTGACATTCATCTCACCAGAGATAACATCAAAGCCATCATATTGGTTAGTTGAGTTTCTCAGATTCAAGGGAGTAGATGTTCAGTAGTGGGTCCCAACATTGATTAGATGTTGGGTAGTGGATGTTGTTAATAATTAGATCTATGTTTTATTCAACCATTGAAACCTAAATAATTTTAAACTAACATTAATTTAAAATATGACGTTAGGGCGATCTGATTTGGAAAGAGGTTCAATTTGAAAATTGATATCTCAATTAAACTCCCAATTTTTACTCAATTTTGACTTTATCTTCCCAAAAAGAACCGCAACATCCTCTCTCTCTCCCTCTCCTTTTTCCTGGTTCAATAAAATCATAGGTACCTATTTGCTAATCCTAGAAACCGTAGGTGGGCATATACAAAAAGCTCTTTAATCATCTTCATTAATTACCTTATTCATCGTATGGTCCATTGTACACAATGGCTAACTCCTATGGGATTAAAATTGGAGAATATAAACATCCCATAGATGAGGGAGAAGACATTCGTTTTTACCTGCTCAGATTTTCAATAGGTATACTTCACTGTGAGTTCCACTATTTCAACCTAGGAAATCTCTAGTATAGACACAGCATCTGGAGTACTTTTCTTTGTTTGGAGAGTTAATAGGCTACCTTACTCTCAATCGCAGGACATGTTCAGTGCTGGAACAGACACGACAGCCTTGACATTAGAGTGGGTTATGGCAGAGCTTGCAAAGCATCCAAATGTGATGAAGAAAGCCCAAGGAGAGGTAAGAAGAGTGGTGGATGTAAAAGCCAACATCAGTGAAGAACACTTATGTCAATTGAACTACATGAAATCCATTATCAAGGAAACTTTACGTTTACATCCTCCTGCTCCCCTATTAGTTCCGAGGGAGTCTACAACAAATGTTAAGATACAAAACTTCCATATCCCTCCAAAGACAAGAGTTTTTATCAATGCATATGCAATTGGAAGGGACCCCACATCATGGGAAAATCCAGAGGAATTTCTTCCAGAAAGATTTGCCAACAATTCTGTTGATTTCAAGGGGCAAGATTTTCAATTCATTCCTTTCGGAGCAGGGAGGAGGGGTTGTCCGGGGCTTTCATTTGCCATTACATCACTTGAACTTGCTCTTGCCAATCTTCTGTATTGGTTTGATTGGGAACTGCCTCAAGGTGTTACGGAAGAAGATTTAGACATGTCTGAAGCTCTTGGAATCACTGTTCACAAGAAATTGCCTCTCTATTTGGTTCCCAAAAATCACTTCTCTTAAGATGATTGTTGAATCTTTGCTCCTGCAGTTACGAGACTATCTGCTTTAAGGTTATATGTTATTTTGTCTGTTGTTATATACTATTTGCCTATGTTCATCCTTTGAACTTAAGGTAAAGAGTTGTATCCTCTACTAGCATTTTAATTATCAAATAATTGTTTTTATAGGTTTTTGTAATTGACCTTTTCTTTTCTTTTCTTTTTTTTATAATGGAGGGTGTCCCGGCCTTTTCGGCCAGAATAATTCCTATGGGCGCAGGGGGAGCTGAGTAAATCCCCTGTGGCCCCAGTGTAGAGTGCAGTTTCGAACTCTCAACCTCCAAGTACAAACCATGATCCTAGGCCAACTGAGCTACCACTGGGATTGATCTTTGATTTGTGTACAGGGTTTAATCATTGATAGACTGCAACTGGGGTTGATCATTGGGCATGCCCCACGTTCATGCTAACGCATGTGGGTTCTACACTAGCACTAGTCAACAAAAATCGTTGTTAAATGGAGTCACAACTAATCTTATTTGAAAATCAAATTAGAGACGATAGACTTCGTGTTAATCACAACCAAACCTTGGTCTTCCATCACCTTTTAATTTTGCATGGGCTTGGAAAGAGACAGCAAGTGGCCCACCCACATGCGCTACACCATGTCCCAAATTATGGAGCAATTGGCAGGGGCAAACCCACGTAGTGTCTTAAACGAGGCACGCCTTTTAGCATACAGAGATAAAGCATGGACCTCAATCCATTTATTTAAGAGGCCTAAGCTTTTTAGAACCTAAATTAGGACGTTCCATTTGTAGAAAATAAATTAAGGTCCAATGCACAATGGACATATGTAAATATATATATATATATAGGTGCTCCTATGAGAGACACTCTCACCAAGTTTATGAGAGATGGGTGGGGGCCCTCACTTCCATATCCACTCTCACCAACTTAAATGCAAGGACCCCCAACTTAAATGCAACTTAAATGTGAGGGCCCCCACCCATCTCTTATCAACTTGGTGAGAGTGTCTCTCACTAAAGCATCTCCCATATATATATATAAATATATATATATATATATATAAACCCATGGGAAGGCTCGGCCATGCCCGACTAGAATAATAATGCATGTAATTTTAAATGACTGACTTATTCAAAAAAGTAATTAGAAAGTCCAAACAAGATATAGCCGACACCCTGGGCCAATCCCCACCCGACTAAAAAAGGACAAACCACGGCAAAGTCTGCAGGAGATGATGACAATTACATAATGTCCATTTCACTGCAACTGCTCCACTATATTAAAACTTCTTATTTGATCTCGGATTCATGTGTATTAAACTAGCAACAAACGCCCGTGCTAAGCCCGGGCCCAAACAAATATTTAAAGTTTGGATACATATTAGTAGAAAGAAAACAATTTTAAAAGAAAAAACTATTATTTACCATTCTTAAAATTCTATATATCAAAATATAAAGGTGAATAAAATGAAGTAAACTTGCACGTGAAAGAATACGATGAAAAAATTAGGAAGGTTGTTCAAATCTAAACTCAATCCAATCAAATCCTAAAAGAAAATTGAAATCGAGAAAAGTGGGGTGCTCTCTTGCACGTTTCAAAATGTACTAGAGAAAGCCCTCAGTGCTAAGCACGGGCAATGTAATTAGTGGTAGTTATAATGTAAAGGTCTAAAATAAAAAATTGATAAAAATAGTTTAGAGTGTAATCCTAATAAAAAAAATCAATGAGTTATTTATTAGAGAGGATGAAGAAGAGGGAAAGGGCTTGTGGCGTTTAAAGGTGGGAAATGTAGAGACGTGAATAGAAACACAGATAGAAGAGGAAAGAGTTTCTGTAACATTGGATTAGTAAAAAGAACGTTATTAATAAGGCTAATATTAGTAGGAGGATTAATGAGTGATAATAGTAGGAGGTCGACATGAGAAGAGTCAAAATCAAATTTGAAATTGACAGTGAAATTGGAAATCAAATCCACTTCGCTTCATATATAATAACTAGAAAAACATGCCCGTGCCAAAATAATCATAATTTTAAAATTTATAAAAAAAATATTATTATCAGGTTCTTTAAAATTAACTGCAAAAGGTTTTAGTCTGAGAGAAAGTAAATAAAAAGAAGTCCATAAGATTTCAATACCTAATACTATATAATTAAAAAAAAAAAAAAAACAGAAGCCTATGAAAATTAAAGATTAATGATCAAGAAAACTAAAAAACAAAATGAAAACAAACAAACAATATAAACTATGAATAAAATCCAATGAAATTTGAAAGACACATAGAAATGAAAATCCATAATCAACTCAATAACATAAGCAATTTAAAAAAAAAATCAAAACTCATGAGGAACAAAAAACTTAAAAATGGAGCACAAAAGGGCAAAGATAAAAGAACCCACAAATTCATGAAAAACCATCATAAAAAAAAAAAAAAAAACTTAAAACCCATCACAAGTGAGAAATTATAATAAAAGAAATACAAAATCAATTTTATTAAAAAGGCTATAAAAATATATATAAATAAAGATCCATAGACAATACAATGATAAAAGAATTTTAGAAGAACCAAACCAACTTATGATAATCTAATACTCAAAAATGGAAATATGAAGCCACAAAAGAAATAAGAAAAATCCATAAAAGGATTTCACATAGAGAACTTAAAGAAGCCAATGGAAGTAAAATACATAATTAACTCATAATGATAAGCATTAAAAAAATAAAAAAATACAATAGAAAAATGAGAATTCACAGAAAATCCCATGATAAAAAGTGATTTAAAATAATAAAAAAAAAACCAAGGAGACTCCGATACCCAAAAGTTGAAACAAAAATGGGGAAAAAAAGAAAGTCACAATCTATGAAAACCATACAAATACAAACCATAAAAATATTTCAAATCAATAAAAATTTAAAATGATGATTCTTTTGTATAAATCATATTAAAATGATATAATTAAAATTGCTCAAATAAAATATGATGAACTCAAAAGTAAATGAATTAAAAAAGGTTTACCTCTTAAATTGAAATGTTTAATAATTGCACCAATTGTCTCAAGATGCTCAAATTTTAAAATGAGTTGAACACTAATCTAAGCTAAGCATGCAAATGAGACCTGAAACGATACCAAAAAGAGACACAAAGAAACAAAAGAATTATTGAAGTTGTTCTAATAAAATACAATGAACTTAAAAGTAAATGAATGGAAAAAATGAAATTTCTTATGACATAGAGAAATAGAATTATATTGGAGAAAGTAAAAAATGACGACACAAAGAAACAAAAGAATTATTGAAGTCGCTCTAATAAAATACAATGAACTTAAAAGTAAATGAATGGAAAAAATGAAAGTTCTTTTGACATAGAGAAATAGAATTATATTGGAGAAAGTAGAAAATGATAATAGTAAGAATGACCTTAATTCTTTATTTAGATGTACCAATATTATTGGAGATTCTTTTTACCATTAGTTCCACATTATTAACAAAACTTGTACAATCAAAATCAATAGATAAAAAAGAAACCAGTCAACCCAGAACTGAGAGTGGATTAAATAAAAAAAGACTTAGGATTAAATAAACCAGACAACCCAGAAATCAGCATTTCACATTCTAAAAAAAATTAAAAAAATCATATAATCAGAACAAACAAAAATACTTGAAATTCCTTAGATTAGTGGCACTTAGACACTGGGACCCATTAACACTCAAATGCCCTTGATAGAAATATGATGATATTGGGAGTTTCTTAATAGACGAAAGGCATGATGGAGAGTCCAAATCACAGAAAAAAATTTATTTGGAAAACTCCAATATTTTGTATTTTTTTATCAAAGAATCAATTTGACCACACTCACACAAAAAAGCAAAAAACCAAACTCCACCCTTTCTCCCTCGTGAAGCGTGCATGGTAGCACATCAGTTACATGAAAAGTTTCCTGCCTCCTCTTTAGGTCCACGTTGTTGTCGCAAGCTTTTGTTTTTTCAATAATATTGTCATTTTCTTATTAATTATGAAACTTATTATTTTTGTTGATCAATTCCTTATATTATATATTTATTTGAGTTTAGTTTTATTGTAAAATTGTTGTCATAGAAAATTAAAATGCCGTATTTAAAATTTCTCAAATAAAAAATGATGAACTCAAAAGTAAATGAATTAAAATAGGTTTACCTCTCAAATTGAAACATTTAATAATTGCACACATTGTCTCAAGATGCTCATATTTTAAAATGGGTTGAACACGTACTGATCAAACCTAAGCATGCAAATGAGACATGAGATGGTACTAAAAAGAGACACAAAGAAATAAAAGAAGTATTGAACTTGCTATAATCAAATACAATGAACTCAAAAGTAAATAAATGGAAAAAATGAAAGTTCTCTTGTTGACATAGAGAAATGGAATTATATTGGAGAAAGTAGAAAATGATGATAATAAGAATGACCTTAATTCTTTATTTAGATTGACCAATATTATTGAAGATTCTTTTTACTATTAGTTCTGCATTCTTAAAAAAAGTGTACATCAAAATCAATGAATAAAAAAGAAACCCGACAACCCATAATTGAGACTGGATTAGATAAAAACGACTAAGTATTAAATAAAATAGACAACCCAGAACTCAACATTTCACCTTCTAAAAAAAATAAAATTCATATAGTCAGAACAAACAAAAATACTTGAAATTCATTAGAGTAAAGGCACTTGAATACTAGGACCCATTAACACTCAAATGCTATTGCCTTCATAGAAATGAGATGATATTGGGAGTTTTTTAATAGACAAAAGGCATGATGGAGAGTCCAAATCACAGAAAAAAACTTTATTGAGAAAACTCTAGTATTTTATATTTTTTATCAGAAAATCAATTTGACCGTGGAAATAACCCAGATTGAGGTGGATATTGGGGATATGCCATAAATAGAAAGGATGTATGTCTTAATGATTGTGATTTTTAATAGATGGGGTCTATTGTAGTATTCCACTTCTTTTACATCACGATTTATAAAAGTTACAATGCATAAATATGAAAATAATAACAACAGTATTTATAGGGGCCAATATTCTAAAAATATAGTTATTTTTATAAATACCTTGTAGATAAATTCCAACCCTTGATCAATATTCTAAAGTGGGGTTGAGTCCCTTCCTCATTAACTAATTTTAAGTTTTTATTGATAATTATTAACAAAAAGATACTCTGTGGTGTAGTGGAAGGGTTGCCCCTTTGAAATCTTGATTAAGTTTTACCATGTCATTAAAATACATGGGTCAAGTTGGGTTCAAAAAGTGTGCTTTATATCTGACCCGACCTAATTTACACCGACCTGACCCGTTTGCTAGGGTCAAAATAAATTAAATTGGTTGAGCCAAAATCAATTGAAGCAAAGTGTTTGATTTCTCAATTAGATTCACTTCGCTTCATATATATATATATATATATAAAATGGAGAGATGAAATTCTAAATGTGTAGGAAAGAAAAGAGAGGAATTGATATAGAATGGGCCCAAATGTCGCATGGCAACCCATTTACCACCAGGCATCATAAGAGTGACATATAAATTCAAATCACGAAAAGGTAATGGGCAATTGAGTTTTTTTTTTTTTTTTTCTTATATAAACACCCGTACTGCTGTAAGATCAGAAAAAAAAAAAAAAAAAAATCGTGTAGATACAACAGTAAATAGTGCAAAATAAGCTCCCACTACATAAATCAATACAACAAAATGATAAAATTGTTAGCATGCATACATACAACATAGAAGTACACATACAATGTTCATGAGAGAGAGTGGTGATTAGGCTATAAGCTTAAGAGGAACTCTCGTGAGTTGGATCGTTTTCTTGATCAGGAGATCGAGCACCACCTCATGCGTCCATCAGACGGCTGTGATGTTGGAAAATAGAGAGATTTTGTGGATGTGATGCTCCAGGTGCAGAAGGATTCGAACAGTGACATTCATCTCACCAGAGATAACGTCAAAGCCATCATATTGGTTAGTTGACTTTCTCAGATTCATGGGAGTAGATGTTCAGTAGTGGGTCCCAGCATTGATTAGATGTTGGGTAGTGGATATTGTTTAATTAGATCTATGTTTTGTTCAACCATTGAAACCTAAATAATTTTAAACTAACATTAATTATAAAATATGACACATTAGGGCGATCTGATTTGGAATGAGGTTCAATTTTAAAATTGTTATCTCAATTAAACTCCAATTTTTGCTCACTTTTGACTTTATCTTCACTCCTTATTCCTATCTCTTTCTCTCTCCCTCTCCTTTTTCATCTATCTTTCTCTCTATCTCTCATTCTCCCTTTCCCTCTCTCTTTCCCTCTCCTAGTGTTGGGGCCTATATACAAATAATAAAATCATATGGGCCTATTTCCAAATCCTAGAAACTCTAGGGGGTTTATATACAAAAAACTCTTAATCATATTCATTAATTGCCTTATTCGTCATATGGTCCATTGTACACTATGGTCAACTCCTATGGGATTAAAATTGGAGAATATAAACATCCCATGGATGATGGAGAAGACATTCATTTTCAGTAGGTATACTTCACTGTGAGTTCCACTATTTCAACCTAGGAAATCTCTAGTATATATATACAGGAGTACTTTTCTTTGTTCAGAGAGTTAATAGGCTACCTTACTTTTAATCGCAGGACATGTTCAGTGGTGGAACAGACACGACGGCCTTGACATTAGAGTGGGTTATGGCAGAGCTTGCAAAGCATCCAAATGTGATGAAGAAGGCCCAGGGAGAGGTAAGAAGAGTGTTGGACGTAAAAGCCAACATTAGTGAAGAACACCTCTATCAATTGAGCTACATGAAATCCATTATCAAGGAAACTTTACGCTTACATCCTCCTAGTCCCCTATTAGTTCCGAGGGAGTCTACAAAAAATGTTATGATACAAAACTTCCATATCCCTCCAAAGACAAGAGTTTTTATCAATGCATATGCAATTGGAAGGGACCCCACATCATGGGAAAATCCAGAGGAATTTCTTCCAGAAAGATTTGCCAACAATTCTATTGATTTCAAGGGGCAAGATTTTCAGTTCATTCCTTTCGGAGCAGGGAGGAGGGGTTGTCCAGGGCTTTCATTTGCCATTACATCACTTGAACTTGCTCTTGCCAATCTTTTGTATTGGTTCGATTGGAAACTGCCTCAAGGTGTGACGGAAGAAGATTTAGACATGTCTGAAGCTTTTGGATTGACTGTTCACAAGAAATTGCCTCTCTATTTGGTTCCCAAACATCACTTCTCTTAAGATTATTGCTGAATCATTGCTCCTGCGGTTACAAGACTATCTGCTTTAAGGTTATATGCTATTTTGTCTGTTGTTATATGCTATTTGTCTATGTTCATCCTTTGAACTTAAGGTAAAGAGCTGTATCCTCTACTAGCATTTTAATTATCAAATAATCGTTTTTACGATGCAGGGTGTCCCGGCCCTTTGGGCCAAAATAATTTCTATGGGCGGAGGGGGAGTCAAGTAAATCTCACGTGGCCCTAGTGTGGTAGTGTAGTTTCGAACCCTCAACCTCTGGGTGCAAATCATTGCCCTAGGCCAACTCAGCTACCCCTTCGGATTAATTGACTTGTGTACAGGGTCTAATCATTGATAGACTGCAACTGGGGTTGATCATTGGGCATGCCTCACATTCGCTAACGCATGTGGGTTCTACACTAGCACTTGTCTACAAAAATTGGTTTTTCAATGGAATCACCGTCACAGCTAATCTTATTTGAAAATCAAATTAGAGACTATAGACTTCGGGTTAATCACAACCAAACCTTGGTCTTCCATCACCTTTTAATTTTGAATGGGCTTGGAAAGAGACATGAAGTCGCCCACCCATATGCGCTACACTATGTCCCGGACTATTGAGCAATTGGAAGGGACAGACCCACGTAGTATCTTTTACGAGGCACGCCTTTAAGCATACAGAGAGAAAGCATGGGCTTAGTCCATTTATTTAAGAGGCCTAAGCTTTTTGGAACCTAGATTGTGACGTTCCATTTGTAGAAAAAAAAATAAGGTCCAATGCACAATGGACATGAGTAAACTTGGGAAGGCCCGGCCATGCCCGGCTAGAATAAATAATGCATGTAATTTTAAATGATTGATTTATTCAAAAAAGTAATTAGAAAGTCCAAACAAGATATAGCCACGCCAAAGTCTTCAGGAGATGATGACAATTACATACTATCCATTTCACTGCAACTGCTCCGGTATAGTAAACTTCTCATTTGATCTCGGATTCCTGTGTATTAAATTCGTAGATAAGGTTGTCGGGGTCTATGTTTTTAATGGGCTAAAAGAAGATGGATCCAAATCCTCTATGACTCGACGGCCATCAAACAGAATTTCCAGTTGGGACAACAGGGGCCCACCTTCCCTTGTTTTAATGGAAGAAACGTACGTCCTGAATGTGCCATGAACCCAGGAAAGGAGATGATTGTCATCATAATAATTAATAAAGGATCCTATGGACCGCTTGCATCCTCAATGGGCCCACTTATCGAAAAAAAATCCAAACCGCTAAAAATCCTAGGGAGTGGCCATGTGCACCATGCTGTGGGGCCCACATGGGATTGGGACTGGGGATTGAACGATCTGTACAAAACATAGACCACACCTAATCTTCCTTAACTCCTTGACCCACAAATTCTCACCGTTAAAAACATGCGCATGGTTGATCCAGTTCGGATGGATGCATACCCGGAGGTCCGTTGTCAATTGCAAGGGGTGCCTAATGTGTGTGGTTTGTTCAGATAGACCATCGGGTTGGCCCAATATGAGGAGCGCACGGAAATAGGATTTTATGGGAAAAGTTCCGAAATTTGGTCATTCCTCGCGAAAAGTCCTCGAATATTGCCTAATACAAACGAGGTCCGCTAGGACCTTTTCTTTTTTTTTTTAATTCTGACGGGAGTGACGCTAGCATGCTCTTAGCGTCACTCATGTCTGCTAGGAGCAACGCTAGCTTTGCTGTACGTGATTTTCACAAAGCACTCTTCTTCTTCTTATTTTTTCCTCTTTTCCCACGTAATTCTTTATCTCCCCCACTCCATTTTCTCTAAATCATTATAGGAAAAAAGTATCACATACTTTATAAAAAGAATAAAAAGAATACTATTGACCGGCTACTATTTCTTTTTACATATTCTCGATATTTATCCTGAAAAGTGAAAGAGACGGGGAAAGAACAAAAATGGCAAACATAACATGGAAGAATAATCCTCAATTATCTAATACATGATATTGAAAGAATGGCTCGATTACATAGAATAACGGGTCAAAGAAAATGAAAAAATCGAAGAGTAATTATGAATAATATAGTATATGATGAAGACAAAAACATAAAAGAGAATAATCAATTTGAATTGTTGATGGTATAAATAGTGAATTAATTTATAAAAACTGCTCATGCTTGAAAGACTCTATCTAATACTTGGTCGACCAATATCTTGATTTGCTGCAGTTTATTGTTTTGTTTATTCTCCATATTTAATATTTAGTTAAATTAGTAAATTTAAATGATAAAAAAATTATATAAAAGATGGAAACTCGTGAGAAAAGTTTTATGGGCCCGAGTAGGGCAAGATCAAGTAAATAGTAGATATTTCAGGGCCTTGATTTGATTATGTTTGTACTTGGGAATAGATTAAGTGCTGATTTCAAGATTAAATGTGGATTTTGAAATCAATTGGCTTCTACAATGGGCCCCACAGATTAACATTACTAAATAATGAAAGGAAAATAAGGATAAAAAAGCAGTTGAATACAACCTATGAAAGTGGCCCCCGTAAATTGTGCGTTTGGAAAGAAAGAAAATCCGGCCTTCACAATGGGACCCATAGATTTATTTGGTTAAATTAGTAAATAAATTATAAAAAAGAATTGTGATAAAGATAGAAACTCATAAGAGAAACTTTAGGAAATTTTGAAAATTTTTACGGGAAGGTCAAGTAAATTAGTAAAGATTTAGGACCTTGATTTGATTATATTTATGCTTAGGCATAAATTGACTGTTATTTCAAAATTAAATGTGGGTTTTGAAATTAATTGGCTATCACAATGGGCCCCACGGATTAATCCTACAAAATATTGAAAGAAAAATAAGGAGAAAAAGGTAGCAAAATAGAGTGTGCGAAAGTAGCCCTTGTAAACTATGAGTTTGGAAAGGAAAAAAACTTGGCTTTCACAATAGGGCCCACAGATTACTCCTACCAACTATTGAAAGAAAAATAAGGAGAAAAAAAATATAAAATACTACTTTTGAAAGCGACCCTCTTAAATTATGATTTTGGAAAGGAAAAGAATTGTCTTTCACAATGTGAACCACAGATTGTTCAAACTTGAGAGAAAGAAGAAGAAGTAAAAATTGGCTTTCACAGTAGGCAGCACAGATTGATTAAAGATATATATATATATATATATATAAGAAGCCAACTGTGATCTATAAGTAGGCCATAAATTTTTTCATATTGAATCTGACAAGTGGGTCCCACAAATTGATCTACAACAAAATTTAATACATACATGCACACCTATCATTAAGAGCATAGCCAACTTGATCTCTATTGCTTTCATCGGTCTGTAAGGCCCATTATCAAAGCGAAATGGACCTTTATTTTTTTTGTAATCTATGGGGCAAATTAACGGTAATTCGTCAATTTAATCTTGGGAAATGATTTTGGGAGGACCAAAGAGAAGTTAGTATTGTATGTTATGTTTTAGGGAAAATAGTAAGGGAAGGGATAAGTCTTTTGCAATTTGAAAATCCAAGAATAATTTTAAAAAAATAGTTATCTGTGGTGAGAGTATTTGTGGGATAGCTATTAGAATGTTACGGGTTGCTCTCCCCAAAAGAGGGATGTTGTCATGATATATATGAATCAAGATCATTTGAGGATTTCCCCCATGGTGACTCTGAGTAGACCAATCACGGTCTGTCACGTCACTGTGGGCAGCCCTTGCCTGGATATATGGCAAGCCGCCCACGTGCATGGCAGGCTGCTCGCAGTGATGTGGTGGACCGTGATTGGTCCACTCATGGTCATCGTTGGGTAAATCTTCAAAGGATCCGGACTCTATATATATAATTAGGGTCACAACTGCTGCATTGTAGAACCATATTCCATGGCTGTTTGACTCTCTCTTTTCATCTTCTACGCTACTTCTCTCATCTTCTTCCTCCTCCTTAAACTCAATGGAAAAGGCTCCAAGAAAACTAACCAACTTCCCTCTCCACCCAAACTCCCCATCATCGGAAACCTCCATTAGCTAGCTAGCACTCTCTGCCACCGCTCTCTTAGCTCCCTTACAAATAAACACAGTCCCATGATGCTTGTCCATCTTGGTCAAATCCCATCCTGCGCATGCCGGGCTTGGGCTTAGAACAATCTTGAACATAAGCTAAATATTCTCTAATTATTCATATACTGTCACCGGACGCCTTATGTTAACCGGACTTTAAACCCTCCTCTTTTTTTCTAGGCTTGGGACCAGCAATACAATGCAACTAAACAAGTTATCAATAGCTAATATCGACAACTAAACAAGTAAACAAGTGATTCATATTTAATGTTATCATTGCAGTTTTAGTTACATACAAATTGATGGCTGGGTTACTCGCTTTGCAAACCGGGTCCTTCTGCATTCCCATCCCAATCTTATTCTGCATTCCCATCCCCATCTTATTATGGTCCTTCTAATGATTACTAGAAGAATCAATGCGGGAGAGTGCTCTGAAGAGTTCAAACCTATACACTGATGATTTCAGGGAATAAAAAAGGTACCCATTATCCTAGATTTTTAGGTGCCTTATCTCCAGTAACATTTTATTTGTATGACCTACCCCAGTAAGTTCACTAATATCCCCTTCTTTTACCATAAAAAATACTTCTGTCATCCTCTCCCATGAAGGAAAATCTTCTATGAAAAGGGTTTTTAATTCTCAAATCCTATCCATTTAGGTGATGCAAATACACATGCAATGCAATCTTAGGACATATCTTTTTTGGAGGGCAGAGAGAAACTACAGATTGTCTATCAAAGGGATCGATCAGGTTAAGACAGTTACAAATGTAAAAATACTGAAAACTGGCTAAGCCCCTTTGACAACACGAAGCATTACAAGATAAGTTCCTTTTAGCGCGCAAAAGAAAAAAAAACCTAGAACACAAAATCCTCCCCTTGAAGGTTTGCCGCTGCTAATTCCACCACGAAAAGATATTGTCGCTATTGGTTTTAGCAGTGGAAAAAAAAGACTTTTTAAAAATCACCAATAACAGTGGTGTTTTTTTTTTCGATGGAAATTTAGGAATTAGCGGTGGAAAAAATCCGCCACTATGAGTATTTTGAGCGATGGCCTTTTTTTTACGCCACTATCTCCCATATTTCATTTCCACCGCTAATAGTCTTAACTATAGTAGTGGCTTTATTTGTTCGCCCTTAATTGCATCTCTTCAAAAAAAAATTCTCAACAAGATAAAAAAAAAAAAAAAAAAACTCAAACATGTAGCATTCACATTCATACAAAACAATCCTTGTCAACAGTAAATTTCATGTATCACAATTATCAAATGGTTCAGACGACCTATAACCGAAACCCAAATAAACTCATATGTACAACTTACAATACTTGAAAATTCATAGCCTTCTAACAACATTCATATATTTTATTTCTAGAAAAAAAAGAGTTTTTTATATATACCCCCCTAAGGTTTCAATGATTTGTAAATAGGCCCCTGTGGTTCTAGTATTTGTAATTAAATAGGCCCCTACCTTTTCATTTCAATACCTTTCAAGTCCTTGAATGGGTAACCACCATGAGATTTGTATTGAACTTTTATAAAAATGACAGCATTACCCTTACATCCATTAAACAAAAATGAGTATATTATTATTATTTATAAAATATCATTATTTTATTCCAACTCCCAAGGATCTCTCTCAACTTTTTAATGCACATGATTCCTAGTCATGTATTTTGAGATTTTCATCAATCCAATGGTGGGTTATACATGAATTGGATCAACTATAACCAATTATAAAAACAGGCGTTGATTATCATTATGATCGATATGGATTTAGTGAAATAGGCTATGTGTTGGTAAAAATAGATTCACGTACAATTATTCTCTCCCACTAAATGTAATTATTAATGTTACATGCTTTAAAGAAAAAACACGTCTAAGCTCTTGAATTTAAGCATATAGGGATAAAGAGATGGAAAAAGTTTCATTCCACCACCCTAAAAACTTTTGGTGGTTAGAAGGCTACTGATTTTGGGGACATGAGAGGTATTAAAATGAAAAAGAAATGGCCTATTTATAAATACCAAAACCACAAGTGCCTAGTTACAAATTCTAGAAACCTTAGGGGGGTATATGCAAAAAAACTCAAAAAAAAGACAAAATGGAAAAACCAAAGGGTTCCATCTCATTTGTATTCCAAAATCATGTTGTTCTCCGGTGCCAGCCACAATAACATCAATGTGAGTAGGTATTTGAACAGAGAAAGTGCTGGAAAGAACATATAGAGTAGAGAAGTTGCTATGTCTCCATATACCATTCCAGTGCTCTAAAAAGCCAACTGCATTAATGAAGCTGAAGCTATAGATAGACCCACCAGTTCCTCGTCAGTAAGACCCACATTTGCCCACCTGGTAGTTATCCTCTATAGACCGGAAGAGAAATTATGCAATGTCGCAAGATTAGACACTTGAAGGACTTTTAAAACCCTGTTTTGTTCTAATGACGACTTGAGAGGAATTGCATCACCTTGCCATAGCTTCCTGATCCAGTCTCATTGCTTTCTGCAAAATTACTGGTGCTTTTATTGATTCATTACAAGAAAAACATATGGCTACTTTTTTAACTGAGGTACACCGCCACTGTCCTTACCACTTGGTTCCCAAGATGCTGCAATTACATAGGAAACAACATGTAAAAACATTATTTTGAAGCTTGACAAAGCACTTAAAATGTTTATACGTGTCTCATACTATCATTATTTTTGGTAACTTATTTGTGATGGATTTGGATGCGGAGATTCCAACACGCGGCCAGAGATTTATGTGTGTTCCGGCGAATGAGAAGCTCCATGGATCTCTTTGCCTCTTGTCTCTCCTATAGGATGGAATAATACCCAACCCTATGGCTCCCTTATATTATATAGACAAGTCTCAAAGAGTCATACTTACTATAGACTTCTTCACCAAGAAACTCACATCCACTAATCTTATTGGGAGCCTTATTAGTGAGACCAGATCAAGTTTTACATTAAGTGGGATTGTATCATTTGTTGGCATCAGCCTTGCTTGATTTGATGTGGGATCCGTAACATGCGGGCCACACGATTTCCTACACTTAAGACTTCTCAATTGGTTCTAGTAATGATTTGTGGTGCAGAAGTATCGCACCATATGCCCTTACATAGCTTTTTTTTTTTTATGGTAGAACATGCCCTTACATAGTTAGAGACCTTCTTGCTGCATGAGAAAGGGACTGAACCCCTATACATTCCCTTGCAGACCAACTGAAGCTTTCCTAATACAAAGTCTAAATATTGAAAGCCTTTATAAAATACATTATAAGTTGGACTCTTGTCTCTTAATGCCACCTAGAACTCTGGACTTCCAACTAATATGCTAACTAGTACCTAGGTAATACGAGAATGACAAAAGTAAATTGCTCGACTAACAATGAGTCGAGCATGCATAAATTCCAACAAAAGGTTTGCACGATAAGAAAAAATAGGGTCCATGTGGATGGTGGGCCCCTTGGATACTCCCAAGCCACTGGATACACTCCCATGCGACTGGGTTGGATTTTACCTCTTTTAAATTTTGTGCTATGATTTCAATTTCCAAAACACTGATTAATGAAATGGGGTTAGGCATTGTAGTTAATATAGATTTAAAAGAAAATAGTTCGGAGGATAAGGGAAATATTGGTAGGGTTGTAATGGTTAAGATTGCATTTGATAGAAGGCCTTAAGGTAGCATTTGGTTCGCATAAATGGCTTTAGGCAGGATTGGAATGGAAAGTGGAATGGAATGGGGTAGGAATGGTCAATTCCATTCCAATGTTTAGAATGAGGTAGAGGAATGGTCATTCCATTCCTTTATAATTATTCATGGAGACCAAAATGCCCCATTATCACAACAACCCCTCCCCCCTCCACCATCCTCCCAGTCGCCAGCTGGGAAGGAGACTAGCCGGAAGGCCCCGACAGTAGCCCCCCCACCCCTCCTCCACCTTCCTTTTCCTCTTTTCTTCTTCTTCTTCGACTTCTTCTTCCTCTCCCCCCACCTCTCTCTCTCTCTCTCTCTCTCTCTCTCTCTCTCTCTCTCTCTCTCTCTCTCTCTCTCTCTCTCTCTCTCTCCCACATCAACATCTGGGCTACAATCGGCCCCTCTCCACAGCATCAGCTTCTTCGCCTCGGCCCCTCTTCGCAGCATTGGCTTTTCCAAGCCGGTGGCCTTCGATTTGCCCATCTCCGCAGCAACAGCTTCTCCGTCACTAACTCGCTCTTGGCCCTTAACGTAATTGCCAAGGTGGGTGATCTGAAGGTGGCAAATTTGAAGGGGAAAAAGGTGTTCCTGAGGGCTGATTTGAACGTGTCGTTGGCTGACAAAGTGGGCAATTTGAAGGCGAAGGATTTGAGGGGCGGGGGAGGCCCACCCGGGCTGCTGCCAAGGCCTTCCGGCCAATCTCCTTTCCTGCCAGCGACTAAGAGGAGGATGGAGGGAGGAGGGATTGATGTGATAAAGGGGCATTTTGGTCTCGATGAATAATTAAAAGAATGGAATGACCATTTCTCCGCCTCTCTAGTACAATGATGATTTCAATACCAAAAAAATGGTGATTTTGGAAATAATGGTCGTTCTGCCACTTTCTGTAACCAAACACATGGAATCACCATTTGATTCCGACATTCATTACGACTCACTATTTTATGAGTTTTTTCCCAAAACAGCACCATCAAATAAACTAATTCCCATGATAGCACCCATTTGAAAATAATACCCAGAATAGCATCCCGAGCCTACGTGGCATATCCATTCCTAATACATGTTAATGACGGTAACGGAAGGTCAAAATTTCCAGCTACCCAAAGCCACTAATTCCTAATTCAGAGGCCTTGTCAAATCACATATTTGGGTCTTTACCAAGAAAGCAACGCCTTGTCAAATCACATATTTGGGACTTTACCAAGAAAGCAACAGTTCTGGCATCACTAAACACATTGAAGATATCAAATAAAGTGGTTTTCATCACTTAATATTATGCGTTGAAAACCCACTTTTCTGTCCAAGCCCAATCACGTAAAAGGTAACAAATTGCATAAACTTTAAAAATATTGATTAAGATATCATAATTAAATTCTTCACAGTATATCAAATTGCCAAGCCACTTAGCATACTTAATCAAAAAACCACTTTTTTGGTCCAAACCCAGTCATTGTCTGCAGTTAATTAATACAACAATAGCTCCATTTAGCATCAAACAAAATAAATAAGTTTTGCTCCACACTTTCTAACTGCAACATTCAACAAATGCATATCCACCAACCTGCCATGCCAAGAAACAACACTGTATTGGATTTAAAAACAGAAACTGAAAAGGTAAATTGTAATAAAAACACAACTTACTTAATTGGTTTCTATTTGGACAAGAACGCCGATTATGACTCGTATTTCCACATAACCCACACACCAAAGGCTTGCGACCACCGTCTCTAGCGTCCATCTCATTATGAATACAGTGGATTTTGGACGGCCTTTGATATTTCTCCGCTTATTTTCATCCGGAATGAGAATCAGACCATTATAAGTGGGCCAATAACATTTATCCGGAATAGGCCGGTGAAACATAGGAGCCCAACATTTCATGTAATTTTGCATTGAATAAAATTCGTCCACAAACTGAAGAGCATCAATTCTATGTGAAGCACATGCAGCCAATACATGTGAACAAGGATGATGATAGATTTGCCACTTGTTACAAGAACAAGTTCTATTGCCAAGGTGAACAACGTGCACTCGTCCACCTCTAGCCCGATTACCAGAGCGTGCTGGTGTAGTTTTCACTTCAACTAAGCCAGGATTATGGTGATACATATGAACTTCATGCCCATTCGCCTTAACTCTTAACCCAATTAGTTTAGCTTCAATTGTTGTAGTGAATAAAACACTAGAATGTAGTCACGCCTCCCCCTACTCACGTCTAACTGCAAAGTAGCTATTGACTCTATAGAACGTAAGCTGCACCAAAGCTGTAATCGGCAAAAAACGAGCGCCTTTCAAGATAGAGTTAAATATCTCAACTATATTTGACGTCATATCTCCCCACCTTCGTCCTCTATCATGCAACAACGTCCAAGATTCAAGAGAAACAATATTAATCCATGACTTCATCGAATCATTATCAAGGTTTTCAATCTCAGCCCACATCCTATCAAATTTGTGTTGTTGATTTGTCATCGCGAGCCCACTTATTACTGACTTCAAATGCTTATTCTTGAACTTTGTGTTGAAATTATTGACAAAATGCCTCATGTAATACCAATGATATGCCATTGGCTCCTTCCAACCAAGATATGGATCTTGCATAGCGTTTGTTATACTGATATGTCGATCAAATATAACACATAAGCCCTCACGGTTTGTCACTTTCTCTCGAATGCAAGCCATAAACCACCCCCAAGTGTCATTGGACTCTCCCTCTGTTATGGCGAATGCCAATGGAAGTAGCTGTCCATTTCCATCAATCGCAACATCTATCATCAACTTTCCACAATATTTTCCTCACAAATGAGTAGCATCAACACAAATTACAGGTCTACAATACCTAAAACCCTCAATAGAAGGACCGAAAGCCCAAAAGACACGTTTAAATTTCTCCACTCCAAGACTGGATGTAGCCTTAATTTGAGTTCCAAAATACAACTGATCCTTGATTGGCTTTTTGCATTTCCGTCATAAATGCTGGCAATATCTTGTATGACTCCTCGCAATCACCAAACAATAGAACCATGGCATGTTGCTTTGCTAACCATGCTTTCTTGTAAGAAATTGTAAAATTATATTGCTCCTTTATCATAGCTATGATTGCTTTGCTAGTAATTGACAGTTGGGCTCTGACAACATGCTTTATGTAATGAGCCACAAAAACTGAATTAAGCTACACATGATCGCGATTTTGATCGGATTAGCGCAAGTGTGAGGGTCCTGATGGACTGCAATCCTGAAATAACTACTTCCCAATGTTATAGATGCTCTTAGTCTCCAAGTACACCCATTATGTGCAAGCTTACACTTTAATATCAATTTTGTGGAGTTGGAATGCGTAACTTTATACTCCGCATGTGCATTAAGGTGGAACATCTTTACTGCACTAATAAGATCATCCTTGTTTGCATATTGAGCTCCAACAACCAAATCTAACACTTTCTGCTCCACTTGATTGTTGTGGAACCCATTGGCTAGCAACAATTTCATTTACCCAACTAATATCAATAAACTCAGGAGCCATTGGCTCTTGACTAGAAGATGACGGTCCTGGCATTCTACTCAAATCTGGTTCATCCTGATCAACTGTGTGATCCACCCCAAGAACCTCGTTATCTGCATCCAAATCTTCATACTGAACGTCATTGTGAGTGACTGTGATCAAACTGAGAACATATGGGTCCTCCGTAGATATAATATTAGGAATCTCATTCAGGTTTACTGCATCAAAATCCATATTGGATTTCTTCTTAGGCCAGCGATGCAATAAAAATAAAAAACAATTGAAACAAAAGAATAAGAAGTAACAGCAAAAACCACAATCAAAATAAAACAAAGAACCACAAGTAGCAACAAAAACCAAATGAAACGAAAGCAAAACAAAAAAAAAAAAAAATCACGTCCATATAATATAATTGGGACTGGCACAAAAGTTTTGATTATGATATAATATAACTGGGATTTGGGACAACCACAAAATTTTTGTCCATGGCCAACGTGCAGTAGGACCACTAGCATACATGTGTAAAGAATTAAAAAAGTTCCTTGTCTATATCTGTATTGAATTGCATCAACAGCATAGCCACAAAAGTCCATGGCCAAACATGCAGCACTAAACAAAACAAAAAAAAAAAAAATAGTCTATCTATAAGAAACAAAATAAGAAAACTCAAAGCCACATGGGGGTAAAGATCAAACCCGAAGTGGCGGAAATCGAAGGGATAAATCAATTATGCGATTCAGCAGTCAATACAATATTTATTCTACCAGAATCCTCAAAATTTATCAAACAATCCATTTAATCTATAGAATTCAAAGTCAGAAATTTGAAGAGAGGAAAAAACAACCAGACTTACCTGGGAAAGGCTAGGGCGAGAATTGACAATGAACTTGGGCTGTGCGAGAGACTTTCCGTAAAAGGGTTTAGTTGTGTGATAGCTTCCGTTGTTGACAAAAAATTACTCGTTACCGTCATTGACATGTATTAGGATTGAAAATGCCACATAGGCTCGAAAGCTACTCTGGGTATTAATTTCAAATGGGTGCTATTATGGAAATTAGTTTATTTGAGGGTGCTAGTATGAAAAAAAAAAAAAAAAAACTCCTATTTTACGGTTATTGCTACCTCGGAGGCTGGGAAAAAAACTCCTATTTTATGGTTATTACTACCTCGGAGGCTAAGGAGCACATGTTGCTGCAGACCACCTCATGCTGATAAAAGTCTCCTTCTATTGCTTCCCTGAAGCAGCTGCAGCATTGGTTGCAGAGAATGGCAGGTGTCAGTCTGTCACCATAGCTATAGGCCATTCCCATCCATATGGCTCCTGACAATAATAGAACCAAGACAACTTGAAAGATTACAGATGCACTAAGTACAATTTTCATATTTTCGTTACCACCGAGTGGTTGAAGAGACAAGATCCCTTTACTTTCCCCAAATCAGGGGCTCCGGTTCCCTTTATTTATAGGGGCATTCGGCGACGGGTCCCTGAACATTCCACTTTATTACCTTAAATCCACAATCTTTTCTCATACTGTAATAGATCCTTTTTTCAAATTTGAAAACCTAAAATGTCTAATTTACCCTTTCTTCAAATCATATCCCATGATTAGTGGGATAAGCCATTAATAATGGTCAACTACCATTTAATTAGCCATGATTAATAAAATTTCACTAATGAGATTTTCAAATAAATTTCAAAAACCGGAAATATATTTCAAATAAATTTCTAAAAATGAAATAAATTTAAAAAATGCAAATAAATTTCAAAAGAACGCAAATAAATGTCAAAAAATGAAATAAAATTAAAAAAACTCAATAAATTTCAAGAGAACATAGATAAATTTAAAAAGACGCAAATAAATTTCAAAAGATCCAAATAAAATTCAAAAAATATAAATAAATTTGAAAAGAAGCAAATAAATTTCAAAAGAAAAAATTAAATTAAAAAACACAAATAGATTTGTAAAAACGCAAATAAATTTTAGAAAAAAACTCAGATAAATTTTTCAAAAACTTAGATGAATTTGCCTAACACACAGAAAGACTTATTCAAAAAATCAGTTAAAATTTCCAAAATGAAGATAAATTTGTTAGAAACTCAGATAAATTTGCTAAAAACTCAGATAAATTTGACAAAAACTCAGATAAATTTCACAAAAACTTAGATAAATTTCAAAAAAACACGTCATCCCTTGCTGCAGCAACTGTTTCTAGGTTTTGGGCTTTCGTGAGGTGAGTCAGGTCGAACCTGACCTGAACCAACCCGAGACCTGGACTTGGAACGAACCCAATTGGGTTGTCTTCTTCTTCCTCCCAACGCCTGCAACAGGAGATGTGTCTTATTTTGCTGTTGTCTTCCACAACGACGATGGGTAGGCGGACGACCGGACTGGCAAGGCGACGACGACAAGGAAGAAAAACCAGCAGTGATGTGGCGACTCCAGTCTTCCTCGGCGATGAATAAGCCCAGCCGTGATCAGGTTGTACAAAACAAAATCCCTGATCTTCTGTCTTCTTCCTTAGGCTGATCAACATTTTGTGGTTATGGCCCACCACAGGTCAAAGAAACTGATCTCTCCGTTCCTGATCTCTGCAGTCTGTGAGTTTCCTTCTCTGACTATGGCGATCTTCTCCGGTCAATTTCAGTTAGTAGCCCACTGAGAGATGGGATCAGGGTGATGAGACTATGGGAAAGGGAGCAATGTAGGGTGATCAAGAGAGGGAGTGGTGAGAGGTTCTGCGCAGGATGGAGAGGGATCGTGAGATGGAGATGATAAGAGGGAGAGGGGGATGAGGTCGCCTGGGAGATGGAGGAGAAGGAGATTCTACGCCTGGGAGATGATGAGACGAAGTATGGGTTCAAGAAGAAGAAGGATAATACAATATTTGAAATTTAAAATTTCAAAATTTTATGCTTAAAACAGTTGAAAGGGTAAATCAGTCATGCCAATTGTATCTAGGAACCTCTCACCGAAATATGTCTGACTGTATAGACTACAGGCGAGGAAAAAATTTGTGGACTGAAAGCCTTATAAGTCCTATATGAGAGACATTTCCCTAATTATCTCTTATTTATATAACCCGGCAGGATGCAGGATTAAGTTGTCATCCTGACCACATCGTGACCACTATGGAACCGGATCGCCTGTTTTGACTAAACAGGTAAACTCCGTTTGGACAGGGAGATGATTTTTTTTTTTTTTAATGCTTTTTCACCGGAAGGAGATGGTATTATCTGATTTGACATCTCCTCCCTCATGTGTATACCGTGTACCAAAGAGGGTATCCGTTTCCGACCATTATTAGTTGTCATTGTCCTCTACCAGAGTCTCAGCATATCCAAATAAGTAGAGAAGAATGAACGGTTCTGAATCTGTCCAACAACATTACACCAATTCCATGGCTCTCTTGCTTTCTCTTCTCTTCTTGGCCTCTGCTCTCATCTTTCTCCTCAAACTCAATGGCCAGAGAGCCAAGAAAACCGACGTACCTCCTTCTCCACCCAAGCTTCCCCTCATTGGAAACCTCCACCTGCTGGGCACTCTCCCACACCGCTCTCTCCACTCCCTCGCCGGAAAAATACGGCCCTCTGATGCTCCTTTATCTCGGTCGGATCCCCACTCTCATCGTCTCCTCAGCGGAGATGGCGGAACAGATCATGAAAACTCATGACCTCATCTTTGCAAGCCGACCTTCTATAACAGCGGCCAAAGAGCTCTTCTATGGATGCACCGATGTCGCCTTCGCTTCCTACGGTGAGTACTGGAGGCAAGTGAGGAAGATGTGTGTGGCCCGAGCTTCTAAGCATCAAGAGAGTCAACTCGTTCCGTTCAATCATGGAAGAAGAAGTGGGCCTCATGATTGAGAGGAATCTCTCATTCTTCCTCGACCGGCGCAGCAGTTAATCTCGCTGAGCTATTTCTCTCGCTCACGAGCGGGTCCATCGCGAGGGCTGCACTGGGAAAGAAGTATGAAGGAGAAGGAGAGGAAGGGAGGAATAAGTTTGCAGATCTTGTGAAGGAGTTGGGGATTCTGCTGGAGCATTTTCTGTTGGAGACTACTTTCCTTCACTCGCATGGGTTGATGTTGTAACAGGGTTGCATGGTAAGCTTAAGGAGAACTCTGGTGAGTTGGATCGTTTTCTTGATCAGGTGATCGAGCACCACCTCATGCGTCCATCAGACGGCTGTGATGTTGGGGAACAGAGAGATTTTGTGGATGTGATGCTCCAAGTGCAGAAGGATTCCAACCGTGACATTCATCTCACGAGAGATAACATCAAAGCCACCATTTTGGTTAGTCGACTTTCTCAGATTCAAGGGAGTAGATGTTCAGTAGTGGGTCCCAACATTGATTAGATGTTGGGTAGTGGATATTGTTTAATTAGATCTATGTTTTATTCAACCATTGAAACCTAAATAATTTTAAACTAACATTAATTACAAAATATGACGTTAGGGCGATCTGATTTGGAAAGAGGTTCAATTTGCAAATTGATATCTCAATTAAACTCCCAATTTTTACTCAATTTTGACTTCATCTTCACTCCTTTTTCCAGTCTCTTCTTCTCTCCCTCTCCTTTTTCATGTCTCTCTCTCTCTCTACCTCTCCTTCTCCCTTTCCCTCTCCCTGTCGTAGGGGCCTCTATATACAAACAATAAAATCATAGGAGCCTATTTGCAAATCCTAGAAACCGTAGGGGGTTTATATACAAAAAGCTCTTAATCATATTCATTAATTACCTTATTCATCATATGGTCCATTGTACACTATGGTCAACTCCTATGGGATTAAAATTGGAGAATATAAACATCCATAGTTGATGGAAAAGACATTCATGTTTCCCCTGCTCAGATTTTCAGTAGGTATACTTCACTGTAAGTTCCACTATTTCAACCTAGGAAATCTCTAGTATATATAGACAGGAGTACTTTTCTTTGTTCAGAGAGTTAATAGGCCTACCTTACTTTCAATCGCAGGACATGTTCACTGGTGGACAAACACGTCGGCCTTCACATTAGAGTGGGTTATGGCAGAGCTTGCAAAGCATCCAAATGTGATGGAGAAGGCCCAGGGAGAGGTAAGAAGAGTGTTGGACGTAAAAGCCAACATTAGTGAAGAACACCTCTATCAATTGAACTACATGAAATCCATTATCAAGGAAAACTTTACGCTTACATCCTCCTATTCCCCTATTAATTCCGAGGGAGTCTACAACAAATGTTATGATACAAAACCTCCATATCCCTCCAAAGACAAGAGTTTTTATCAATGCATATGCAATTGGAAGGGACCCCACATCATGGGAAAATCCTGAGGAATTTCTTCCAGAAAGATTTGCCAACAATTCTATTGATTTCAAGGGGCAAGATTTTTCAATTCATTCCTTTCGGAGCAGGGAGGAGGGGGTTGTCCGGGCTTTCATTTGCAATTACATCACTTGAACTTGCTCTTGCCAATCTTCTGTATTGGTTCGATTGGAAACTGCCTCAAGGTCTGGACGGAAGAAGATTTAGACATGTCTGAAGCTTTTGGATTGGACTGTCACAAGAAATTGCCTCTCTATTTGGTTCCCAAACATCACTTCTCTTAAGATTATTGCTGAATCCTGCTCCTGCGGTTACAGACTATCTGCTTTAAATTTATTTGCTATTTGTCTGTTGTTATATGCTATTTGTCTATGTTCATCCTTTGAACTTAAAGGTAAAGAAACTGTATCCTCTACTAACATTTTGATTATCAAATAATCCGTTTTTAGTAAGGTTTTGTAATTGACGTTTTTTTTTTTTTTTTTTTTTTGTATTTATAATGGAGGGATCCCGCCTTTTGGGCCAAGAAATAATCCCGTGGAGGGAGACGGGTAATCCCCCGTGGCTTCTAGTGTAATAATGCGTTTTGAACCATCAACCTCGCATGTGGCAAAATCGCCTAGCCAATTGAGCTACCCTGTTAATTGACTGTGTCTGTACAAGGATTTAAATCATTGATATATTCTAACACTGGGGTTGGAGTTTGTATACTAGACTTGTCACAAAAATCGTTGTTTAATGGAGTCAAAACTAATCTATTCGAAATCAAAATTAGAAGACGTAAGACTTCGGGATTTAATCAGAACCAAAAAACCCTTTGCCTTCCATCACCTTCTAGGTTTTGAATGGACTTGAAAAAGGGGATATAGAGTCGCCCGCCCATATGCGCTACACCATATTTCCCAACACTACTTGAGCAATCGCTCTACGGGAACGAACCACGCGTAGTGTCTTGACACGAGGATCGCTTTAAGCATACAGAGAAGAAAGCATGGGCTTGCCAATTTAAG